>VZQC01009175.1:4277162-4329903 GCA_009823505.1 Rhizomys pruinosus | reverse complement strand
GTGATTGATCCAACTACCAGGGGGAAATTGGACTTTTTCTCCACAATGGGGGCAAGGAAGATTATGTCTGGAAGGCAGGAGATGCTGTAGGGCACCTTCTGGTGCTACCATGTCCTTGATTAAGGTCAAGGGAAACTCTGACAACCCAAACCAGACAGGACATAAATGGCCCAGACCCTTCAGGAATGAAGGTATGTTCACTCCTCCAGGGAAAGAGCCAAGACCTGCAGAGTGCTTGCTGATGGTGGAGGAATCAGAATGGGTAGTAGAAGAAGTAGTCATAAAATCAGCTGAGGCCATGGGACGGTTGCAGAAATGTGGATTATAATAGATATTAACTTTGTCCTATTTGGTTAAGAAATGCTTGTTCATATAATAATGTATATTAAGCAGATACTTGTGTTGTTCCCTTTTGAACGTGCAACTGAGATAAGTGTTAAGTGTTGTCATATTTAGGTTATTAGATACTGAAGGACTAAGTGTTCCTCAAGGACATTACCACCTACTCTAAGGTATAATGCTTTGCTATTGCACATGAGACACTTGTAACATGTTAGGTGGAATTATGACCTTGCCATTGTTTGAAATGGACATTTTAGCATAACATAAGGAGAGGCTATTTATTGGGTGTCAAGTTGGCAAGAGGTGGACTTGTGATGGTTAATCCTGGGTGTCAACTTGACTGGACTAAGGAACAAATAAGAGAAAGGGATCTTCAGATTGGACCACCTCAACCTGGATGGCCCACCCCAAATGTGGGTGTTACCTTCTGCCAGCAGGCAGTATTAAAGGCCATGGCAGAGGGAGCTGGTCCCTTTCTTCCTGCGGCTTGCCTCTCTCTCTCACTTGTGAGTTTGTCTTGCTGCTGTGATCAACCCTTCGGATCCCAGTGTGTACTGAGACCAGCAGATCTCCTGGAATCCATTGGGCCTTCAGCACCAGATTGGGACTACTGAGACATCCAGCCTTGTGGACTGAGCAGTTCCCTGGATTCTCAGCCTCTCCAGAGTGGTGCGGCTACTGTTGGACTACTTGAACTCTGTCACGTGAGCAAATCAATAAATTGTATATAGCTATATATTTGTCCTGTTGCTTCTGTTTTTTCAGGGAACCCTGACTAATACAATGATATTTACTGAAGAGACATCAGAATCAAACTTCAACATGTTCTTTTTCCCATGCATTGGGTAAAATACAGCTGGTGGGAATTTCACACTATTTGATAATATAGTTTCCCATTCAAACGAGCCCGTGCTGTTTATATGCACTTTCATGCCCGGTGCGTGTCTTCGGTTTTCTGTTTGTGCTGAGTACCATCCTCAGCCTCCCTGTTTGTAGTCACTAAGATTCTGTTAGTTGCACAGAGAAATGAGTGTTAAAATAAGGCCTTCACACTAAAAAGAACTGCAAATGACCTTACATAATTACATCAAAAATCAACATACCAGTAGGTCAGTAAATATTATTCTTTAAGGCATTTGCAGCAATTACCTGATACTGGTTGAGTAGTGTTTTGGTTCCTCACACAGTGCATCTGATAGCGCTGGTTCTTATAAAAGATTCATTATTAAATGTGTTTTTAGGTCAGCTTTGATATTTATAAAATACACCTGCCTCTGATCTCCATGGATCCCATGGTGTCTAATATGGCCTGATTACTTTTGCCCTAGTTTCTGAGAAAGACTGAATCAAGCTTTATATTTGAGACCTGAGAGGCACAGTCAATGCCATTTTTCATTAAATGATCTAAAATGTGATGTTCAAACCTGTAGAGGAGTGTGGCTTTGTCAAGATTTGCAGTCAGGGCAGTCACAAAACTGTGAAAGCAGCTTCTTCCTCTTGAGGTATCAAATGACTCCACAGTGGCCCACAGCTCCCTCACAGTAGACCAGCTCCTCTTGGGACTGTCTGGGTTTTATTCCAAAATTCCAATTAATGTTGTGCAGTCTTGTGACTCACTACCTAATCTATTGACCAGTTTGTGCAGAATCCTTCACCCTTTTTCAATGCAGTGTTGAATTTCCATTTTATCTTGCCCTTCCCTTATGGCTGCCCATTTTATGAATGACTTCCACGCCTAAGACCAAAGCATGAGCAAGTGGAGGGGCTTACAGGTTTAGTGAGCCCAAAGCTGCTCAGACACCTGATGGAAAAATACTCAGGCTTCATTGTGAAAACTCAGCAGTTGTATGAACAAAACCAATATTTTAAAGTGAGATCTATTTTACTCTTTTTGTGGCCAACACACACACACACACAAATACACACATACTCGCACATACATATTCATACATTTATACTTACTCCATCTTTCATATATGCATCATATACACATACAGGTTGTCCTAGTTACTTTCTGTTGCTGTGTTAAAACACTGACCAAACCCAACTTGAGGAGGAGAGGGTTTATTTGGTTTACAGCTCACACAAAGTCCACCATCAAGGGAAGCCAATTCAGGAACTCAGGGCGGGAACCTGGAGCACAAAGCGCAGAGGCATGCTGCCTACTGGCTTGCTCCACTGTCCTGTGCTCAGCCTGCTTTCTTATACAAATGGGGCCACTTGCCCAGGGGTGGCACTGCCCACAGTGGGTTGGGCTCTTCCACATCCCTGAATAATTAAGAAAATGCCCCACAGATATGACAAGAGGCCAACCCAATGGAGGCAATTACTCAATTTAGGTTCTATTCACTCAAGTGTGTCACATTGACAACTGAAGCTATCCAGTACACACACACACACACACACACACTCACATACATATAAATAGATACACACACACACACTCACATACATATAAATAGATACACATACATACACTCATATATACACATACATGCTCACATACATATGCATACATATACACACAAACATATACACTCATATATACATACACACATATATACATGCACACACACACACACATACACACACACTCAACAGTGTGCTTTCTGTATAGCATGTTTCCTTTCCTACAGTTTTCAAGTACAGGACCAAACAATGCAAACAAGTGTAAAGTAAGAAACCCCGTCTCCACTCCAGGGGGCAAAGAGGACAGTTTGTTTTATTGTTTCTGGAGCCTCCTACTATGTGATCAAATAATACCGATGCTCCTTTTTGTAATTTATCGGTTATAAACATAACATTGATTTTACTGTGAAAGATGGAGAATTTCATATACTTGATGCTTACTCTATTTCTTGTCTGTTTCCTGATTTTTATTACTTGTGATGGTTATTCTTAGTTGCTAACTTGATTGGATTAGGAAGTGCATGGGAAATTTAGTCAAAGGCAACTTGGGTGGGCCTGTTGCTGGGGTAGTTTAGAGAGAGGATTAATTAAGGGAGAGCGGCTTACCCTGAATGTGGAGGCACCTTGCCTAAGGCTGGGAGCCTAGCTGGAAGAAAAGGTAACAGGAGCCAGGCTTGTAGCCAGGCCCTCTCCTCTCGGCTTGTTGGCAGCTAGGATGTGAACCGAGTCCATAGCCAATACCCACCCATCCCCCCAACCCCGCCCCCTGACCACTGAAGCTTCTAACCCATTAATGAGTCAAAACTACAATCCTTCTTCTTAGGTTATCCCGTTACTAGGATGGAAAGTCCAACAGTATCACCTATTATTTCCAACATTTACATTCTGTTCTGTGTTTGTGATTAAATCCTTTATGTTCTGTCTATAAGGTGACTCTAAAATAAGGAAAATAATCACCAGCTTGCAGGAGTTGGTTCTCTTCTTCCTCCATGTGGACCATGGGGAATTGAAGTCAGGTCATCAGGCTCAATGGCAAGTGCCTTTATCTGCCAAGCTATCTTGCTGGGCTGAATTAAGTGCTTTTAAGTCTGTTTCCTAGATAGTCTCTAGAAAGAGTTTTCTGTTGTTCATTTCCTAGTCTTTTGGATTTCCTTGAACTGGTTGGTCCTCTCTAGTTATGAGTTGAGGACTCTATTGTATGGTACATGTGTCTGTCTGAGTGGTTGTCCATGTAGAAGGCTTGTGGTGGTTTGGATGAGAATGTCCAACATAGGCTCCATGTATTTGGACACTTTGTCCCCAGTTGGTGGGGCTGTTCTGGGAGGTTAAGGAGCTGTGGCCATGCTGTAGGAAGTGTATCACTGGGGGCAGGCATTGAGAGTTCACAGCCTTGTCCCATTTTGAGTTTCCCTCCCTCTGTTTCCCATGCTTGCTCTAAGATGTGAGTGCTAAGCTTTCTCTCCCACTCCTGCACCACAACCCCCAGGATGGACTCATCCCTCTGGAACCATAAGTCCAATAAACTCTTCCTTCTATAAGTTGCTTTGATCATGGTGTTTTGTCTACAGCAACAGAAAGAGACTGATACATGGTTTATGATATTTGGTAAAGATTCTACTTGTTTTTATTTTAAGTGTGAGTGTTTTGCCTGCATGTATGTAAGTGTACCACATATATGCCTAAGTGCCTGCAGAGGCCAGAAGAAGGCATCGTATCCCTTGTAACTGGAGTTATGGTGGGGCACTAGCCACCGTGTGGGTGCTGGGAACTGAACCCAAGTCCTCTGCAAGAGCAGGAAGCGCTCTTAATTTTTGAGCCGGCTCTCCAGTCGGAAGGCTTTTGATTTGAAGGCCCTGTGGAGCTGTGTTCTCTTCCTGTAGAGAACCTAAATGGGGGGCTTGACTCTGGGGATGGAGTCCTGTATTTCAGGCAGCCTCTCCTGAGGCTGCTCCACCATTATCCAAACTGACTTGTTTTTCAAGTTCCAGCACCCCAAGCTTGATTGCTTCCTCATTAGGCTGAGGACATACTTTTGTTAAGGGTTTAGTTCTTGGTCTGTAGGAATTCAATTCCAAAGGCAAGAATTCCATTTTCATTTAATTTTATCACTAATTAACAATTAACTTCTTTTATGTTTTTCTTCCTTGCCATTTTAAGAGGATGTGGGGGAACTATTCACAACCTGAAGCCCTCTCTCCTCACTGGAATGTTGGTCTGGTCAAATCAAGGCCAACCACGTGTGGGTGAAATGAAAACCAACTGCTAATATTAAGACAATTACAATAATAATTAACTTTAGAACTTTTATAAGACACATTTTAACTCCAGGGGATAATAGAGGTTGAATGTCATGCCCAGGCCCTCTCAGAGCAGAAGAAAAGCTGTCATGGAGACAGAGGAAGGGAAAGCTGTCAAAGAACAAGCACCTCACCTCCCATAGAAAACATCTCTCTCCTTTTCTTTCCTTTAACATGAGCTTAGAATTCCTTCATTGACTCCTAAACTTTGCTTCTTTAGTGGTATAGAATACTTGGGTATGGGCAGAGCAATTGTAGATCAATGTTCTAATATTTTAAAAAACTTTTTATTATTATTATTTAATGTGTATAAGTGTACTGTCTGCATGTAAGTAGGTGCACCCATGTCGTGCAATGCTGCAGAGGTCAGAATAGGGTGCTGGATTCCCCTGGAACTGGAGTTAAAGACGATTCTTAGCCATCATGTGGGTGCTGGGAATCGAACCCAGGTCCTCTGCAAGAGCAGTCGGTGCTCTTAACCACTGAATCATCTCTCCGGCCCCAATGTTCTTACATTTTTACTACAGCAGGTGAGAGCAACCATAGTCCTATGGAAGCATAATTAAGAAAAACAAATTCTATATTGTTGAAAAACTTAAGGAAGATTTTGTACTCAGGGATGACAGACTTTTCAAAAAATACAAATGCATACAGTTAGAAAATATGAGCCTGGGAGCCATCCAGAGAGGACCTGTTGGGTGTATTTTATGTGCTGAGACGTGGAGACTCCAGGTCTGCTTTCATTAATTCAGCAATATTTCTTGAGTGCTTACCCTATGACACATACTGTTTTACAGGTAATCATGCAGGAAATATGTCTGCTGTCATGGAACTTATGTCATGGTAGAGAAATGATAATAAACACACCTACAATGTGATGTAAGGTGGTGCTTAATGCTCTGAGGGAAATGAAGCAGAGGATAGAGAATAACAAGACACAATGCTAAGGACAGTGGCTGGAAGCAACTGTCTGCTCAGCAGTGACATTTCAGCAAATGTTTTAAGTCCATAGTACTCGCACTGAGATGGAGAGTGGTGGACTGTCCAGTGGTCCCCTAGGATTGCTGCAGGATATTTTAAGGTGTTGAGGGAAACCACATCACAATATTTAGTGTCTACTAGATCCTTCATGAACTGCTCATTTATGGTAGCACTCACAATTACAACACTACATTGTGCTACTTGCCAGTGAGGATGTATCTATACAAAGCTGACATTTTTGGCTGCTGCTGTGACAAAAAGCAGGTACTGATTGAAAACCACAACAAAGAGGTGAAGGAAGCAGAATCAAGTCTGGCTCAAAGTTTGAAGAGTTTTTTTTTTTTTAATTTTTTTTTTTTTTGTATGTGTATGAATGTATTGTTTGCATGCAGGTCTGTGCACCCGTGTCGTGCAATGCCGCGGAGGTCAGAAGAGGGTCTCAGATTCCCCTGGAACTGGAGTTCTCCTGGAATTGGAGTTACAGACGGTTCTTAGCCGCCATGTGGGTGCTGGGGATCGAACCCGGGTCCTCTGCAAGAGCGTCGGTGCTCTTAACCGCTAGGCTA
Source organism: Rhizomys pruinosus (assembly GCA_009823505.1). Taxonomy (NCBI): domain Eukaryota; kingdom Metazoa; phylum Chordata; class Mammalia; order Rodentia; family Spalacidae; genus Rhizomys; species Rhizomys pruinosus. Next base: position 4,323,308 of record VZQC01009175.1, on the reverse strand, counting down.
TCTCTCCAGCCCTGAAGAGTTTTATAATGTTTCCCAATACGTGCCCTATGAGTGGCAGGCAGATGAAGTACCACCCCCTCCCACAGATATATTCATTTCCTAATCCATGAAACTTGTGAATATTGTTTTATATGGCAAAGTGTTAAAAGTTCCCCTATCTGGGGCTGGAGAGACGGCCTAGCGGTTAAGAGCAACAACTGCTCTTGCAGAGGACCCAGGTTCAATACCCAGCACCCACATGGTGGCTGAAAACCATCTTTAACTCCAGCTCCAGGGGAATCCGACACCCTCTTCTGACCTCCGCGGCATTACACGACATGGGTGCACAGACCTACATGCAGACAGTACATTCATACACATAATAAAATAAAATTTAAATATTTTTAAAAAAGTTCCCCTATCTGACCAAAATGCTGTTAAGTTAATGATTTGGGGAGAATGAAGTTTTCCTAGGTCATAGTGGACTGGAACTAGATTCCTAGGTCTCCTTACAGAGAAGAGGCAGAGGGAGCTAGCTACAGACATGGAGACAGGGATTGGGGTGACATGGCATGAAGGAAATCAATGACTGCTCCACCCACCTAAAGCCAGGAAAGGCATGAGATGGATGTGTGCTCCAAAGACTTCAGACCTCCGGCCTCTAGGTCTATGAAAGAATTTCTGTTGTCTGAAGGCACATAGTTGATGGTCATTTGTTACTGTAGGAATAGTCTGGAAATAGCCCCAGGAAACTGGTGGAGTCAGGATTATGTATTTATAAAAGAAATTAAATTTTTCCTCTGAGTTTATGCACATCAGTATTTTTAAGTTGATAACTGTCATTATGTTATCTACATTGAATACAGGGAATTTATGTATATATTTATCCTACAGTTAATATTTTCTTATTTCTTATTACTGGACAATAAGATCACAGGAGCCAAGAAAGTTTTGAAAATTCTTCCTTGACAAGAGAAAGGGTGCAAAAAGATGTCTTGAGGGATGTATGTTCCAAAAGAATGGTAAAATCAAGACAGATGCCCCTTAGGCAGAAATATACATTAAGGATCTGAAGTATTGAAGTCCAGCGGGACGAGGCTTTGTGAGTAGAAGATAAAGTCAGTGGAGAAGTGGATGGCCTCACAGGCCAGAGAAAGGAATTTACACTGTAAATTATTACAATGATGAGTTATGAAAATTTTAAAAATGTAATTGATACCTAAAGACATGGAAAGTGTGCATATTAATGGCATAATGACTGATATATGTATATATGTCATCTAGTGTAAAGTTGAATTCAACATACATGATGACTGATACATGTGTACATTGTATAATGTAAAAGTGGGTTTGGCATACATGATGACTATCCATGTACATATACATTGTGTAATATAAAGTCAGTTTCAATGTATGTTGATGACTGATACATGTATATATTATATAATGTAAAATTGAGCTTAACGTGCATCACTTATCAAAGTGATACATATATACATTGTATAATGTAAAGTCAGGCTCAACATACATGATGACTATACATTGTCTAATGTAAAGTCTGGTTCAACAGATCTTCCTCCTCAAATGTTTATATTTGATTATGGCCCAAACCTTCAAATCCCTTTCTTTTAGCTTTTAAAAATGTGTTGTACATTAATATCTATTGTTACCTCACTGTGTAGCGGTATAGCAGATAACTTGTAAGCTTAGTGGGAAGCCATTGGTAAGATTTGAGGGGAAGGGTTTAATATATGACAGAATTTGCTGTTTCAAGTGACAGTTCTGCCTGAGATCAGGAGAGCGAGCTGCCTGAAGGAGACCAACTACAGATACTTGCAGAGGAGGGCTCTGGGCATGCTCAGAGGCCGTGCGAGCTTTCACTGATCCTCTTTTCTGAGTTAGTCTGTGTTTGCCACAGGACATGGAACATGTACAGATAGTAGATGTTGTGAGACTTGAACACAGAGAATTTTAGTGTGCTCACCATGTGTTTAGCCCTTTATGGAGGTTGAAGTCTTCTTCCAGTGTACTAATTGCATAGGAAGAAAAACAGCCAGGCTGCTTTCTCATGCTGCCAAGGCACCAGGAGGTGGCGCTCTTCAGAGAGTAGAGCCGGCTGGCTGCTGTCACTACTGTGGTCAGTCTTCCTCCTGAAGAGCCTGGGCATTCATCTTGATGCGGCTTCCGCCTGGAAGTCTATTGGAAAAGACAGAATCATTTGCTTTCTGTGCTTGACAGCTGCGTGGAACTTGAGGCAGGAAAAAATAATAACAACCCCCTCCCCCAACTCAAACAAACAAAAACCCTTAGAGGCATAAAAGGTGAAAGTTAAATAAATGTAATAAAGGTCACAGGCTCCCAGCAATAAAAACAGCAGACAGGGAAGCCAGCCAGCATCCTTGCTCAGATGACTTCCCAGATGTGACCTTGGGGAACTGAAGGTGACCCATATCTCCCTTTCCCTTGGTTACACAACTCACAAACAAGATTAACAGAAAGGCAGCATTCTTAGCCTTAGTCACACCGAGCTTCACAGTGGCTAAACGTACATGCTCAGCACTGGACATCCAGTTCAACAGCGCAATTTTTCTTTTGAGACAGGGTCTCCCTGTAGCCCGAGCTGGCCTGGAACTTGCTATGTAGACCAGGCTGGCCTCCATCTCACAGAAATCCACCTGCCTCTGCCTCCTGAGTGCTGGAATTAAAGGTGTGTACCACCATGCCCAGCTTTCAAGAATGCAATAAAAAAAATAAACTGCAGTAACTTGATTCTAGAAGGCCCTGAGCTCCTCATTCATTGTCTCAGTGCTCTGTTGTCCAGATTACTGGCAATTATTGTTTTGGCTGAAGTGAGACTAGTCTAGATAAATGAGAATTTTTTTTTTCAATTTTGGGTTTCAAATTTGACTGAAATTCTAGAAATAATGATGGTTTAGTTGAGAAACAGAGGGATGTCAAATGTTCAGATATTTGCCTATTTAAAAAAATCAGGTATCATGGGAATCTGCACATAGAGCCCTCAGAGAAGTCGGGTCGTGGGAAGGTGGAAGATGAGATGAAGCAGAAGTCTGTGGTGCTCCCTCTTTTCCACATCAGCTGAGACGGGTGGTATTAGTGAGGAGTGCGGAGGATGGGAGGAGCCTTCACACCTCCATTCTGCATAGGGCAAATGATGCAACCAGACTCCTGCCTCTTCCACTGAGAGAGTAGAGAAGGGCTGGGGAGCCTGTGGACCAGGCAAGGTCCGGGGCAGGTGGAGGACAGCACATTGCTGAAACTGCAGCTGAGGAGGAGGAAGAACCACCGTCCTCCGCATGGGTGCTCACACCAGGAGAATGGCACCCTGGAGCCAGAGGCCAGATGGGAGGGGACATCTCAACAGAGAAGTTTGTTTGTTTGTTTGTTTGTTTGTTTGTTTGGGGGGGCAAGGTCTCATGTAGCTCAGGCTGGCTCTAATCTTGTATAGCTAAGGATGATCTTGATCTCCTGATCTTCCTGCTTCTGTCTCCCATGTGTGGGGATCACAGGCATGTGCCACCATGCTTGGCTTCAGATACTCATTTTTTAAAGGAAAATAATTCTTTAGCAGTGGCTCATTTTTGATTTTCTTAAAAGGTAGACTAAAGGCTCCTGTCTGATCATCGGCCCAGCCATGCCTAGTTTCCTTTTCTTGTTGTTTATACTTCAGCTCCTTCTCCCTTGCTTAGCAGAAATCATGTAGAAACAAAGCAACTTCTCATTAAGCCAGAATCTTCTTAGTCCAAACACCACAGACTAATTTGTAATTGATATACATTTATTTGATATACATTTATTTGGCTCATAGTTTTGGAGGTTGGACGGCTGAAGGGTGTGGTGCTGGCATCCGGCTAGGGCTTTCCCAGTGCATGCTCCATGGGAGAATGGCAGAGAGGGAGAGAGCAGGGGAGGGGGGCTGACATTAGTCACCCACTTCTGCCATGCCCAGCGCACTCCTTCAATAACAACGTTAACCCATTCATGAGTCCAGAGACCACAGCTGTTAAAGGAGACAGCCAGCAACACAGCTGAACTAGGGACTGTTTCCAACATGGAGACTTTGGGGGCATAAACCAAAACTTCATTGTCCTATTAATCAAGTTAATGGAGTTAATGTTACAAAATAACCAGAATAATGGACTTATTGGGAAAGTTTAATTTGTCTTAGTGTGATCTGGAAAGGAGCCAGAGAGCAACATAAAATTGATTACTGACTACTAAGAACAACAAAGAGCCACCTGAGTGAAGATCTTTGAATTTTGATTTAGTTACTTTTTCCATTAGTTACTTTTCTATTGCTGTGATAGGATACCCCAATAGAAAGCAACTTAGGAGAGAGAAAGGTTTATTTTGCCTTCATTTTCAGAGGGGATATAGTCAGTCAAGGCGGAGAAGGCATGAGAGCAGGAGCATGGGATGGGCCTCATCACCAAGAAGCAGAGAGGAAGGGGGTCAACCTATAAAATCTGACACACTTCTAGCAAGGTTCTGCCTCCTAAAGTTTCCATGGCCTTCCCAACGATACCACCAGCTGGGAACCCAAGTGTTTAAATACTAAGGGGGACCTTCCTCATTCAAACCATAGCACACACAGACCACCACCACCACCACCAATAACAACAACAACAACAATAGCAACAAAAGACATTGAATTAGAGGGCAGCCTAAGGAACCAATTGTAAAGGCTAGAAATCCATATTCCTGGTGAACGGATGTGTGAGATGCTTAGCTCAGTACAGGAGTTCCTCAGAGGCATGAGGGTTGTCTTCAAACATTTTGAAGGTTGTTGTTTTGGGAAGAATGAGTTTTCTTATATTATATTGCCATGTCGTGTTGACATTTTTAGTTTGAGAAATCTTACCTTGCCTAGCAAAGCTGTTTCTGGGACATACTGCGCACCCTCCCTGAAACTCCTACTTTCTTTCTGAGACACCTTCAGTTGGATCCCAAGAACCCATAAAACATAATTTGATGTCACCACTATAGAGGGACTGGCAGGTTACTTTCTATTGGGAAACAAGGACCAGCAGGTAGAAATGGCCTTAAGCAGTCTGTAACATTTAGCGAACTCATAGACATAGTTGTGGGTCTCTCATCTGATGTCCTATTTGATACCTGCTCTACTGGTATCTGGACAGACTTCTAGAAGAAAACATTTCTGTGTCTAGCCCATGTGGGATACCATGAGCCATGCTTTCCTTACCTTCTCTGTGTTTTACTAACTCTCCTTTCAGCCGTCATAGAGTTTTCTTTTTTTCCCTTTGGGAGTTTCAAAGGAGTGTGTCATAAGCTTCTGTGTGCCTTGAGAGGTGCATTTGCTTCTCTTGTTATTGTTTTCCATGAGCAGCTTTGCCAGTGTGCCTGGCACTCTCCATGGACACTACTGCTGGGGCCATGTGATAATTCTTCATGGAGTGGGCACTCTTGCCTCTTCCGTAAAATGCAGTGAGTACCCTCCATCTAGAATCATCGCTTCCCTTCCCAGGCTCACATATTTCGTTGGCATAGAGACTCAGCATTCTTTTGCTGGTATCATGGTTTCCTTTCACTTTCCTCCAGGTACCAAAGCAGTTCTGTTGTAAGAGGCATAATGTTTGTCCTCATGACACATCCAGTTAGAGGAGTCTTGAACCTCTGTGACTTGTGCCTCAGGGCTGTAAAAAAATGTTTAGGGACATCAAGAAGTGAGTTTTTACCTTAGCCACTCTTTTCTTTTCTTAGAGAATTCAGGTGTGAGAGTGAAGATGAGCAGGAGACGAGCAGGAGACCCATGTCATCACTGTCTGGTCAGCCCTGTCTTCTGATAACCAGGGCTTGTTTACTGCATCAGAACTGTCACCCTTGGCTCTGAGAAGTCTCTTGAATTCCTTGTACAAATATGTACAGGGAAAGTTAACACCATTCTATTGTATAACTAAAAGAATGTTTGCATTATAGGAAATTTAGAAAATATAAAAGTATGCTCATTATCCCATCATGTTGATAATCAAAGAGAACAGAGAAAGAGAAGCCAAGAGGGAGATTGTGAGGAAGAAACACATTGATTTCCACACAGATAAACATGGACAGAATGATTCTGTAGTTGAGGGGTGTTTGTTTGTTTGTTTGCTTGTTTTTGAGACGTTCTCCCTGTAGCCCCAGCTGGCCTGGAACTTGCTACGTAGACCAGGCTGGCCTCAATCTCACAGAGATCTGCTTGCCTCTAGCTCCTGAGTGCTGGGATTAAAGGCGTGTGCCACTACACCAGGCTCTTGGTTTTGGTTTTTAAGTGATGAGACAACTGCTCCACTTTTTGATGGTAAGATGAGATGTCCAGATGTTGACTCATAGCTCCGTATGTAGGAATGGATCCCTGACTTACATGGGACTACCAGTGGGAGGTAGAATTCCATTGGCAAATACTAATTACACCTGGATCACACCTTTCACACAAGCAAAAATGACTCTGACTTCAAAAGCTTACATGGATTTTAAAACACTGATGGTGCTTAGGCTGTATCTTGGTGAGATTTTTAGAAATTAAATAGTTACTAGCCAAATTCACTCTTGGGACTGGGAACATTTGCTAAGTCATCACCAGTGTCCCTGTCTCCAGCCTCTCTCTGGTCATCAGAGGCAGAAGCTACTGTCTTATATGACATTTCTTCATAGGACCTACAACACTCCCAACACTCATCTCGGTTCACTGTGTCCATTTGTAATAGAAAATATTTGTTTTCACCTATGACTAGGCGTGCATAAGAAGGATGGCCCTGGTGGTCAGGTGGACAGATGTGCTATGGTGATGACTCATGTTTGAAGGACATGAAGGAAAAGCTGCTGTGCATTAAACAGGAGAGGGATTGGGAGGCAAAACACAGGAAAGACAGGCCAGAAAAATCTAGAAGGAAATTCCGGTGGTAGGCTAACTTTGAGAGGAAAGCAGGGAGACTGAAAGAAAAGTGTATTTGGAACTTTTAGACTAAAGGCGCGGAGCTGATAAGGTGTTGCAATCACACTCTAATCTTTTATACATCAGATGACCAAATTGTGTCCAACACTGAATCCCACATGACAGGAGAGGGAAGAGGTGGCATGACTAAGAGGAGCCACGAGCTGGCCTCCTGTGGTCCCCACAGCCTCAGCTGGCCTGACCTCCTAATCTTCCCTCCACCATCTCATGTGTATGCTCTGCCCTGTGCCTCTGCAGCCTAAGCTCCATTTATATCAGAGTACTAAGTTTGCTAGATTTTTTCAAACACGATTTCTTTTCTTATTTATTTATTTGTTATGTGTATGAGTGTACTGTCTGCATGTAGGTTGGTGCACCTGTGTTGTGCAGTGCTGCAGAGGTCAGAAGAGGGCATCACATTCCCCTGGAACTGGAGTCGAAGATGGTGCTTAGCTGCCATGTGGGTGCTGGGGATCGAACCCGGGTCCTCTGCAAGAGCAGTCTGTGCTCTTAACTGCTAGGCCATCTCTCCAGCCCCCAAACATGATTTCTTTATGTTAATTGTTTCTTCTATGTGAGACTCTTCTTCAGCTTTTGCTTTCTACCCTCTTGCTTTCTATTCACATGTCATGTTTCTGTTCAGATGTCACTGATTTCGCAAGCAACTGTCAACCCTCACTTGACCAGTGTGGCCAGTGAACACTTTCACGATTATAATCTCTTGCTACTGCTGGTTTCGTTACCTTTCCTTCTTTGGCTAGACTTCATATAAGTTGTTTGCTGGTTGTGACAAACCATGACTGTTCTTTGGGACTTAATGCCCACAGTTTAGTGGCTTAAACACATGATGAATGAATGGAAAAGAATATGAACAGAATCACAAGGTATGGACAGTGTGGTGGTTTGAATGAAAAAGTCTCCCATAGGCTTCAAGTATTCAGACATTTTTGTCCCCAGTTGGTGGCGCTGTTTTTTGAGGTTGCAGAAGGTGTGGCCATGCTGGAGGAAGTTTGTCATTGAGGGGCGGGCTTACAGAGTTCAACAAGCCTTGCAGGCTCAAGTTGCTCTCTCTCTGCTTCCTGTGCTCATTGGAAGATGTGAACTTTGGCTTCCTGTTCTAGCTCCTGCCTCTATGCCTTCTGCCACATTGGACTCTAATTCCCTGGAACCGTCAATCATAAGCTCAAATAAACTCTTCCTTTTATAAGTTGCCTTGGTCATGGTAGTTTTATCACAGCAACAGAAAAGTGACTAATACAGACAGTGACACTAATTATTGTTAACTGTCAACTTGAAAGAATCTATAGTTACCTGGGAGCTGGGTCTCTGAGCATGCTGGTGGGGAATGACCTTGATCATATTAATTGAGGTAGGGAGATCCATCCACTTTCGGTGCGCCATTCGGTGCACCATTCCCTGGCTGGGATCCTGGACTGTGTAAATGGAGAAAGGGAGCTGAATAGGAGCCTGTATTTATCATTCTTTACTTCTTGATTACTGATGTGATTTGAGCAGCTGCTTCAGGCTCCTGCTGCCTCGATTCCCTGCCGTGATGGAGTGTATGCTTCAACTTGAGCCAATAAGTTGCTTTGGTCAGGGTGTTTTCCATATTAATATGAAAAACAACTGCAACATCAAAAAACGATAAAAAAAGAAGTGAGACATTGTTATGAGGAAGCGGGCCTTTGCTATGATAAATCTGATCCTGTGGCTCCTCGGCCGGTACAGCTGTTTTGTGGCTAGAATGTGGAAAACTTTGGAACTTTGGGTTAGAAAAGCTCTTGCCTGTATGGTGTAAACAGACATTAATGAGCCATTCTGGTGGGATCTTGGGGGGAAAGAGAATAAGGAGGAAACAGACAGTAATGGGCAGTTCAGTTCATGAGGTTTCAGAGGGGGACAATGACTCTGGCTAGAACTGGGCTAGGGCCACCACATGATACTTTGGCCAAGAATCTGGCTTCATTCTGCCCATGTCCTGAACACATGAGTAAAATTATATTTAAAGATAACGGACTGGCTTTTTTGGTAGAGGGAAACCGTGTGAGTGCGATGGTCAATCTCAGTTGTCAGCCTAAGGAGATGGGGACACACTCGGGAGGTAGGCCTCTGAACGAGCCTGTGGGGCGTTGAGTAGCCTAATTCAGGCAGGAAGACCCACTGTGGTGAGTGGCACCGTTTCTCAGGTTGGGATCATGGCCTGTATAGAGATGAAAGTGGAGTGGACACAAGCGTTCATTGCTCTTGGCACCTTGACTAGGAAAGCAATGTGACCAGCTGCCTCAACCTCCCCCACCAGGACTTCCCCACCACAGGGCACTGTAACCTCAAACTGTGAACCGAAATAAATCCTTTCTTTCTTAAGTTGCTTTTTCAAGGTCAGGCCAGAACAGGAAAAGTAAAACAGTGAGGAAAAGTAAAAGTTTCAGACTAAGAGAGCACAGATGAAAAATCAGCTGCAACTTTTTAAGAGATTAGCGCCATTAAAGAGAAACTGGCACTTGACACTGGGGCAATAGGAAAGGTCTCTTGCTAGTGAGACCCCAGCCAATGAAGACAGCAACTTGTAAAGATACAAATTCAGGTGAGAGGAGAAAGCCTAGACTGAGAATGACTCTGAGGGGTTCCCTGCCAGTCAAGAGCTGATACCCAGGAGAGCGTTTCTCCAGGATCCCACACAGAAGCTGATGGACTGTGGCCCAAGGAGGCTGGACTCCATGCTGAGCTAGCAGCAGAGTGCTGCTGCATGGTTTCAGACTCTGTTGAGGATCTGCAGTGCATTGCAGGAGGCCTTCCTTGCAAGGAGGCCTTGAAAGGCCATTATGTGATGCTGTGGAAGTGAAGCCTAGGTTGCAATGGGGACCCCAGGATGTCAGAGATACGAGTACTAGCACTGTGAACCATCCATAAAACTGAGCTGTGGGCATGTAGTGGACCCAGCTGAAGAGAGAGCCGATGTGTGCTGCGGGTGGCAGAGCTAGAGGGATCGGGCTACCCTTCCTTGAAGGGTAAATGGAGCCCAGCCGTTTTCATCCTGACACCACTGTGCTGGATGCTGAGTGGCAGGATTGTTGTTTGCTCTGCTGGATTTTGTTTTGTTTTGATCTAGTAACTAGCTGATATCCCCTGATTCTTCTTCCCCTTTAGAATAGGAATGCTTAATCTATGCCATTTTATGGTGGAAGTAGGTAAACTATGTAACTTGTTTTATTTTATAGGAGCCCATAGTTAAGAGACTTTGGACTTTTGAAATACTGGACTCATTAAAGACTATGGGGACTTTTGAGGTTAGACTGAGTATATTTTACATTATAACATGGTCATGAGCCTATGAGAGAAAGAGGTGGCTTAAAATTAATGTGTTTGAATGTCAAGTTGACAAGGGGTGGAATTGTGATGGTTTGTGACACCTTGACAACATCTATAATCAGGGACTTGGGAGAAGGTCTCTGGGCATGCCTGTGGTGGATTATCTTGATTAGATTAATTGCCATAGGAAGATCCACCCTCTATGTGGGGCACCATTCCTTGGTTGAGGTCCTGGGTTATGTGAGTGGAAAATGAGAGAGGAACAACAGCATCTGTTATCATTTGTTTCCTGATTGTGTTTGGAATGTGCTCAGCTGCTTCAAGAACCTGCCATCTTGACTTCTTGCCACAATGTCCTCTACCCTTGAACTGAGCCAGGATAAACACACTCTCTTGAGTTGCTTTTGACAGAGTGTTTTATCACAGCAACAGGAAAAGAAACTGAAACACCTTCCAAATCTACTGTTGTGGTTTGGATCTGCAATGCCTCCAGAGGATCATGTTTGAAACACCGGACCCCCAGCTTGTGGTTGCTATTTTGAAGGCAATAGGACTTTTAGGAGGTGAGGACTGACTGGTAGAAGGTCACTAAAGACAGGTGGTCGGAGGCTTATCTGCCCCTGGATCCAGACATAGTCCCTGCTTCCTGGTCAACCATGATGTAAGAGCCTCCTCTTCATGAGCCTGTTGCTATGGAAGGAGATTTCAAAAAGTTGCCCCAGGAGGAAGGGAGGCTTTTCTCTTTGATCCTGCCTTCCAATTCCTCTGATTCCTCTAATAAATAGGCAGAGCCTTTAGAGTACCAGACAGAAAGGTGGCGAGGGCAATGGTACCTGCAAATCTAGGCCCAGCATGACAGATTATGAATTGCAGCTAGGACAAAGCAGGTAAAAAACTAGTATAGTCAGCATCTATGTCCATACTTCTGACTAATGATATATGCGCTGTGTTTCAGCTTAATGAGATACAGTTATCTCTTTACAAATGAAGATAGTATTACCTTTAGCCCCCACCCAGAGATGATTTCCTGTAGTCATCATATTTATCTGAATATTCTGTAACTTGAAGAAGACCCACTGTAAGCATAACAACCAAGAGTAGCACTTTGGTGACATAGAGGGTGGAGAAAAACAACAGCAATGTATACTTCACAGGCAAAGGTAGAAGGTAGTCATGAAAATTAGGTATTTTAAAGCCGGGCGTGGTGGCGCACGCCTTTAATCCTAGCACTTGGGAGGCAGAGGCAGGCGGATCTTTTGAGTTCAGCCAGCCCGGTCTACATATGAGTTCCAGTACAGCTGGGGCCGACAGGAGAACCCTGTCTCGAAAAGACAAAAAAAAAAAAAAAAAAAAAAAAGAAAATTAGGTATTTTAGTAAAGATTTTCCCATTCTTTTTATATTTTGTTTATTATTTTTATTTTATGTGTACGAGAGTATTGCTTGTATGTATGTACGTATGTATGTATGTAAGTGTGCCTGTGTCATGCAATGTATGCAGAAAACAGGGTGCTAGATCTCCTGGAACTGGAGTTATGGATGGCTGTTAGCTGCTATATGAGTGCTGGGAATCAAACCTACAACCTCTGCCAGAGCAGCCAGTGCTCTTAACCTCTGAGCAATCTCTCCAGTTCAGGTAACCAGTTTTGTAATTGCATTTCAAAACCATCCCTCATATTTCTAATTTCTCTCACTATCAATTTCTTAAGGTAACAGCTCAGCTGATAAAGACATTTTTATACGCAGAGTGACTCAAGCCTTTATTCCTCAAAAGGGCTGAGTTCTCAGAACCCTTGTGTTTATTGGGTTGCTAGCCTTTCCAAAAAGTTTGCACATAGGAATATAAATAGAACCACATCAAACCCTATAGGCTCCAAACACAGTCATGCCTGTTCCTGAGGGTAGCAGAACCCAGTCAGTCAGTGCACAAACCCCTTTTCAGCTTCTTTCAATAGTAGCATGAGAACACCCAGTTAATCCAGAGAAGACTAAGTGGAATACTCTGTTCTTGGGAATGAAGATCCCTAAACCATAAGACGCCAAACATTATCTGAGTTGTCTTTAGGTGTACCTGTAAGAGAGTCTGTTCCTAAATGATATCCCTGGATTCTGGTTGTGGGAAAAATTGTACATGGATTAATCACTAGTTATTTAATTGTATACAGTATTTCAGGATTTTGTCTCCCAGCTGACTTTAATTGCCCCTTCTACTCTTCTATCAGTGCAGCTGTTTCTGGAAGACCAGTTCATGACATCAGCAATGGCTCACTATGTCCAAGGAGAATTGTATGGGCAGAAACATTACAGATAGAGGGACACTATGCTCTAAAGAACACCACTGCTGCCCTTTATGATGAAGAGCTCCAATTTAATAAGTAATCTGCTGCCAGGGGCCTCTCTGGTGTTCCTGAAAAATAATAGTGCACTGTTGGTCTACTCACTGTTACTCTCTGCTGTTGTCAGCTTAGACACTCAACAGTAGTAACTGCTACTTGGAAAGTATAATTCCATGTTCCTAAACTCTTCTATAACTTCATCTCTCTCACTGTGGGCTCTGGTATGTCTAGGGAAAGAGGTTACCTGCACAAACATACCACTTTGCATGTCTGGATACCGAGAGAGTCTTCTGTGGTAGTATAGCTGACTACAATGTACTCTCTGGGATGGTTAATCTTATTGTCAGCTTGTTTGGATTGAAAGTCACCTAGGATATTAGGAAAGCACACTTGCAGGTGGTGTGTCTATGAGGTTGTTTTCGTAGAAGGCTGGCTCATGAGGGCTCTGACCTACTTAATGGCTAAGTCACAGATGGATAGATAATTCAGTGGTATTACTTAATGGCTAAATCACAGATGGATAGATAATTCAGTAGTATTGTCGAGAGCTGATGGAAACTAGGTGGTGGGGGCTGTTGTAGGAAGTGGGTCACCAGGGTCATGCCCCTCCCATGTGGCTGTCTGTGGTCACTGGGGTCATGCCCCTCCCATGTGGCTATCTGCGGTCACCAGGGTCATGCCCCTCCCATATGGCTGTCTGTGGCTACTGGGGTCATGCCCCTCCCATGTGGCTGCCTGCGGTCACCAGGGTCGTGCCCCTCTCAGTGTGGCTGTCTGCTTCCTGGCCACCAGGCAGTGAGCAGCTCTATCCCCTCATGCTTCCTACCAGCAGCCTTGCAGAACACTATTTCATGTGTATAATGGGAAAAATTCTTGGTCTAAATGAGCAGAAATCTGCCCCGAGTTGTCAGCCTACCATCCACGGACACTGAGATTTTGTTTTCTCTTATTCTTGGTTGCATCCTTACTCTATACTAAGAACCCATCAATATGTTTGGAGTGAATGGGCATATGCAGGTGAATGTGGAGGCCAGAGTATCGTATCTGCCTCTCTTCATCTATACCTTATTTCCTGAGACAGAGTCTCTCACTAAACCTGGAGTTCACTGATTTGGCTAGACTGCCTGGCCAGTGAGCTCTGAGGCCTGCCTGTTTCTACATAGTCTAGTATGAGGATTATACACGTGTGTATCATCAGACCCCGGTGCAGAGATGAGGACGCAAATTCAGATCCGAAAGCTTGAATAGCAGGCAATTTACTGACTGAGCCATCCTGTTTTAATTTTTTTATTTTTTTTTTTGTATGTGTACGAATGTACTGTCTGCATGTAGGTCTGTGCACCCATGTCGTGCAATGCCGCGGAGGTCAGAAGAGGGTGTCGGATTCCCCTGGAACTGGAGCTCTCCTGGAATTGGAGTCCCAGACAGTTCTCAGCCGCCATGTGGGTGCTGGGGATCGAACCCGGGTCCTCTGCAAGAGCGGTCGGCGCTCTTAACCGCTAGGCCATCTCTCCAGCTCCGCCATCCTGTTTTAAGTGTGTGTGTGTGTGTGTGTGTGTGTGTGTGTGTGTGTGCAGACACGTGCTGCCGTGGGCTGTGCACATGCCTGTGGAAGCCAGAGGTCAGCACTAGGTATCTTCCCCAATTGCTCTACATCTTACTTTTTCAGTCAGGGTCTCACTGAACCTGGCCAGTGAGTCCCTGGTATCTTTCTGTCTCCCTCGGCACTGAGGTTATAGGTTTGGCTTTCTCCGTGGGTGCAGGGGGTCCAAACTCAGGTCCTCCTGTGTTCACTTTACTCATTGTGTCATCTCTCCAGACCTGACAAGGATTTTTCGACTGAATTTGAAGATGTGTTCAGAAATTCAGCTCGAAGGTTTAGCTATGAAAATGGGAATAGTATTACTAGAAACAGTAAATTCAGGAGGAGGAGCTTAATAGAGATTGCAAGGAGTGAAAATATGAGGAATGTGACTTTAAATTGGAAACTGAGAATTGTAAAGCTTAGGCACAGGCCTCCTGAGGTCAGACCCAGCACCAGCTTTCAACTTGTTATCTGGATAAATGGATCATCCATTTGGGTGGAGTCTTGGCCCTGTCATGTCGCATGCAGCAGTGAGAGATGGTGTGATATGTGACAAGATAGTCTTGTTCTGACACCCCTTCCTTTCCCAGGTTTCCACCCCTGACTCATGCCCATCACTTCTGGATTGTATAGGTGTTGGAGCAGTCACATAGTAACGTTTACACAGAGCACGCTTTAGTACCACTGACCCATGTATTTTAGCCCCCATCGAATCCATCCCCGACTCCTGGAAGGCTGCCCAGCACCGTTGCCAGATATCATCGCCATGGCAACTGCAGACCATCCCACCAGGGGAGATCCAGGAGAGTCAAGGCAGTGTAAGAACAGATTTCCCTGAGGCTTGGTCCCTCTGATTTCACGCCTGACAGAAGCATACACACATCCCCCGGGGGGGACCTGAGGGTAAAGCAAGCCAGGAGAATTGGGGCTATTAGGCACAGACTAGCCATGGAAAATGCCTCTCCAAAATCTAAGAATGTTTTCCTTTTTTTCCCCTGTAAAGTGGAGCTGCTGTGACCTGTACTTCTTTCAGAACACAATGAAGTGATAACTCTCTCTTGGGCTTTTTGACACTGTAAAGGCGATGTCAGTGAAAACACCCTTCCTGTCCCAGCCTTTAACTCCACTGTAGCAAATCAACCTGACCCCCTTGGACTGGGGGTGGAGGGTGATAATGACAATGGTTCTCATTTCTCAGTTTGAGGCCAGTGGGGCTGCTTCGTCTTGGGTGGCAGTTACAGGGATCGATACATATAATGGCTTCATAGATCTCATGTGTATGACCACAGTCGAGTCTGATAAAATATTGCTAGCATCAAAATGGATAACAAAGTGTTGTTATTCGATCCATTGATTAAAAAAATAATGGGTTTGACAAGAGGATTTCTAGAATCATGCAATTGCTATTCTGAAACTTTGGTTGTAGACTTTAAAAATTATTTTTCTTGGGGCTGGAGAGATGGCTCAGCAGTTAAGAGCACTGACTGCTCTTGCAGAGGACCTGGGTTTGATTCCCAGCACCCACATGGTGGCTAAGAACCATCTTTAACTCCAGTTCCAGGGGGATCTGACACCCTCTTCTGATTTCTGAGGCATTGCACGACATGGGTGCACCAACCTACATGCAGACAGTACAGTCATACATATAAAAAAATCATAAAATAATAAATTATTTTTCTTTTCAGAATTACTAAGGATTTTCACTATGGGATGGAGACTTAAATGTTCTCCCTTTAGTGCTCATTTCAATGTTCTCCCTTCCATGCTCCTCTTGCCCTTACCCAAGGGAATCTGAACATGACCCACAGACAGACACGCTGCTCTCCCTCTCCTCTACCTCCTGGTTTCTGTGATGCAAGCTGCTCTGCTCTGCTCTGCTCTGCCTTGCCGTCCCTCCCATGATGGACTGATGCCTCTGAAACTGTGCACTGAAATAATCTTCCTCCTGTAGGTTGTTTCCTCCATGACAATAAAACTGACTAATACAGTGCTCTAAGGTAGAACATTTCCAAGTGGGGGCAACCCCAAGCCATCTTATTTTCCTTCCTTTCCTTGGCCTTTTTCTGACTGTTGGTAGCCTTATGACTGCATCTCTGTCATCTGATCATTAGTCTTAGTTTACTATTTTGATGGTTTTTCCTCTTTGTCCTCATCCTTGATGCTTATTCTATATCTTGTCTTAACTGAAACCTGGATCTACATGTACTTTAGATCTATTCCCTTAAAAGTTAATCTTTTTGTGCTGAAGAGATGGCTCGGCAGTTAAGAGCACTGACTGCTCTTGTAGAGGACCCAGGTTCAATTCCCAGCATCCACATGACAGCTAACAGCTGTCTGCAACTCCAGTTCCAATGCTTTCTTCTGTCCTCTGTGGGCATTGCATGACACAGGTGCACTTACATAAATGCAGGCGGTACACTCCTACATGTCAAATAATAATAATAAAATATTAAGAATTTAATCTTTTCATTATTTCAAAAAATTGAAACACTCTATACCATCACTGTGCTGGTTAGTTTTTTTGTAAACTTGATGCAAACTAGAGTCGCCTGGGAAGAGGAAACTTCAATTGTGAAATTTCCACCATCAGATTGCTTTTGGCCACATCGGTGAGACATTGTCTTACTGCTGATTCACGTGGGTGGGCCCAGCCCACTGTGGCCAGTGTCATCCCTGGGCTGCATAAGAAAGGCAGCTGAGCAAACCAGGGGCAGCAAGCCAGTACCTAGTGATCTCTACCTCAGTTCTTGCCTCCAGTTTCCGGCCATGAGTTCCTGCCCTGACTTCCCTCAAAGATGAACTGTGCTTTGGAAGTATAAGAAGAAATACGGGGGCTGGAGAGATGGCCTAGCGGTTAAGAGCGCCGACCGCTCTTACAGAGGACCCGGGTTCAATCCCCAGCACCCACATGGCGGCTGAGAACCGTCTGTAACTCCAATTCCAGGAGAACTCCAGTTCCAGGGGAATCCTGACCTCCGTGGCATTGCACGATACGGGTGCACAAACTTGCATGCAGACTGTACATTCATACACATACATAAATAAATAAAATTAATAAAAAAAAAAAGAAGAAGAAATACACCCTTTTCTCCCCAGCAACAGAGAAGTCACCTAAAATAATTATGCTGAAGCTGTATCTCTCAGTAGTTCCTGCTCTGAGGAAACTCATGAAGAAAATTCGGAGTTGTAAAAGCAGAGGTAATCCAAGTAGTGAGCTGGAGGGTAGAATCAGGCTTATGAACATATTTGAAAATAATTCAAACGGGTTCAAGTTCAGGAAGTGATAAGATGCAGACAGTGACTGTAGCATGAGTGACTGAGGACTGCAAGTGAGGAGTTCAAGGAGACAGACCTTGGTGTTGGATCATTTACCTAAGGGACGTCGAATTCAGAAAACAATTATGAAGCAGAAGGACACTGGGAGCTGGGGCTGGAGAGATGGCTCAGAGGTTAAGAACACCCACTGCTCTTACAGAGGACCCGGGTTTGATTCTCAGCACCCACATGGCGGCTAAAAACCATCTTTAACTCCAGTTCCAGGGGAAGCCAATGCCCTCTTCTGACCTCTGCAGCATTGCATGACACAGGTACACAAACCTATGTGCAGACAGTATACTCATACACATAAAAAAATAATAACAGCTGGCCTACAGAGAGTTCCAGGACAGCTGGGGCTACAGGGAGACCCTGTCTCAAAAAGACCAAAAAAAATTTTTTTAAAAAGAATACTGGGAGCCAAGGGAATCAAATACTGTTGAAGTGACCAAGAGATGGACTACTGATAGTAATAAAGAAAGTATCAAAGGCCTATCCTATAAACAAAGGAACAGGAGTTTTACAGGAAGAAAGGTCTGGAGGAGCAATGGAAGGCCTTTGAAGGCTTCAAGTATCGTGTGATAAAGGAGCATATTTGTTACAGAAAGGAATTTTTCCAGAGGTGGACGTTGCAGGGAAGTGCACTGGCCTCAGAGGGCAAAGGGGAGGTTTAGGGCAGACCTGGAAGCTTCTGGAGTCTCGGCTGTCCTATCTCAGAGTTGCCACAAGGGTCCCAGGCTTGGCACTAGACATTTGATTTGGTCAGGAGATGAGCCCTACGTGTTCCTGCTTTCCCCTTACGTTTCAGGCCATGTTCTGTAGCATTATGGCAGTACCCCAGACATGGTCAAATTAGCATTGCTTTACTCTTTTGGAACCTTATCTGCATGCCTACAAAGCCTTTGCACACAGTCTCTGTGGACGGCAGCACTTTCTTGCTGTCTGCTTACCTCATCTCCTGCCCATGACCTTTGTGGGAATGGAACTTTGTGTGTGGCTTGAAGTGAGAAATTGTAAGACCTGTCCCCGGAGGTCTCCAGTCATCTGATATCTCTGTGGGCTTCCAGGGTTATGTGTAGCAGGAAGATTCAGGATATTACAATGATTCTTGCTTCGCCCTATCTCTGCAAAGTTCCAGGCCCGTTCCCCTGAGGCATTGAGCAGAATGTCACACCTCTAGTTACCTGTTGCACAAACTGGAGTTCTTCAGCCCCCTGATTAGAACTAAGTTGGCTCACCCCTCCCTTCTGCCTGCTCCCCACTTCCTTGCCCAAAGCACAGTAGTTTTGAATATATAGACCTCACTGACAGTAAATAAACAGAGTTCCTACCCTCCCCAGTTCTCCATGTGTGTGTGTGAGTCTGCTTATTTTTCCTTTGGGTGATCTCCAGAGGTATTCTCTCCCCCCTTCTTGCGGGAGCAGAGCCCAGAGACTGCCAGCCTACAGGCAGGAGGCAAGTCCTGGAGCTGAGCCAAGAAGGGAAGGACAGCGTGTGGAAGGCGGTCATGTGTGACTCAAAGACACCACACCCGACAGACCTTATTCTGGGCGACTTCCTATTCTTTATAAATAACAACTTAATAACTGAGTCTCTGAGTACCTCAAAATGACTTCAAGAATATTCACCTCTTTTCACATTAATGAATGAGTTTAATTGCCACTGACTATAGCTTGATTCTCATCACATTTAAAACTGCTTACAGTATTTGGAGTAATGAATTATGAAATTATTTTTCTGCTTTCTTTTCTGTTGGCAACTAGTTTTCTAGCCTCATTGGACATCTGTTGTCGTAAATCCATGCTCTCCCCTCAGATTCCTCTCATTCTCCCACGTGGATCCAAAGTAAAACCCCTCTCACAGCACACTCACCGATGTGCTCACCGATGAAGGCCCTGCGATGTTCAACAGCACCTGCTTTGCTCCTCAGGATAAACCTTCCATCTGTTGCTTTGTTCATTATCATCTGTACAAAACAAGTGAGCAAAAAAATCATATAATAGTGTTTTTTGGATTACAAGCATATGGTTCCAAACAGCTATTTCCATAGATTGCCAGCCTCTCCTCGCTGTTCATTTCTTTACCATACGCTCTTCATTATTTTTTCTTAATGTTAGGTGATGTTTTATTTTTCTAGAGATTTTTTTGTTATTCATCACTTTATTTTTTAAAGCCAATTTTTATTGAAGCCTTGTGCATTTCATACAAAATTTCCAATCAAATCTAGGCCTGCGCCCCCTTCCTTGCCCCCCCACCCCACCAGAGCTCATGCATTCTGCCAAAATTTTTTCATCTTTTTCTCAGTCTCTTAAAATTTTCGATGCAGAAGTTTACTGTTTCAAGCAGTTCACCACTTCAGTCAGTTCTTTGACCCAGTCTTTTTTGTTGTTGTTGTTGTTCCTTCCAATTTGCATCAGTCCAAAATATGCATATACTCATGCCACATATATCATAGGTTTTAGCATCTTCAGCTTATGAATTTTTTTCTTTATTAGGCTGAAAGATTTCTTTGAAGGCTCCTCCTTGACAAGCCTAAACCACCATCAGTTCTGCCCTTGTGCTCCACACCGGGGTTTTCCCTTCCCATGGTCACCAAACGAGGTCCAGTAAGCACTGCATCCTGTCTTGATTTTCCTGTACTGGTCACCGTGATACAGCCTGGGTAGTCCAACAATGGCAGTCTATACTCTGAAGAGGCTAAAACCCCAGTAGTAGCTCAGTCTACAAGCTGGATATCTCATTAGTCCCCATCTGGCACTGAGATATTTTTCCAAAATAAAGATTAGTCTTCTCACTCCCTTGCTTAAAGATCGCTGTGAGCAGCCCAAGACTGAAAAATTGAAATAGAATCTCTATAGATTTTCATCACATTCCTTTGTGATCTTCCCCCACCTGCTCGTTTCATTGTACATTGATACATTTATAATGTCCAAGCTCCACAACACATAAACACACACACACACAAACACACACACACACACACACACATCATATCCTCTCACCATTCAGTGTTTCCCTGGCATACACTATACTCACTGTCACGTGGTTATACCTGGGTGACATCTTAGTGCATCTGTACTTCCCAGGTAAAAGAATCAGTCCCTTCCCCTGAACCTCCATACACTTCGTATGCCATAAGAATATGGTATGTTTTACTGATTAGATTATATTCTTGTCCCGTCTGCTCTACTGTACCCTGAGTGTCTTGAGTGTTGTGACTTTTGTACCTGACCTCTTTCTAGAAGGCTTCTAGAAAGGTTGATATATGGCAGCTACTGGATAAATATTTTGGCTGAGAGATAAACACAAAGATAACACTCTGCTGACCAGTGACAGGCTATAAGAATCATAGAACATGGCTTCTGAATCCAAAATGCTAATTAATGGAGAGTTTCAATCCATATAATGCCCCATTCAAATGCTACAAATGACAAGTCCAGGAAGAACTCAGAGGAGGGAAGTTTTCTTGGTGTGCTTGGGATTCCATAACAAAATATCATGGGCTCGGTGGCTTGAACCTCAGACACAGACTGTCTTTAGTTCTGGAGTCTAGAAACCGAAGACAAGGTTGCTAGCATGGACACGTGCTGGCAGGGCTTCTCTTCCTAATCAACAGACTAATGGGATTGTGGCATCACCTGTAGAGGGATGGGGGAGAGGAGGCTCGAACCAGCTGGCCTCCTTGGTGGATGGGGCTGAGCAGGATGATGAGTGTTGACGGTCCGCAAGAGAACACACCAGACCAGCAAGGGCTCACTTTATTGCAAGCAGGGCAGTGACTTATATACAAAACAGCCACAAAAAGCATTTAGGCGCGAAAGCAAATGACCAATGCTCCTGCAGCCCCTCTGGCCCTCTCAGGGATATTGGCGTACACGGCTGACAATTGTAACTTATGCCACTTGTCCTTATCTCTCCCCAACCAGAGGTTTTGGCAAACAACCTGGGTCCCTCCTCCTCTACTTCCCCTCAGCACCATCTTGACCTGGCCGGCCGGGTGGGCCCCATCAGACTCCCCCTTTTTTCTTTTATAACCCACCTCTTTCTGAGGTATGGGTGTGGCACCTCCTTGGAGGTTCACCATTGAGGCACCTTATGTAAAGTTCACCTTGTAGTGTGTGGAAGTCTTCGGGTTCCAGCTGGTCATAGGGCAACCTAAGAGCCCTGACTTGTACCACCTGGGCTTTTGCTCTGATTGGCCTGGTTAGCCTGTTAAAGAGGCAGGGCCCAAATATTCACAGGAATTAAATTATAAGGAGGGGGCCCATCAGCATGGAAATAAGAATGGTCAACCAAGGGGACAAATCAAACCATTGTTGGCACCAGGTGGATCTATACTCTCTTTGCCTGTCCTCAATTTCCTTTCTTGCCCTCTTCAGTGAATGTTACCGGAATGGGGTTGCAGTGGTAATTGGTGCATGCCCCATAGAAGGGGTTGTTGTCCTTTCTTTGTGTCTTTACCCTATTGACTCAAATAGCTCTCTTGTGCCCCACCCAAGAGCATGACCCTGTAGTCTCACACCCCCATGTCTTACAGTAGAAATCTTCCAGCCCACCACAGTCAGATATCTTTTTTGCAGTCCGGTTACTCCCGGGGCATAAGTAAATGTCAGTGTCCCTGCGCACAGCTCGTTTGTGGATGTGGGAACATTCCGGGGATCTAGGGTCTCCCACCACTGGCAGGCTGCATCCCTTTTGTCTGTTACATTCTGGCCTCCCCAGGTGAGCCAGGGTCAAATCAGCCACATCCTAGCTTCCTCAGGCCAGATCACAGAGATCGAAGAATAGTGGTGGCCACCATGCGAGGGGGAGGGTATCATTCGTGGTGCTGTTGAGGATCCCTCCATTGATGGGATTGGTTACCAGCCATGTCACTCTCTGCGGTTGATGGGGGTTTTGGTGCAGCACTCCTGTCGCTTCTGCTGTCACCCATGCAGCCACCAGCAGACTCAGGAACCACACCATCTGTAAGCGTTAAAGCACATAAGAGCTTCTCAAGGGTCTGTTGCCCTTGGGCCTGGTTAGTCTTTTATTACTTTGTGTTTTTTCTTGTTTCTGAAGGTGAGTTGAGACCACCCTATCCTCTTTCTTTCTTTGTTGGTTATTTATTTTTATTTTTATTTTTTATTTTTTTGGTCATCCTCCTGTTCTGAGGGAATGGGCAAAAACTTTAGGTTCCTAGCTAGCACCCAGATAGGCAACTCCTCCCCTACAGGATACAAACACCCAAAGCCCCTTTCCATCGTAATTAGCAGGTCTGGGTCTTTCCATTGCTGTGTTAAAGGATCTTTCCATTTAACCTTCACCTGGGGGTTGAGGCTTGAGTGTCCCCAGTGTTTTTGGAACCTGGATTCTGTCATATCTTTAGAGAAAATTAAAATATTTATAGTAAACAGAGCTTCTGCCAATTGCAGGTGGGGGCTTACTCCCCCTTTTTGTTTTTGTAATTGATCCCTGAGGGTTTGATTAAATCTTTCCACAATAGCCTGTCCCTGAGGATTATAGGGGATACCAGTAGAATGTGAAATTCTCCATGTTTGGAGGAAGTTTACAAAAGGCTTGCTTATGAAACATGGACTGTTGTCTGTTTTGATTTGATTGGGTAACCAGAGGGTAGCAAAGTGTTGGAGCATGTGGCTAATGATGTGTTTGGTCTTTTCTTCTGTATGTGTTGACTCCCAGTACGCATGTGAGAAAGTGTCAACTGATACAAAAATGTGTTTAAGTTTTCCAAATGGGGCATAGTGGGTACCATCTATTTGCCAGAGATGGTTAGGCCAGAGACCTCGGGGGTTGCTGCCCAAGGTTTGAAGGGGGGGAATCTGAAGGAAGAGCTGGCAAGACTGGCAGGTGCGAATGATTTTTTTTAAGGTCTTTAACTGCTACATGGGGGTATTTATGCCTAAGTCCTCACCAGTTTGCATGGGTTAGTTGGTGGAATTGTGTTGCCTCCATAAGTGTATTACATTGAGGCATTGAGGCTAGTTGATCAGCCAGTTTATTGCATTTTGAAAGGAATCCTGGTAGATTTTGATGCCCTTTAAGGTGTTGAAGGAAAATAGGGCTGATTCTTTGTTAATCTAGTCTAATATGAGCTTCTACCAAGTTAGGCAGCAAGTTGACCACATAAAGGCTATCTGAAAACAGGTTAAAGGGCTCGGGTATAGAGTCTAGTGTTAGGACAACAGCAAAAATTTCCTTAAACTTCTTTTACTAGATTGTGACTTCAGAGAAATCAAGTCCATTAACTTATATTTATTTATTTGTATTTCTGTATAAATCTCTACTGAAATACCTCTATATAAATGTGTAATACTTATCTCAAACATATCACTATAAATCTTATAAAATGGGTTTATAACAAGCTTTTTCCTTTCAGTCCTTGGAGGTGGTTTTTTTTCCAGGCCTGGCACAAAACCCTGTTTTAAAGACGCTTTACTTAGTTGTTAAATGTTTTACAATACACATTTCACCATACTTTAAATTATATAAGATTATTGCTTAGCTCAGGCATTGAGGGAGTGTAGTTGATAGTGGTACCTTACACCCATAAAGTAGCTAACTGTAATTTTTTAACCCAGACAAGTAAATTTAAGCTGCATCTGAGTTGGAGGGGCCAGTTCCAGCTCGGAGGCTTTTTAGAATTGTACAAATGCACATTAACATTTACATAAATCCAATTAAAGATTAACACCAAAAGGTGTAAACCAAGTTTTGTATAGGTTGAATCTGTAAAGTGAATTATAGTTGACCTTTTTAAAACACAGGAGTTTAGAAAGTTATAGGGGTTAAAACAAAATATACATCCATACACATATGTGCACATGCACACATACATACAAGCATACACAAACATATGTACAAAGGAAAAAAAAGTTGTGAGATCAATCTGTGGGAAGAATTATAAGACATTATTGTCTTATACTCAATGAGAAAAGGTCATTTCCACAGTCTGTCTCCTGAGTATTGGAATCAAAGCTGAACCTTTAAAACACAATGAAAGATGAAGCACTGCCCTCGGGCAAGAGTGCCTGAGACTTTATGTTTCCCAGTGAAACACAGAATACTGTAAAGCCAGCCCTTCCCCCACCACCCATCCGCTGTTTAGCAGGAGAGGGGCACAGAACAAAACATTGGACTAGATTAACCAGAGTATTTACAAACAGCTACACACTGAAAACCTTCATATTTTGCCTTTGGTGTTTTTAAGGCAGAGCCTGCCCACAGTCGGAGCCAGCCTGGTAGACTAGGCTGGCCTTGAACTCACAGACATCCATTTGGATCAAAGGCCTGGGCCACCAAGTCAGGCTCTACAAGCCTGAAATTTACAAGAAGACTGGTCTCTAGAAAAGATCTTGGAAGTTTAGCAGACAAAAGGAAACTTCAGCAAAATTAAGCACTATGTTACACTATTTACAGAAAAATTTTTAAGGAGGACTTTTTAAAAGCACATTAGAGTTGCCTCTACAACCCAAGCCTGCCTATGCAAAGGTGCAAATGAGCTCTCTGTGGAAGGTTTGCAGCAAAAAGAGCTTGAGCTTGCTTGCTCCGTGGGCAAGCCTGTCCATCCAGCCTCTGTGACCTTCACCACCTGAACTGTGGCCAGAAGGCGGAAGCCGGGGCTTCTCTTAGGGGCTGGAGCCCAGGCTGCAGGGCAGGCTTTGAACCCATTTCAAGACCTCTAGAGGGCAAGTGCATGGGAGAGGAAGCTCTCCTCTCACAATTTCTCTGAATATCCATCCTTAGTCCATGCCTTCACTGATTTGGAGATGCTACAAGGGGAGGATAAAGGGGTTGGGGTTGCCAATATGTCTGCCTTGGAGGCAGAACTTCCAAGGCCTGTTTTTGGAGGCCGAGGGGGGCGCGGTGTAGTGTCTGCGGGGTCCGGGCGGCCCTAGGGGACCCCTCTCCCATCCCGTTTCCGACTGCCGGGGAATGCCGCCAGAGGAAGGATCTCCTTTTTAAGCCCATACTCTTGAGTAGAACTCAGGGGGATTCTAGGGCAGGGTTAGGTTTGGAAGCAGACTTCTCCATAATTTATGGAGGTACACTCACCCGTAGACCGATTGGCCCATCAGCGAACTTCTGAAGGAAACCGGGCGGAAACACCAGACTGTGGCATCACCTGAAGTGGGGGGAAGAAGGGGTTCGAACCAGCCGTCCACCTCGGTGGATAGGGCTGAGCAGGATGATGAGTGTCGACGCAAGAGAACACAACAGACTGGGAGCTTGTCAAGCAAGGGCTCACTTTATTGCAAGCAGGGCAGTGACTTATATACAAAAAAGCCACAAAAGGCATTTAGGCGCGAAAGCAAATGACCAATGTTCCTGCAGCCCCTCTGGCCCTCTCAGGCAGATTGGGGTACACGGCTGACAATTGTAACTTACGGCGCTTGTCCTTATCTCTCCCCAACCAGAGGTTTTGGCAAATAACTCGGGTCCCTCCTCCTCTACCTCTCCTCAGCGCCATCTTGACCGGCCGGGAGGGCCCCATCAGCGATGGCAGAACCAAGCTCTTTGGTATCTGTTATTAGAAAAGAAATAATTCATCAGGGGGGCCTTTTCCAAATGGCCTCATCTAAATGTGTCTGCCTTAAGGTCCAATCTTCTCACACCATCACATTGGGGTTCAGACTTTAGTATATGCATTTGGGATGGGTGAGAGACATTCCATTCTTGATAGTTTTGAAAGATTCTCCTAGGCTGTCTTATTTCCTGAAGTTGTGTGAAGGAGGGTGATAACTTGTAAGCACATCTCCAACGAAGATATTTTAGAACTTAGGACTTTCACATGACATCTCAAGAAATGCACAGTGTCCTTTCACTCTTAGAGTGCATCATGGGTTGTAAATCTCAGACATGTGCATGGACTAAGCATACAGGCTGTGTCTTGTTAGATTTTATACTTTTTTTCTATGTAGTTCAGTTTCTCTGACTATTTTGGGGGATTGAGAGGGTAGAGCCTATGCTAACAGCCGAAATGGAAAGAAATGTCAGCACCTACACAGATGCCTTTACTTGCTCTCGAATATGGAACTGGGCCCTGTCTTGTAAGGGACAGGAGCTGAAGTACTGTGGCCAGAAGGCTGTGAACCAAGTGTCCCCTTCCTCTTTTCATCTGTCTATCCGATCACCACTCATTTAACTTTCTACAATGCTCCCTTGAGCCATTTATGGATTAAATCCCCCTTTCTGATAATAACAGTGTCTATTCTTTTTGTTTGTTTGTTTCTACTTATAGTAATAATAATATAGCTACAATTTGTAGAAAACTGTAGATTCTGGCTTGGTGGTTCATAACTTGTAATTCCAGCTGAGGCAGGAAGATCACAAGTTTCAGCACAGCCTGAGCAACACATGAAACACACACACACACACACACACACATATATATATATATATGAAAATAGAAAAGAACTTAAATATATATGCAAATAGAAAAGAACTTATATATATGAAAACAGAAAAGAACTTAAATATATACATATTTGAAAATAGAAAAGAAAAAATATATAAGAATTTAAATAAAAATAAAAGTTTTCTCTGGTTTGTCATATGGAGGTAATATGTTTTCATTGGTGTGATCCTCATGTGTTAATTTTCTTCTGAAAATAAAAGAAGGGGCCCAATAACATACATGACCATGGATTCTGCTGTTAGACACATTCAAAGATCTTCTCAGTGCCTGCAGAGAAAGAACTGCCCCTTGTACAGTACTCAAAGCCTCCTGACTCTCTCAAATCTGCTTTCTGGCAGCATCTCTTTAACATCCAGATGGGCTGACTTATGTGGGCATCCCAGCCTCTGCTCATTACTAATCTGTCACAGTTCACTAGCATTCCTGTCTTGTTCTCTCCGTGTCCCAGAGTGCTGCCATATTTCAAAGCCTAGATGGCGTCTCCTGTGTGAAGTTTCCCTGGAAACAAAGCTGTAAGTGATTTCCTGCCTTCCAAACTCTCCCCAGGGCTCCCTCTGCCTTGTGTTCTCTTATTTTAGTCTGCAGTTCAGACCTCACATCTTTCACTTCAAAATAAACTTCTTGAGACTTTGCAACTCCATTCCCAACCTAACACCAATATCACTTATTTTATTTCTTCATGGAACTTATCTGTTTCTGATGTTTGGTTTGACTTCTTCTTGCCACAGAACTATAAATGGATGCCTGTTTGACTACTTACCAGAATAGCTAGCCAGTCAGTCTTGAACAACATCGAGGACTCACATTGCTTGATTTCAAAACTCTCAAGACAATGCAATGCTTGTATCACACCAATGGGATAAAATTGGCAAAAAGAATTTGGAATTTGGAGAATGTGAAGAATTTGGAATACAGGTAAACTTTGGGTCAAATTCAAAATGGCACATCTACTCTGGAAAACACTACTGTTAGTTCCCACAAAACTAAAAATAGAATTACCATGTGATACGGAAATTCTACTCCTGGAGATATATACAAAAGAAGTGAAAGCATGTCAGATGACATATAGGTACAGTTGGCTAGAATTTCCAGGGAGCTGGATAATAGCTATTAGAAGAGCTGGGTGTCACACTTTCATTTCTGCTGCTGCAATAAAAAACAGTTTAGGGGCCCCCACTCTCAGAAGGCCCCATGCATGCCAGTTGGAGCAGGTGGTCCTCCAGCATCTGACCCCCACCTCTGGAAGCCCCCCTCCCCATGCCAGGAGGCACAGTTAGACCACCAACTGCCTGGCCTCCGCCCCTGGAGAACTCCAGCTCTGGATCAGCACAGGCTCAGCTCCCAGATGCTTGACAGAGCCCCACACACCCACCCTGAACCAAGCAGAACACTGAGACCACCCCATGGAGCGGCCTGGCTCTGCAGGCCCACACAGACAGCCCAGGAGAACCTGCAGACTCTCATCACTAGTGTGAGGTTCAAGCTGACCTGATTGTTACCTATCCTGGACCTCTGGAGAAGTTCCAGACCAGAAGAGTGAGTAGTTAGTTCCTCCATTACAAAATCAAAAGTGAAAGCCTGAAGCCTTAGACCAGCCAGCTTTTCATAACTAATAAGAAGACCAAGAAGTCACCTGAAGAAAACAAGCAAGTCAGCCTTCAACTCAAAGAAGAGACACTGGAGCTTTATAACAGAATACAAACAACAAAACAAAACCACATACCAAAAGCAAAATGAAAAAACAGTAACATGGGAAACCAAATAATAAATCCCCACTAAATTCTACCAGTCCTTAGAAGAGTCCTACATTGAGAACTCCCTGGAGGTAACCAAGGACACAGATCTTAAAAGAACTATCATAGACACACTCAAAGAAATCAAGGAATATAAAGCACAAGCAAATGAATCAAAGAACAAGGAGAGAATGATAAACTTAAAGAACATGCAGATAAAAGAACCAAAGAACTAGGAGGAGAGAATGACAAACTCTGGAAGGAAGTGGAAATACTGGAAAAAAACTCAGGCTGAAATGAAAAAGGAAATTGAACACTCATCCAGTCAACAGGAAATGATGGGAGAAAGCCTCAGTAATAGAATGGATGAAGCAGAAAGTAGATAACATGGAAGAACTGGAATGCTCAAGGTTATGAAAAATTAAAAAAAAAACACAAGAGTGGAATAATCAGGAAATGTGGGACACCAGGAAAAAACCAAATTTCTGCATCATAGGGATAGAGGAGGAGAAGAATCCTGGGATAAGGGTATTGACCAGGTCTTTGACAGAATTATAGAAGAAAATTTTCCCAAATTGGAAAAAGACATACCCATACAAATACAAGAAGCACATAGAACTCCAAATAGACAAGATCAGAAAAGAAATTCTTCATGCCATATCATAGTCAAAACACTAGATGCTATAAACAAAGAATACTGAAAGCCACAAGAGTAAAGCAACAAGATACATATAAAAGGAAACCCATCAGAATTATAGCTGACTTTTCAAAGCAAATGATGAAAGCCAGAAGAGCTTGGGCCAAAGTATTCCCAGTTGTAAATGACTAGAGATGCCAACCTGGGTTACTTTACCCAACAAAAATGTCAATTACAGTTGAAAGAGAAAGAAAAATCTTTCATGAAATATACAAGATGAAAGAATACATGTCTAGAAAACCAACCCTTCAGAAAGCATTCAAAGCATTCAAAAGACATAGGAAAGGAGCAACTGTTCCCAAGCGGAAAAAGAAATAATTAATGAAGGTATAACCATGGAAATACAATCCTAGACCCAAAATGCAAACAGAAAGTAAATTGAAGGGAAACAATGTACATCTCTCAATAATAACCTTAAATATTAATGGTCTGAATTCCCCAATCAAGAGACACAGAGTGGGAGTAAGAATTGAATCCATCTTTTTGTTGTCTACAAGAAACTCATCAAGGACAGCCACCTTTTTGCAGATGACATGATAGTTTACCTAAGGGACGCCAAAAACTCTATCAGGAAACTCCTAGAAATGATTAAAAGTTTCAGTAAAGTGGGAAGATACAAAATTAACCTAGGAAAATCAGTAGCCTTTCTTTATACCAATAACAAGCAATTGGAGAAGGAATATAAAAAGACTTTCCCATTCGCAATAGACTCAAAAAATATATCTAGGAACAAACCTGATCAAAGACACTAAAAATCTCTACAAGAAAATTTTAAATCCCTGAAGAAGGAGATTGAAGAAGACACCAGAAAATGGAAGGACCTCCCATGCTCATGGATTAGAAGAATTAATATAGTAAGAATGACCATTCTACCCAAATTAATATACAGATTCAATGCAATCCCAATTAAAATCCTCAAGAGTTTCTTCACAGACTTGACAAAGGGGCCAAGAAGATTCAATGGAGGAAAGACAGCATCTTTATCAAATGGTATTGGCAAAACTGGTTCACTACTTGTAGAAGAATAAAATGAAACCCCTACCTCTCACCCTGTACAAAAATTAACTCCAAATGGATCAAAGACCTCAATGTGAAACCTGAAAATCTGAAAATGATAGAAGAAAATGTTAACAGTAACCTACAGGACATAGGCATAGGAAAAGACTTTCTAAATCAGACAGCAACTGCACAGGAAATAAGGTCAACAATTGACAAGTGGGACCTTATTAGACTCAAAAGTTTCTGTACAGTGAAAGAATCAACCAAAGAAGTGAAGAGAAAACCCACAGAATGGGAGGAAACCTTCACCAAGTGATACATCTGACAGAGCATTAACATCTAGAGTATATAAACTACTCAAAAAACAAAGGAGCAAGAAAACAAATGACCCATTTAGAAGACAGAGTAAAGAGCTGAACAGAGACTTCACAAATGAAGAGGTAAAGATGGCTGAGAAACATCTTAAGAAGTGTTCAACATTGCTAATAATTAAGGAAATGCAAATTAAAACCACTTTATCATTTCATCTTACTCTGGTAAGACTGGCTCTCATCAAGAAAACAAAGGATACCAAATGCTGGAGAGGTTGTGGGGAAAGGGGAACACTCATCCACTGCTGGTGGGAATGCAAATTCTTACAACCCTAATGGAAAACAGTGTGGAGAACTCTTAAAAGACTCAAAATGAGCCTACCACCTGACCCAGTCATACCACTCCTGGATATATACCCAAAAGACTCATCCTATCACAGAGATACATGCGCATCTCTGTTTATTGCAGCTCTCTTCACAATAGTAGCAAGCTGGAACCAACTCAAATGCCCCTCAACAGATGAGTTGACAAATAAAATGTGGTACCTATATACAATGGAGTTCTATGCAGCAGTAAAGAAAGATGATGACATCATGAACTTTGCAGGTAAATGGATGGAACTAGAAGATATTATGCTAAATGAAGTAACACAGTCTCAGAAAAAACAATGACATATGGTCCCTCATTTGTGGATCCTAGCACCAAATCTCTATTTGTAAGGCAAACTGAATAATTCTTTTTTTTTCTTTTTTCTTTTTTTTTTTAGTAAACATAATACTGAAGTTACTCATCAACTTGCTATGCAATATAGGAATGTAAAGTAATATTGTTTTTTTACCTGCATACAACTCTACTGTCAAAATGTGAATCCCTGAACATGTTTTGGAATTAACCTATAGTTTATTTTCAGACATCATAATTTTGGTATATGTGTGGTGTGATATATGCATATTTTGGAGCGATAGAATTTGGAAGGAACAACAACAACAAAAAAGAGTAGGTCAAAGAACTGACTGAAACAGTAAATTTTTGCCCCAAACATTAAAATTCTGCACTGAAAATTTTAAAAAAGACTGAGAAAAAGATGCAAGACATGTATGGCAGAATGCATGAGCTCTGGTGAGGATGGGGAGGTAAGGAAGGGGAAATGGGTCTAAATTTGATTAAGAAATGTTGTATGAAGTGCATAAAACACCAATAAAATATATAAAAGAGCAATTTAGGGGAGCAAAGTTTTATTTTACTTATGATTCCAGGTCTCAGTCAATTATATCAGGGAAGTGACATGGCAGGAGCTTGAAACAGCTGGTCACGTCACATGTATAGTCAAGAGCAAAGAGAAGGAAATTCATACATGCTTGCTTGCTTGCTTGCCTGTGCTCAGCTTGATTAGTCCACTCATACAGTTCAGGACCCCTGCCTAGGGGATGGTGCCACCCACAGTGAGCTGAGTCTTCCCACATCCATTAACTTAAATAAGACCATCTCCTATACACATGCCCACAGGCCAACCCAGTATAGACAGTCCTTCATTGAGAGCTTCTTCCCAGGTGATTCTATTCAGGGGGTGTCAAGCTGACAGTTAATGCCAACCTTTACACTGGGTGGTGATTGAAAATCTCTAGTAAAAAAGCAAACTAAACAGTTAACTTTACAAAGCAGAATAGGAATAATCCGGAGTCTGTCTCAGAGGGATTGATGCAGTCTGCAAACTCCCTCTCACTGGAGTGACCAGAGCCATACTTAAGAAAGAGATCCTAAAAATATCAGCCCTGTACTCTCAGTGCCAGGTGTTTAAAAGAGGAAACAAAAGAAGATGGAAGATAGACAAAACTTATGTGCAGACGAGGCTTATGGGAGAGATATTGGGGAAACTTCGGATGGAACTTGCCAGAAGAGTGGTGAGAAGCTATTTTCAAAAGTCCAGAGCAGGGGCTGGAGAGATGGCCTAGCGGTTAAGAGTGCTGACCGCTCTTACAGAGGACCCGGGTTCGATCCCCAGCACCCACATGGCGGCCGAGAACCATCTGAAACTCCAATTCCAGGAGAACTCCAGTTCGAGGGGAATCCGACACCCTCTTCTGACCTCCGCAGCATTGCACGACACGGGTGCACAAACTTGCATGCAGACAGTACATTCATACACATACAGAAATAAATAAAATTAAAAAAAAAAAAAAAAGTCCAGAGCAACACCAGAGGAAATTTTTACAAACTTCTGCTGAGTCAGAGGCTTGATTGCCTCAGATCCTCCATGGACTAAACTCTTGGGAAACTTAGAGCAAGGGTCATGGGACTACCTTCTGGAGTCCAGACATCAGAATAGCTCTATACTGTGGGGAGGACACAGCACCACCAGCCTAATGTACTGAGCAAAGTGGAAACAGGATCTGAGACAGAATCTACAGGGTCATGCAAATGCCTTTCAAGCAGGCAATCAGCATTTGAAAGGACTGCTTAGGAGTGGGGCTAGCATTCACAGCTGGACAGGAATGGCTGCCCAGAGTGAGAACAGCATGTGCAGTCCAACCCCTGACTGACCATGCAGAAATGTGGCCAGCATCTGTGACTGATCCATGAAGGACCACCCATTGACAGGACTGGCATTTGAGCCCTGACTTTGCAAAGGTCTGCCTGTAGGGGTGTGGCAGGGAGTTGGGAACCCAGGAAGGAAGGCTGCAAGCAGAAAGGAGGCAAGGCTGCATTTAGATTCTGTACCCACATTAAGTTCTCTCCTCTT
Organism: Rhizomys pruinosus; assembly: GCA_009823505.1. Taxonomy (NCBI): domain Eukaryota; kingdom Metazoa; phylum Chordata; class Mammalia; order Rodentia; family Spalacidae; genus Rhizomys; species Rhizomys pruinosus. The sequence goes on along the minus strand of VZQC01009175.1, from coordinate 4,289,938 downwards.
CACATTTATTCATTTATCTGCCCTTATTCCTTTTTAATCTTTTTTTCTTTCTTCTATATTATTTCCATTACAGTTTTGCTTTTGATATGCTTTTCCAAAGGGCATAACTAGCTTGGCATATTAGTGACTTTTCTGTTGCTTTGATAAGACAACATGACCATGGTCATGTATTTTAAAAAAGGGTTTATTTGGCTTACGATTCTGGAGGGATTAGAGTTCATAATGGATGGGGAGGCATGGTAGCAGAGGTGGTCACAGCAGAAAGCTGAGGGATCACATCTTCAAGCAGGAACAGGAAGAAGAGAGAGATTGGAAATCTGGCAAGGCTTGAGAACTCTTGAAGCATCCCAACAACAATGTTCCCCCAGCACAGCTGGATCTCCCAAAACTTCCCAAAAAACAGTGCCATGAACCTTCAAATACTTAGAGCTTACAGGCGAAATTCTCATTCAAACCACCACATTCTACTCCCTGGTCCGTTACAGGTTCCTCACCAGAAGGATGTCAGAGTTTGGGAGCTTGACTGGATGCGGCTTAGCTTGATGCTGTGGTGTATGGGTTCTGATGGGGGGGTTGGGGCATGAGGGACTAGGTTGATTTGGAACCATTGTATGAGTTGTACAAATGCTCAGTAAAAAAAAAAAAAAAGAACTCTCAAAGTCTGCCCCCAGTGACATGCCTCCTCCAACAAGGGCACACCTCCTAAAAAGGTTCCATGACCCTTCCCAAACAGTGCTAGGGACTGGGGTCCAAGTGTCCATGTCCTTAGAGGTTATAGGGGCCAATCCCCTGATATAACACAAGGAGCCAAGAAATTGGAAAGGATACATGGAGGTAAAGGAAAAGAAAAATCCTGAAACAGGGGGGTGGTAAGGAACAAATGTTACTGGGGTGTTGGGAAGGTGGGGATGTTGGGTTGGGAGGGGAGGAGGGGGAGATAAATGGGGGTATGATGGGAGGTGGGGAGGTCAGGGATGGGGGGGGTGGGGGTGATGGGGATTATGGGGCTGGGGAGGTGGGGGGGGGGGGGGGGTGGGGGAGGGGGGGGAGGGGGGGGGTGGAGGGGGTGGAGAAGTGGGAAGGAAGAAAAATACGGGATAATTGGCGTTGAGAGGCTAGGAAACCCAGAGTGTTAATGTGATGCTACAATCTACAATGAGGGAGAACCATGCCTGGTTTTCTGCCTTTGGTTACTTTACTCAGAGCAAACATTCCCTGTTTCCTCCATTTACCTGAGCATTTATAATTTCATCTTTTCTACTGCTGAGTAGTACTTCATTGTGTAGATGTCCACATTTCATTATCCATTCATCAGTTGAGGGGCATTCAGGTTATTTCCATTTCTTCAGAGAACACCAACACATGGTGTACAGGTATATTTACAATATAATGAGTCCCTTTGGGTATATCCCAAGGTGTGGATGTACCTGGGTCATACGTAGTTCGTTTTTAGTTTTTGAGAGTTCCCCACACCAGCCTTCCATAGTGGCTGCCCTAGTCTGCATTCCCACCAAAAGTGAATGATGTCCCTTTCTCCACACCTCTCCAGCATCTCAGGTCCTTCATTTTCTGATCTAGCAGTCTGATTGGGGTAAGATAGAATTTAAAGTGGATTTATCTGAATTTCTCAAATACTAAGGATGTTGCAGTTTTTAAGGTGTTTCTTAGCCATTTTTATTTCTTCATTTGAGAATTCTCTGTTCAAATCTGTAGCCCATCTTTTTATTGGGTCGTTTAATTTTCTTGCTACTTTGTTTTTGAGTTCTTTGTATATTCTGGATATTAATCCTCTGTCCGATGTGTAACTGGTAAAGATTTTCTCTCCACTCAGTGGGATTCCTCTACACTTCCTTGGCTGTTTTTTTTTTTTTTTTTTTTTTTTCTGTACAGAAGCTCTGTACTTTATGAGTCCCATTACTGATTGTTGCCCTTAATGCTTGAGCAACTATGTCCTTAAGAAAGTCTTTCCTAAAAAAAAAAAAAAAAAAAAGAAAGTCTTTTCCTATGCCTATATCTGGAGGGTACCACCCATGTGTTCTAGCAGTTTCAGATTTAAATTGAGGCCTTTGGCCCACTTGGAGTTGACTTTTGTGCAGGGAGAAAGATAAGGGTCCAATCTCATTCTTCTACAGATGGTGATCCAGTACTGCCATCACCAGTTGTCCAAGATGCTGTTTTTCTCCCATTGTGTATTCTTGGCACCTTGAGAGTTCTTAAGGCTAGCTGGATTTCCAGACTTGTGCTCTGCCTCCTGTGCCAACTTGAAGACATGATTGATTGGATTTCTGCTGCACCTGCCTCCTGCCATGCTGGACTCTTATCCCACTGGGAATGTAAGCTAAATAAAAGTCTTCTCGGGATGGAGAGATGGCCTAGCGGTTAAGAGCACCGACTGCTTTTACAGAGGACCCAGGTTCGATTCCCAGCACCTACATGGCGGCTGAGAACCGTCATTAACTCCAGTTCCAGAGGAATCTGACACCTTCTTCTGACCTCCACGGCATTGCATGACACGGGTGCACAAATCTACATGCAGACAGTACATTCACACACATACAAAATAAATAAAATTAAAAAAGTCTTCTCGGGGCTGGAGAGATAGGCTAGAGGTTAAGAGCACCGACTGTTCTTGCAGAGGACCTGGGTTCGATCCCCAGCACCCACGTGGCGGCTAAGAACCGTCTGTAACTCCAATTCCAGGAGAACTCCAGTTCCAGTGGAATCCGAGACCCTCTTCTGACCTCCGCGGCATTGTACGACACGGGTGCACAAACCTACATGCAGACAGTACACTCATACACATACAAAAATAAATAAAATTAATAAAAAATAATTTTAAAAAGTCTTCTCTAAGTTGTCATGGTCATGGCGTTTTATCACAGCAGCAGATAAGTAAGTCATGCGATTATGTATATGTGTGTGTCTCGGAGTGTGTAGGTGCATGTGAGTATAGTGCCCATAGGGACCAGGGCCTTCCTTTGGCCCTGAAGCTGGAGTTACAAGCAGCTGCGTGGTGGGTGATGTGGGTGATGGGAGCTGCACTTAGGTCCTCTGCAAGCACACTGTGCACTCTTAACCAGTGAGCCATCTCTCTTGCCCTTTAAAATTTTTTTTCTTTTTTTTTAGGTGAGATTATTTTATTAACTGACAAAATAGATTTTATTTTATTTTTAAAAGTTTTTTTAAATTTTTTAAAATTTAATTTTATTTATTTCTGTATGTGTATGAATGTACTGTCTGCATGCAGGTTTGTGTACCCGTGTCGTGCAATGCCACAGAGGCCAGAAGAGGGTCTCAGATTCCCCTGGAACTGGAGTTCTCCTGGAATTGGAGTTTCAGATGGTTTTCGGCCGCCATGTGGGTGCTGGGGATCGAACCCGGATCCTCTGTAAGAGCGGTCGGCGCTCTTAACCGCTAGGCCATCTCTCCAGCCCGACAAAATAGATTTTAAACCAAAATTAATCAGCAAATATAAAGAATGTCACTTCTTATTGACTGAGCATGAATTCTGTCAAAATGACAATGTAGCTTTAAACATACATGAGGTAAATACAAGGCCATTCAATTTTGTAATATGACAATTATAGATGTAAAGACACAGATTCACCCCAATGCAATAACTGTAGGTGACTTCAGTTCCTGGCTTCCACAAGTAGATGGGTCAGTATAACAAAAGTAAAGAGTAAAAGCTGAATGAAAGAACACCACATATAAAATGGACATTAAGGTATCTTCAGAATATCCTATTCAAACATAGAATAATGTACATTCTTTTCAGCTGCCCATGGGATTATCTCTATTATAGATCATTTAGTAAGATACAAATGTGGGACATGTAGAAAATTGAAATAATTTTTGTATATGACCATGATGGAATAAAAGGAGAAGTCAATAGTAAGATAAATTACTCATAGATATTGAGCAGCACACTTTTGAGTGATGAATGGACCCATCAAAGAGATCAGCAAGGAATTAAAAATATATTAGAAACAAATGAGACTGGAAATACTACATACCTAAATTTATGGGATAAAGTGAAAGCAGTCCTAAGATGCAAGATTACAGCTACATGGACTTACATATGAAAAAAAATCACTGGATCTCAAATAACTTAATTTACTCTTAGAAGAGTCCATTTGTATTGATTTGGGTCTTCTCTTCCTTTTGATTATTTTGGATAACAGTTTGTTGATTTTGCTTATCTTTTCAAGGAGACAATTCTTTGTTTCATTGATTATTTTGTTTCCATTTCATTAATTTCTTTTTTTTTAAATTTTTATTTATTTTCTATCTGTATGAATGTACTGTCTGCATGCAGGTCTGTGCACCCGTGTTGTGCCATGCCATGGAGGTCAGAAGAGGGTGTCGTCGGATTCCCCTGGAACTGGAGTTCTCCTGGAATTGGAGTTACAGACGGTTCTCAGCCGCCATGTGGGTGCTGGGGATCGAACCCGGGTCCTCTGCAAGAGCAGTCAGTGCTCTTAACCGCTAGGCTATCTCTCCAGCCCTTCATTAATTTCTACCCTGTTATTTGCTTACATCTGTCAGTTCCAGAGGATCTGACACCCTCTTCTAGTCTCAGAGAGCATTGTATGACATGGGGACACATATACATGCAGATAATATACTCATACACATAAAATAAAAATAATAAATAAAATATTTTAAGAAATTCCAGAGAGACGGGATAGAGGAAACATAATTCAATATAATAAAGGTTATATATTATAAACCTATAAGCCAACATCATACTAAACGAAGAAAAACTCAACAGCATTCTCATTAAAGTCATGAAAAAGACAAAGGTGTCCGTTGTCTCTACTTCTATGCGATAAAGTGCTTAAAGTTTCAGTTAGAGCAATAAGACAAGAGACAGAAACAAGGGATATAGACATTGATAATCAGCTTGATGGGATCTAGAATCACTTAGGAGATCAACCTCTGGGCACACCTACTAGATTAGATTAGTCTATGGGTTTGCCCATAAGGGTTCCCTTGATTAGGTTGACTGAAGAAGGAGGACCCACTCTAGATGTGCAGGTCATTTTCCTGTGATGGCTCAGATACAAGGAAATCCAAAGTTTGAAATCTTGCTCTTTGCTTGGCTTCTCATTTTGCCGGTGAGTCCATTCACTATTGTTACTATTCTTGTCACCATCATGCTGACATCAGGACCCAATTTCTTTGGCCTTCCAAAATGTAAGACCATTTTAAGTGTTAAATAAATGTTAAAGTTCATATTGAAGCACAAAAGAACTAAGATAGTCAAAATAACCCTGAGTTAAAAGATAATTCTGGTGTTATCATATCTGATTTCAAGTTATACTACAGACCCATCATAATACAAACAGCGTGTTACTCTCAAAAATAGGTATGTAGAGCAATGGAATAGAATCAAGGTCCTCCTTATTTCTCACTCTGTACTAAATCAACTCCAAATACATCAAAGACTTCAAATTTTAAAACTCATGGAAGAAAAAGTACAGAGTATAATTCAAATTATAAAGACTTTCTACATAGGACTCCAGTTGTTCAAGAAATAGGGCCAACAGTTGACAAATGGAAACATAAAATTTCAAAGGCTTCTGGACAAAAAAAGGAAACTGTCAATCATGTGAAGAGATAGCTTACAGAGCGGGAGAAAATCCTTGCTAACTGTCTGACAGACAAATATCTAGAATACACAAAGAGCTCAAAAAAAGTAAACATCAGGAGAAAAACACACACACACACACACACACACACACACACACATGCACACACAAATGCCCCATGGATCTTCTGAATAGCTAGTTCTCAAAACCAAGAAATACAAGTGGCTAATCAATGTATTTCAAGTGTGTTCACCATCATAAAGCACCAGGGAAATGAAAACTAGAGCTGCTCTGAGGTCCCACCTCACCCTAGGCAGCATGACCACTATAAAGAGAACAAATGATAACAAACATTGATGAGGATGTGAAGATAGGGGCACTTAATTCACTGCTGGTAGAAGTGTAAATTGCTATAACCAACCCCTATGAAAATCAGTGTAGAAGTTTCTCAAAGAGCTGAAAATAAAACTTCAACTTTGACTCAGCTCCAACACTCTATACTATATCACAAATGTCCACACATTTGTATGCATTTATGCTCTGCTCACAGTAGCCAGGAAGTGGAAACAACCTAGATCGATAATTTGATAATGAAAATTTCAAAGGCTTAAAATTTTATGTTTCCATTTGTCAAATGTCAGCCCTATTTCTTGAACGACTGGAGTCCTACACAGAAGGTCTTTATAATTTGAATTATACTCTACTTTTTCTTCCAGGAGTTCTCTTTAGCACTAAGGAAAAAATGAAATGATGAAATATTAAGGAAATTGAACGGAGCTATAAAATATTGTACTGGGTAAAGTTCATGTCCAGAAAGATAAACTCTCAATGTTCTCCTTTGTATGCAGATTCTAGCTTTGAAATTTTAGATTTCTGTGTTTATATTGTTAGTGCCTGTAGAGACCAGGTAGCAAGAAAGGGTCTGATAGAGGAACATGGTTCTGAGGAGTCTTGGGTAGGTTTTAGTAAAACACATGTGACATGAAAGTTGGGGGGGGATAACAGACGTGGAAAAGTTTCAGTGGAAATGGGACAGGGAGATGATGGAAAGGTAGGGATTAGGGAAAGACTAATCCGAAACTAAAGATGAACTGTAATGCACTATAGAAACCTACTACTAAAAAAAAAAAAAAAGAAAAAGAAAAAAAAGGAAAGAAACCTATTATTTAAGCTAAGTTGCATTATTGGAAAAAAAAAAAGAGTTTGCATGGGTTGATAAAGCTGCTCTCAGAAGTCATAAGTTTTTTTTTTTAATTTTATTTATTTTCGATGTGTATGAATGTACTGTCTGCATGTAGGTTTGTGCACCCGTGTTGTGCAATGCCGCGGAGGTCAGAAGAGGGTGTCGGATTCCCTTGGAACTGGAGTTCTCCTGGAATTGGAGTTACAGACAGTTCTCAGCCGTCATGTGGGTGCTGGGGATTGAACCCGGATCCTCTGCAAGAGCGGTCGGCACTCTTAACCGCTAGGCCATCTCTCCAGCCCCAGAAGTGATAAGTTTTTTGATAAAAATCACAGTGCTTGATACCTCCCCATGAGTTTTTGGCCAGGGATCCTGCAGAGATTCCTAAAGCAATGCAGTCTACAGTCATTTCTCTTGGTTGCCTACTAGAGCTAGGTGGTAAGACCCCATTGTTGAAGACACCATATGCTTTGGATTTAGAGCACAGAAAAACCAAGCTTGAATGGAACTGGAAGTTTCTTCCTGTCAGCTAGACATCATAGCTGGAAAATGGTTATGGAGGCTGCTAGAGAGAAGCATCACCAAAGGTCTTGCCCAGCCCTAAACCCTGCATGCTATAATGCTAACCAGGCAGACAAGAATATTCACTGGTGCAATACTGGCATATAACCTCTCTGGGGATAACCAAACACTTTCTGATTGGATCAGATGACTGCCCCACAGGAGGAAACACATGCCTGGTGCTGAGAACCCTGTCAAGAGCTGATGGTCAGAGAGGTTACAAGGGCTAGGGGGGAATTTGCCACTGAGGTTTTGCTAAATGGACATGTAGTCAAACTGACTTCTAATATTATGTTTAGACCTACAAATTAGTGCTGTTCTCAGCCCAGGTCAGGGAAGCTTCATTTTTACAGCGGTGACAGTTAATGCAGAGACTGGCTGAGGTGCCGAGGATAAGTAGCTGCTGTGCACTCAGCCCTAAATGGAATATAAATGCTGGAGGATAGAGAACTGGGGTGCTATGAAATACTGTCTTGGCTATGACATGGAGGTTGTGATCCTGAACATACAGTTGTGGCCATCTGCATAAGAGCTACACACAGAGATACACAGATATAGACACAGACACACATACACACAGACATACACATATCACACATACACATACACACATGAAAATAGGTAGGGCTAGTTGTGAAGAGAAAGGGGTCATCAGGAATGAGACGGGGGCAAGACCTGGCTAATCAAAACAGTCTTGAGCAAAAAGAACAGAGCTAGCAGTGATCACCAAGCCTGGCTTCATTTTATTCTACAGAACCCTAGTAATAAGAACAGCATAGCATCAGCCCTAAACCGCACATGTAGAGAAGTAGATTAGAATAGAGATCCCAGACATAAACCCACACAGCTAAAGCCAGATGACTACTCTTTTTATTTATTCTTTGAGAATTTCATAGATTTATAAGGTGTATTTTTATCATGTCCACTCCTCCCAGACCCCACTCCTAAACATGCCCCCCTCCCAACTTCACGTTCTTTAATTTTTTTTTCTAATCCATTAAGTCCAGTTACTGTTGCCTCAGCACACCAGGTATGGATGTCCACTGGAGCGTATCAGGACCATGTACCTAAAGAAAAATGACTGTTCTTCTCCTAGTGTCCATCACATAGGTCCTCAGCTAGTGCAGGGGCTTGGTGTGAACCCCCACCACGCTGGAATGTAGACTGGCGTCATCTAGTGCGAGTCTTGCGTAGACCACCACAGCTGCCATGACTTCATGAACGCAACCACCCTTTCATGTCCAGAAGATACTGTTTTTGCAGCACTCCTCTGCAATCTCTGGCTCTTACAACCTTTGTAAAAATGTTTATTTTTGTTTTATATGAATGAGTATTTTGTCTGCATGTATGTAAGTGTACCCCATGTGTGTGATGCCTGTGGAGGCCAGAAAAAGATGGTGGATTCCCTGGACCTGAAGTTAAGAGTTGTTAAGACACCATGTGGATGCCAGGAGCTGAGCCACGGTCTTCTGTAAAGTGCTCTTAATCACCAAGTCCTCCAGGACTTACGTCTTTCTGGTACCCCTCCCAGGATATTCGCTGGGATCTGGGGTGAAGGCGTGTCCTTGATGTTCATTTAGGGCCGAGCACTCCTCAGTCACTTGTTCACTTACTGACAGATCGGTCATGATTCTCTCTATGACCTGCTGCCAGATTAAGAAAATTGCTTCTTTGATAATGGCTGAGAACTGCTGCACTAAACTATGGGCATAAATAAAGTGTTTAGTATTAGCAGTTTTTTACTATACACATTTATCAATTACTATATCCATTGAGTTCTCTCTAGGGCTTGCAATCTCCCCAGAAAGGTTTATTTTATTTTTTTAAATTTTATTTATTTATTTATTTATTTTAAGTGTATGAATATACTGTCTGCATGTAGGTTTGTGCACCCATGTTGTGCAATGCCACGGAAGTCAGAAGAGGGTGTCGGATTCCCCTGGAACTGGAATTCTCCTGGAATTGGAGTTATGGACAGTTCTCAGCCACCATGTGGGTGCTGGGGATCGAACCCGGGTCCTCTGCAAGAGCAGAGGACCTCTAGGCCATCTCTCCAGCCCCTGGAAAGGTTTATAGTACTAGGCATGAAGTCCCTCCTGTGGACTGGGCTAGAAATCAGTTGGTTACCCCCATAATATTCATGCTACTATGGTGACACTGGGCACATCTTTTCAGGATAATCTTATGGAAGCTTCCAAGGCTCACAGCAGGGAAAGACTATTATAATTTCTCCTTTAATGGCCTGCATGGCATTTTCTGGCACTATGAAAGCTAGCCAGCAAAGATGAAACTTCTAGGTTAGTACCAGCTTGATTTCTCTATGTCCTCTATTTAAAGGGTGTAATGTCTTCAGCAATAGGGCCTTACTGTCAAGTTCTGCTGGAAAACCAAAGGTATTGGCAATAACTTGAACTACTTTGGAGGTCTCTGCACCTGCCTTGGCCAGTAACTTGTATTCTACACTGAGCACCGGGGTTTTATGTAATAACTATGGCTTCTAGGAGGAGCATTACAACTACCATTAAGGTATCTCCATTCAAACTCTCATATTATTATATATTTTTTAAGTTTTGAGAATTTCATACTGGAGCACAATGCATGTCCACTCTGCCTAATCCATCCAACTTTTTAGTAAGCTTATAAAATAGTAGGTTTCCATGTGGTAAAGCTGGATGATTTTTGACAGATTCCATTATTGGAGAAAATATAGCCTCTTTAACAAAATGGAAGATAGTAGAATGAGACTAGATTCCTATATCTCACTGTGTACAAAAATCAACTTAAAATGGATAACAACTTTAATGTTAGACCTGAAATTCTCAAACTATTAGATGAAAAGGCAGGGACAGTACTGGAGAGATCACTCAGTGATTAATAACACTGGCTGCTCTTCAGAGGACATGGGTTCAATGATTCCCAGCTTCCATTTGGCAGTTAAGAACCTGCCAAATGGAAGCTGTAGCCTCAGTTCCAAGGGATTTGATGCCCTCTTCTGATGTCTGAAGGCATTGCATGATACACATGCACTTGTATGCACACACACACAAAATAATAAATTTCTCAAGATTTGGGTAGGCATAAATAAATATTTTCTAACTAGAACTCCAATTCCTCAGGAAATTGTGCCCACAATTGACAAATGGAACCCCAGGAAATCAAAACAATTCTGTATATCACATTAAATAGTTAATTGAGTGAAAAGACAGCCTACAGAATGGGAGAAAAATCTTTGCACCCTATGCGTATAACAGATAGTATCTAGAATATATAAAGAACTAAAGAAACATAACTAACAAGATGTTAAAACTCTAATCAGTATATGGGCTAATGGAATAAACTGTCCTCAAAACACTGTAGTAGAAATGGGCACTAAACATGACAAAGAATTTCAACTTTACTAGCTACCAGTGAATGGACAAACAGAGCATGATATTTAAAATATGCAGTGGTTTTTTTTTAAACCATAAAGAACAAAATCAGGTCATTTGTGGAAAAACATGGACTCATGATATCATGCTAAATGAATCAGGCCAGTCTCAGAAAGACACAAATGGTGTGGTTTCTCTCACCTATGGTCCCTATATTTTGCATAGATGCATGACATCACTTATGTACACATGACATGAAAATTCAACTGAAATGTCAGAGGAATGAAGGAGACTCATGGGAGTCCAGAGAGACATGGAGGATATTCTCAAGCTCCAGTACATGTTAGTGTGAAAGTGTCCTTACGTACCCTGTTACCACGTACGATGAATATGCACAATGAGAGAGAGAGAGAGAGAGAGAGAGAGAGAGAGAGAGAGAGAATTGAAGGTAGAATTCCTCGAAGAAATAGCTATACAACAATGTCCATTTCAATGTTACTCATAATAGCTAAAACACAGTGTCTTATTCAGCCTTTATTGGACTACAACTGCCATATGCCATGGTATGGATAAACATTATGGTAACTGAAATGCAAAAAGACAAATATTGTATGATCTCACTTGTATGTAGTGTTTAATAGTCATAGAGACAGAAGTGGAGTGGTGTAGAAGGAGGGCAAATGAGGAGTTCTTATTTAATGGGAACAAAATTTCATTTTTTCAAGGTGCAGAGAGTCTTGGAGATGGGTACTGGTCAGGGTTCTGCAACACTATGGATGTGTTTAATACTTCTGGGTACCAAAAAGAAAGCAGGTGTTGCTATCCTAATATCAGACAAAATGGACTTCAAAGCAAAAGAAATCAAAAGAGACAAAGAGGGCCACTACATCTTTATTAAAGGAACAATTAACGATGAAGATCTCACAATCATGAATATAGATGCACCAAACTAACTTTATAACTTTATAAAGTTAGTGCCAGAGCACTAAACTTTATAAAGACAATTCTTCAGGATTTCAAGTCTCAAATTAACCCCAGCTCACTAATAGTAGGGGACTTCAATACCCCACTAAGTCCTTTAGACAGATCAACAGGACAAAGGATAAACAAAGAGACCTCTGAACTGAACCATACAATACACCAAATGGACCTCACAGACATCTATCGAATATTTCACCCAAACACTAGAGAATACACTTTCTTCTCAGCACCCCACGGAACATTCTCCAAAATAGACCATATACTGGGACACAGGGAAAAACTCAACAAATACAAAAAGATTGAAATAATCTCATGCATTCTATCAGACCACAGTGCAATAAAACTCAATATCAACAACAGGATAAACCCTACAACCTACAAAAACACATGGAGACTAAACAACACTCTCCTGAATAATTAATGGGTCAAGGAAGAAATAAAGAAAGAAATAAAAACATTCCTGGAACTGAATGACAATGATAATACAACACAGCAAAACCTATGGGACAGTTTAAAGGCAGTCCTAAGAGGGAAGTTTATAGCTCTAAGTGCCTACATTAAAAAAACAGAAAGAAGGGGCTGGAGGGATGGCCTAGCGGTAAGAGCGCCGACAGCTCTTACAGCCGCCATGTGGGTTCGATCCCCAGCACCCACATGGTGGCTGAAAACCATCTGAAACTCCAATTCCAGGAGAACTCCAGTTCCAGGGGAACCCGAGACCCTCTTCTGACCTCCGCGGCATTGCACGACATGGGTGTACAAACCTGCATGCAGACAGTACATTCATACACATACATAAATAAATAAAATTAAATAAAAAAAAAAAACAGAAAGAGCACAGGTGAATGATCTAACACGGCAGCTTAAAGTACTTGAGAACAACAACAAATGAACCTTAAACGCAGCAGACAAGAAGAAATAACAAAAATCAGAGCAGAGATCAATGAAATAGAAACAAAGAAAACCATACAAAAATCAATGAATTCAAAAGTTGGTTCTTTGAGAGAATAAATAAGATAGACAGACCTCTAGCCCAGCTAACTAAAAGAAAAAAGGAACAACTACAAATCAATAGAATCTGTGATGAAA
>VZQC01009175.1:4220608-4269867 GCA_009823505.1 Rhizomys pruinosus | reverse complement strand
ACTCACAGTGGATGCCACAAGCTTATGTCCTCTAGTGGTTAGGAGATGTTATAAGCCACAATAAGAACTTGTCACCCTTTATAGAGAAACCACAGTTTGCGGATTAGCATATATCCAAGCATCTGTGTCTATGCTCACAGCTTAGCTTGACATAATAAGTGGTACTGCTTAAATGCCTGTATATCCAATTGCTTGTGCTTTGTTAGTATGACTAAAAAGGTATCACTGGAAAAGCTGTCAACCCATGACGGGAAACAACCTGAACAGACTGGAGTCCAAAATGACAACTCCAAAGAAAGTAGACTGTTTTCTTCTCACCCACTTGTGCCCCTTTCCCAAAGCCCAGGGAACAAATTGCGGAAGAGGAGGCATGGTAGAATGTAAGGGCTGTGGAGAGATAGGGGTGAATCATAAGACTACAGCAATATAGTCTGGACTCCTAATTGATCAAGATGCCTGTGCATACAAGCTTCTCCAACTGGACTATGGGAACCTTGGGTTGTTCGAAATTTGGACATAGATACTTGCAAAATGCACCAATTACCTAATTGTACGGCAAACTGAGCAACCTTATTATCTGAAAACAACTGTGTTCTTATATTGTAGAATCCCTTAAAAATAAACAAATAATAATAATTAAAAAAATACTTCTGAACAGTACACTTACTTGAAAATAGTCATGATCGCAAATGTATGTTATTTACGTCTCACCGTAATAACAACAATTAAGGGGAAAATATTTATATATACCAGCATAGGTAGAGGGACAGTATACAATGAGCTTAGAACATCTTGTAATGCCAGAAATAAGCAAAGTAAAGAAAATAAATAAATAGCAGACCATCCAAGAGCCATTATTTAAAATGAGTCAAATAAGTGACCACATCGGCCCACCTCCAACCCCCCCTTGAGTCCTAACGTTCTGTCTCCTGGGCTGTGCTCCTAACGTTCTGTCTCCTGGGCTGTGCTCCTAACGTTCTGTCTTCTGGGCTATGCTCCTAGCGTTCTGTCTCCTGGGCTATGCTTCTCGTGTCTGTATTCCCACTGGAGCATCACAAAGTCGGTCCTCAATTGTTTGTTACTGACCAGGGAAGAGATTTCTAAACTTGGGTTTGAGGAAGAAGTTATGAGGAAGATTATTTATAATCTTAGTCTTGGTGTTTTTACACTATTTTTTTTTTTTTTGGCTCAAATGTTTTACTTTCTTCAGTCAGGAGCAATGGTCATTTTAGAAAACCAAGTATATTTTCTGATGGACTGTACTTGAGGCAAGACTAGTAGAGGTAGACTGAGAAATATCTGAACGTTTTGAGGGTGATCAATGCTTCAGGCTGCTTCCTTTGAAGGAGATGAACTTTCCATCGAAGCATCTAACGATGCTGTCCTATAAAAACTCCCACCATTGATTTTATAGTGTGAAGGACCTGCTGCATTTCACAGAGCAGGCTTGAAAGCTGCAGGGCCTAGAGATGCTCAGAGATGTCCCTGCACCACGCACACGTGACACAAAGTCAAGAACGCTTTCCAAAGAGGCTTGTCTCAATCGTTCCATGATTCGATTGAAATGGCTACTTTAGATATCACCACGGTGAAGAATTGGAGAACATTCTTTAAATCCCCATCATGGCTGGGACTGGAAGTTCTACATTTTGAAGTGGTGAGGAAGTAGAATTCATTTCAGGAGTCCCCTTTATATCCTGCTGAAGGCTGGTAGTGACTGGCTGGGACCACCTCAAGTTTCAGGTGGTACTGGGTTTTGTAAATGTGACTTTGACAATACTTCAAGGGCTAATATATTTTCCTTTGTAATGTAGCTCAAACCTTTCAGACATTGGAGAGTATTAGCAGGTTTGAAAAGCAACATTTATTAGTGAACAGGACCATTTCTTTTCCCACCTATATTTCCTCTTGAAGGAAGTTTCTAGTCATACTTCTCTGACTGAAACATCTCCCAAAACACAAATGGACATAGTTAGTTCATAGGCTTTTCCTCCTTAATAGCTAAGTTGAATTGACCAGATAGTTGATGTCATTGATTCTGAAGAAATCTTTAAGTTGGTTGGAAAGAAAAAGAAAATCAACATTTATTCTGGAGAACGTTTGTGTCCATGATCACAACAAACACAACCCATGTTCTTCTCAGACTAGCTTTCTATCTTTATTGATGCATCCAATTTGGGAAGTTATTACTTCTTTTCCCATCTAAGAAAGGAAGTTGCTTTAATGATAACAAAAGTATTTCTCTCAAAATTTTCACATATTTTTGGATCTAGAATCTAGATTACAAAGAAATCATGAAAATTTTTGTAGAGTATTTCATAATTACTTCTACATCTAAAATAAGAATGAAATACATTACTTTTTTTTAGGATTTTAAATAGCTGATTTTAAATCTGCTGAAGCCAGAAGGTATTGGTCCAACCATTTATTATTTGAACCTCTTAAGTTTAAATCTTTCTTCCTGGCACTAGGAAAATTTCTAGTGTTTCAGGGAATCAAAGGATGGATCCCTCAGACATTTCTGTTTTTAGAAAAGGAGGGAACATTATTACTGAATTAACTAAGAGAAGATTTATTTTTACAGGCAGTTAAAGCAGGCATCCTTAAGCTAGGTTTAATGTAGAGTTTGACTCCAGTTTCAGTTCTTGACAACTGAGTGTATTCACTCCCTATGGCCTTCTCTTCTTGACCCACATCTGGGAAAACAATCAGAAATTTTACATGCTTGTTAAAATTTTTAAATTTATTTATTTATGTGTATGTATGGTGTGCAGGTGTGTGTGTGTGTGTGTGTGTGTGTGTGTGTAGGTCAGAGGACAACTTGTAGGAGTCAGTATTATCTTTTCATCATGTGACTTGACTCCCTGGGATTGAACTCAGGTCATCAGGCTTGGTGGCAAGTGTCTTTACTCACTAAGCCCTATCACAGTCCCCCATATAATATTTCTTTTAGCATAGTAAGATGTCCAGCTACACAAGCTCTGTCCTATGGAAATTGGTTCTGCTGGGATCTACTTGTTTCTACTTACCCTGGCTGTATTCCAACTATAATAAAAACCAAAGCTATTCTTTCTTTGTACTTAAGCCATTTTTGACCGATTTGAGTATTCCTGACTTCTCCTAAAAAGCATGTAATGTGGCTAATCCCTTTCCAGCCTTTCTAAGTAGACGTGAATCTGGATTCGAGGGGGGTGGGGTGGGTAGTTGCACTGTCACAGGGCAGCCACGATATGATTACTGGTATGAACAGGGTCCTGCAGGCTACCCCAGCCCAGACCCCGCTCACTTTGAAACTTCTCTTGCTTTCCATCCAGCTCTACTGTCTGCTGAGTGTGCACTTAGAGCTGCTGCCTGCTGGTGGTGTGTGCTCTGAGATAAGCAACTTTACACTCTATTTGTCCACTCCTACCAAGCATCTGGTATTGATCTCACTGATCCAAGCTAATTCTTTTGGTAACTGGCATTTAGAGACAGGATCACAATGTTGACATCATCTTTAAAGTGGTCCTGGGCTATGAGTATGGGGCGGCACACCCCCATGGGTCTTGGATTGAATTTGTCTGGATTTTAGCGCAGTGAATGATACTAGAAGAATTTTACCTAGTAATTGTTCATTTTCTATTTCGCATAGGCACCGGTCCTTGTTCCACAGACTGCTCAGGGGAACAGGAACACTGTCTGCACTAATGGGCCCACTGGGGTCCACTTGTGTGAGGAAGATTCATGACTATGTGTTGAGCCCCACACTCCAAAAGACTGATGGCTTAACTAGGATTCTGCATGATTTTTATTCTGTTTCTACCCATCCCATGCTTCTGTCAGCATCAGCAACACCTCGGGGACCTTAGGTGCTTAGGGGAATTGGAAAATGCCTCCTAAAGCTTAACTGCACGCCCTATCAGGGTTACAAATCATGGTTGTCTTAGTGGATGACTGTACAATGGAGTGGAAAAGACTGTATTCAATTGAGTACTGCAAATTAACAGTATGATGAAGGACTCATTTAGACAATTTAAGCTCAGAGTTGCTGTGTTAGTTTACTTTTAAAAAAGATTTATTTATTTATTTATTTATTTATTTATTTATTTATTTATTTTTAGGGATTTTTAAAAATTTTATTTATTGATGGTTTGTGTATTTCATACATCATTTTCCAATTCAGTTCAGGCATATTTCCCCTTCCCTTCCCCCCATCCCACCCCACCCCATCCCAGATCATGCATTCTGCCATAACTGTCCTGCATCTTTTTCTGTTTTTTTTTTTTCCATTTTTTAGCAATAGGTGATAATTTATGAGTACAAGCATCCTTCATGTAAAACCAATTTGCAAGCAGTTGTGCCCAAACCCACACAGCCCCTTGGTCCCACCATCCAGCAGGGTGGGCTTGTATGTTCAATCAAGTTGATCAAATGAGTGTCCAGGCTATATTGCTGTAAGTTCACCATTCACCCCAATCACAGCCCTTACATTCTAAGTGGTGACAGGGGGCAGCCTGCCGAGTTCCTACCTTCAAGGGGAATGCTTCTTGTCATTTCCCCATTTAGGATGATATTGGCTGTGGGTTTCCTGTATATGGCTTTGATTACATTGAGGAATGATCCCTCTAGGCCAATTCCTCCAGGACTTTAAACATGAAGGGATGCTGGATTTTGTCAAAGGCTTTCTCCGCATCAATTGAAATGGATGGTGTGGTTTTTGTCCTTCAGTCCATTGATATGCTTGATGATGTTTTGATTTTCGTATGTTGAACCATCCCTGCATCTCTGTTGAATCCAACTTGGTCCATGGTGGATGATTTTCTTGATGTGAGTCTGTATGCGATTTGCCAGAATCCTGTTTAGAATTTGGGCATCTGTGTTCATTAGGGATGGGTCTATAGTTCTCCTTTTTGGTTGTATCTTTCCTGGTTTGGTTTAAGTAGCGTAATGCTGGCCGTCATAGAAGGATTCTGGGAGAAGCCCTCGTTTGTATCCTTCTAAACATTTAAGTAGTAATGGTGTATGTCCTTTTAAGATTTATTTTAATTTTTTATAGAATTCTGCCGTTAAACCATCCTGGGCATTTTTTGGTTGGGAGGCTACTTGTTTAACATCTCGATTTCTTTCTGTACTATTGTTCTATTTAGGCTGTCAATCTATTCTTGGTTGAGCTTTGGTGATCCCAGGATTCAGGATATTCATCCATTCTACAGGTTTTCAAACTTAGTAGAGTATAAGTTTTTGAAGTAGGCCGTATGATTGTCTGGATCTTTTTCATTGTCTGTGTGATTGTTTCCCTTTCATCACTGATTCTTATTGATTTGGAGTTGTTCTTCCTCTTTTCTTTTGGTTAACTGGGCAAGAGGTCTGTCTATCTTGTTTATCTCTCAAAGAACCAGCTTTTGGAATTCATTGATTTTTTGTATGGTTTTCTTTGTTCTATTTCATTGATCTCTGCTCTGATTTTTGTTTATTTCTTCTTGTCTGCTCCGTTTAGGGTTCATTTGTTGTTGTTTGCCAAGTATTTTTAGCTGCGTGTTAGGTCATTCACCTGTGTTCTTTCTGTTTTTTTAATGTAGGCACTTAGAGATCTAATATAAACTTCTCCTTGGAGGACTGCTTTAAAGGTCCCATAATTTTGCTGTGTTGTTTTCATTGCATTTCCTTCAGGCCAATGTTTTTTATTTTCTTTCCTTTATTTCTTCCTTGACCCACTCATTATTCAGGAGAGGGTTGTTTAGTCTCGCATGTGTCCTGAGGATGTAGGGTTTATTCTGTTGTTGATATTGAGTTTTTATTGCATTGTGGGTCTGATAGAATGCGACCTGAATTATTTCAATCTTTTTATATTTGTTGAGTTTTTCCCTGTGTCCCAGTATATGGTCTATTTTGGAGAAGTTCCATGAGGTTGCTGAGTAGAAAGTGTATTCTCTGGGTTTGGGTGGGAAATTTCGATAGAGTCTGTGGGTCCATTTGGTGTATTGTGTCATTTAGTTCGGATGTCTCTTGTTTTCCTTTGTCCTGTTTAACCTGTCTAGGGACTTAATGGGGATTGAAGTCCCCTAGTATTAGTGTGCTGGGGTTAATCTGTGCCTTGAGATCCTGAAGAATTGTCTTTATAAAGTTTGGTGCACCGGTGTTTGGTGCATATATATTTATAATTGTGAAATCTTCATCGTCAATTGTGCTCTTAATAAAGATGTAGTGGCCCTCTTTGTCTCTTTTGATTTCTTTTGCTTTGAAGCTATTTTGTTGATATACAATAGCACACACCTGCTTTGCTTTTTGGTACCATTGCTTGAATACTTTCTTCCATCCTTACCTTAATGGTTGGTGCTGTCATTGAAATTGAGATGGGTTTCTTGAGGACACGCATATAGATGGGTTTTGTTTCCTAATCATTTCACCAGTCTATGCCTTTTGATTGGGGAGTTTAGGGGCCCATTATTATTTAGGTTATAATTGAAGATGGATGTTGTTCCTCTTACATTTATATCCCATTTGGGCTTAGCTCTTGATTTTGCTCTCTATGGTTTGTTTATTAGTTCTTTTCCTAGGTGTTTGAGGATTGTTTGCTCCTCTCTTCTGACCCTGTATGAATTGCTTCAATTAGTATTTTATGAAGAGTTGTTCTCCAGACATGTATTCCATCATTCTTGTTTATGTCATGGTAAGTTTTTTTTCTTCTCCTTCAAGTATAGGTCGACTTTTTGCTGGGATAAAGCACTCTCGTTGGCATCTTTAGTCCTTAAACTGGGACATGCTTTAGTCCATGTTTTCTTGTTTTCATGGTTTGAGCGAGAAGTCAGTTGCTAATTCTGATGGGTTTCCCTTTGTATGTGACTTGTTGTCTTCTTTGTAGCCCTCAGTAATTTTGTCTTTATCTTTGGGCATATAGATTTTGAACTATATATATGGCGTGGGGTGTTTCTTCTTGTATCTGTCTGTTTTGGGGGTCCTATGTGCTTCTTGTATTTGTATGGGTTTGTCTATTTTATTTGGGGAAGTTTTCATCTATTATTTCTGTTTGAGATCTGATCAATACTACTTCTCATGGAGTCTTCTCCTTCCTCAATTCCTATGATACTGGACGTTTGACCTTTCTAGTGTCCCATTTTACTTTCCTGGTTGTTCCACGTTTGTGTATTTTTAAATTTTTCATAGTCTTTATTTGAGATTTTTCTTTTTTTTGTTTTCTCTCTTTTTTTGTTTTTTCTCTTTCTTCTTAGGATTTTTCCATTTTCTTCCTTTCCTTGATTGAATGTGTGTTCTAATTCCTTTTTCATTTACATCCTTGTGTTTTTTTTAGTACTTCCATTTCCTTTTTGAGCTCCCCAAATCTCTTCTTGGTTGCTTCTTCCTATCTACCCCTTCTTGGTGTCCTTACTTCGTTGGTTTGGCTCCTTTTTTCAGTGTTTCTACTTCCTTTCAGAGTTGTTTTTTTCTCCCTCTTAGTTCTTTCTGAGTTGGTTGTCTCTTCTCTTTCGTCTCTTCTGAAAGTTGTATTTACTCCTCTAGTTCCTTTGCGTTTTTCATCTCTCTCTTTAGTTCTATATTATTCTTTATTTTTTCTCCCTCTAGTTTCTTCCTGGAGAAGTTTGTAAATCTGTTCCTTTTCTTTCTCTGATGCTTTGTTCATTGTATCCTCGAGGTCCTTTTTGAGTTTTTCATTCTTCTTCTCTTTAGTTCTCTGACATTCCCTTTAGTTCTTTAATTTCTCTGCATAGTCTGCAATTTTCCTCCAAGATTGTTCCTTGGTGTCTCCTCCAGGGGTGGTCCCATTGTAGCTGTCTCCTCACAGGTTTGGTAGAGCTGGTGCAGGATTATCTGTCCTTTCCCATGTTGTCCCTCTAGATGTCCCTGTTCATGTGTGGCTTCCCTTTTTGTTGTTTAGATCACAAATAGCCAGACGGTGTTTTGCTTTCCCCTTCAGATAACTTTTTTCTTTGTTGTTTGTCCTCCTCCCCTTCCCTTCCTCCTCCTTGTTTAATGGAGTATGGACCTTGTCTGCTTTTCATTTTGTCTATATTAGGTATTGGAAGCCAAGCATCTTTCTTCTTTGTTTGAAGGTTCTCCAAACCGGGGGGGGGGGGGGGTTTTATGCCTGATCTACCCGCGCCCCGGCAGCCTGCTCAAAGCACAGCCGCCCTGGCAGCCGGACTCTACTCGGACCCCTTCTGGCCCAGCGCCCGGGTTCCTGCCCTCATACGGCCCAGCCCAGGCTTACTCGCCCAGGTGGCTTCTGGGTTTCCTTGCCCAAAGGCGCAGCCGCCCTGGCCGCCGGACTTCCCGGACGCCACTTTCTCTTTGTGCCCAGCGCCCGGTTACCGCCTCAAGGCCCCAGCTCCCAGCTACTCGCCCAGGTGGCTTCTGGGTCTCCTGCCCAAGGCGCAGCCGCCCCTGGCCGCCGGACTCTCCGCGACCCTCTGGGCCCAGCGCCCGGTCCGCCCTCCAGGCCCAGCCCTCCAAGTCCCGCCCGGTGGCTTCTGGGTATCATGCCAAAGGCGCAGCCGCCCTGGCCGCCGCTTTTCGGACCCTCTGGCCCCAGCGCATGNCCAGCCCCTTCTTCCAGCAGATTTTTTCCCTCAGCCTTAGACAAGGGGCACAGGTGGATGAGAAGAAAACAGTCTACTTCCTCTGGAGCTGTTGTCTTGGACTTGGTCACTTCTGGCGTTTTCTTTCATGGGCTGACAGTTTGTCCAGGAATAATCTTTTTGATCCTACTAATGAAGCACAAGTAATTAGATATATAGGTATTTAAAAGTATTAATTTATGATAGGTTACTTTGTATAGACAGAATGTTTGGATGTATGTTAAGCCATGAATTAACATTTTTTTCTGTTGAATAGACAGGGTCTTACTGTGCTTATAAAATCTCCTAACCAATAGAGGGTGCAAGCTTGTGTGATCAGTCGTGGGTTATTCCTCCAAGGAGAGGCCAATAGCCAATTAGATTTGGGATATACAGGCATATGGCTGCCTCTGCTGCACAGTATTTCCAGGCAGGTGAGGTGTAAGCTGGTGCTGACAGCATGAGTGTATATTTGATTAATGCATATTTAATTGATGTGAGTTCAATAAGTATCCAGGCACTGTATACAAGTTACATGGTGGCTTAGGACTCAGTAAAAGTAAATATGTGTATATTAAACAACATTGGTTTACAGGCTCTGACAAAAATGGTAATGCATCTGAGTTAAACGGAGATATAAATTGCTGTTGTCCACATTTGTTCTACATAAAATCTGTATAACAATAACTTTGGGATTGGCACATACAAAGATTTATTTTTATTTTATGTGTATGAGTGCTTAGCCTGCATATGTATTAATGCCCTTATGTCATGCAATGCCTGTGGATGCCAGAAGAAGGCATCGGATTGCCTGGAACTAGAGTTAGAGGACAGTTGTTAGCTACCATGTGGGCGCTGGGAACCAAACCTAGGTTCTTTGCAAGAGAAGCCAGTGCTTTTAACTGCAGGGCTATCTGTCCAGCTGTTAGCTTTTTTAATTTTTAATTTTTTAAAAAATTTATTTATTATTTTTTATGTGTATGAGTGTACTGTTTGCATGTAGGTTGGTGCACCCATGTCGTGTAATGCCATGGAGGTCAGAAGAGGGCATTGGATTCCCCTAGAACTGGAGTTAAGGATGGTTCTTAGCTGCCATGTGGGTGCTGGGAATAGAACCCGGGTCCTCTTCAAGAGCAGTTGGTGCTCTTAACCAGTGAGCCATCTCTCCAGAAAGGAATAGTTTCAGCTCAGAGTTTCAGAGTTTTCAGTCCATGGTCAGTGGGCTCCATTGCTGTGGGCCTGGGATGAGGCAAATCATAGCAGAGGGAATGGGTGGAGAGGTGCTGCACCCCTCATGATAAGCAGGAGACAGCAAGACAGATCAGAAGTGTCTGGGTTTTTCAAGATGCCCTTGAAAAATCACACCACCAGTGACCTACTTCCTCTAGCTAAGTACCCATCCTGTGAGGTTTCTCCACTTCTGAAAATAGTAGCACTAGTTGTCAGAGTCTACAACCTATAGACTGTGAGGGGACTATGAATATGGTTCATGTTCAAACAATAGCCATTTCTCTCCAGCCACCAAGGGCCCACATCCATCTGACTGTGCAAAATGCACATAGTCCATCTTCAAGAAGCTACAAGATCTCAGTAGCTCAAGCATTGTTCAAAAGACCATGTTGAAAGCCACCATTGGGACTTAAGGCAAACTCTTGTCTGTGAGCCCTTGTAAAATCAAGAACAAGTTACATATAACATATTTCCATGATAGTGTGACACAGAGTAAATATTCCTGTTCAAAAAGAGAGGAATGGGGGACAGAAAAAGAATTGGACCCAAGACAGGTTGGAACCCATCTGGGCAAGCATTAAATCCTGTAGCTGCAAGTGTAGCATCCGGGGCACATGCAGGCCCCAGCAGTCTCAGGTGGCCCTGCTGCGAGGCTTTGACATTTTCTGCCCACGTGACCAGTTCTGAGCGTTGCCCATGGCTTTCCTTGGCAAGCAGTCCATATCTGTACTGTCTCTAACTTCCTGAGGTTGGCCTTGCATCTTTGGCTTCATGTTCATAGCTGTACCCACAGTCCTTTCAGGATCTACCTGTGGGAAGCTACATATTGCCAGGCCTCCCAGGCTTTCCTTTGAAATCTGGGAAGGAATCCTGTTGATCCTGTAGCTCTTGCATTATTCATACATGCTAACCTAACAACACATGGATGACACCAAAATCTGCTGCTGATCTGAGAGGTAGCCGTGCCTCCTTGAATAACAGCTGCAGCAGCGTTTGAACAACCTGAGTGAATTCTAAGGAAAGAACTTTCCAGGCAGCCTAATGTGAGCAGGGTACTCTGAAGGTATTGTCTCCTTAAGGGAAAGTCTTTCATAGGAGGAGATAATTTTGCACCCTTGATCTATGGAGACAATTCCTGAGATGCCCTCCAGACGTCGTTCCTGAAGTCCTGATGCAGAGAGCTTGGCTCATTTTTAATGACACTAATCTCTTTAGTAGCAACACTTTGGCCCCAAATTTAAACACATTTCTTTTCTGGCCTAACGACAAGTTGTTCACAACCTTTGCTCTTATTTTTGTGCCCACTTCTCACTGTAAACTTAGTCAGAAGCTGCCAGCAATCCTTGTACAGCAAGCTGAACTCTCAGCTGCCTTGAAATTTCCTCCCTCTGATTAACTAGTCACCTATAAGTGACCTTAACTCCCACCAACTCTTAGCATAGCAACAAGGTACAAAGTTCCTGGCCACAAGGTAACATGAATAGTCTCTAGTCCAATTCCGGATTGTCTTAGCCTTTCTCGTTGCTTGGAGCAACAAGTTAAGGGAGGAAGAATTTGAGTGTGTGTGTGTTTGTGTGTGTGTGTGCCCCCTGTGTGTGTCGTCTGAGGCGAGAGGAGGAGCCAGACGCGGCGAAGCGGATGGAGGACGCCTCGGTAGAGAGAGAGAGAGAGAGAGAAAGAAAGAAAGGAACTGAGGACCAGTTGCGACCGCCGGTCATGTGATTAGTGACCTACAGGCCCTATTGCCAAGTTTCTACTATTACCTAAATTACATCACCAGTTGGGCCCTAACCATTCAATGCAAAAGACTCTGGAGGAGATTTCTTATTTCTTTAAGATTTATTTTTATTTATTTGTACATGTGTGTGTGTGTGTGTGTGTGTGTGTGTGTGTGCACATGTACCTGTAGAGATCATAAGAAGATAATGTGTCCCCTCAGTTGGCTGTAAACTGCCTGACTTGGTGCTGAGAACAGAACTTGGGTCCTCTGGAAGAGGCGCAAATGCTCCTAATCATCCTAGGACATTTCAGTTTGAGGTCGTAACCTAGAGTCCTTATTCTCATCTGAAACCTCAAAAGGGAAGTCTTTGCTGTCTACACTTCTGTTGGGATTCTGCTCTTCTGAACTCAATGCAATTGTCTGTTAACCATTCTAGGACTTCTCTTGGCCTCAACTTTTCCAGTTTCCTCCCTCAATCCAGTTCCAAAGGTTTCTGACATGCATCATCAGGAAGAGACACAGGAGTGTCCCATTTCTCTGGTTCTGATTTTCATGTTAATGATCATACCCAAGAGGAAGAATCTAAGAGGAAGAAGGGAGATTTATTTTGGTTCAGGTCCTGACTGGCCAGCTTTGTCTCGAGGGATGCTGGTGGTAGAAGCAGATGGTGGGAGGAGGGGTTTCTTACCTCCTGGAGGCAGAAATTAGGACAGGGTAGACAAGGGTGAGGGGTAAGATGCCATCTGACAGGCTTTTTCTAGGTGGGCCCCAACTATTTCCAAAATCTCCTCCAAATAGTGCCAGCAGCTGGAGCCAAGCCTTTACTACATGAGCTGGTGGACAGAGCTCACATCCAAATCTTTACAGTCTAAACAAGGGGAAACAATGGTTACCAGGGGACTTCACTCTCCCTGCTGACACTGATTTGGGAAAAAAGTTCGAAATGTGAGCAGGGTATAGAGAATATTCCCTTCCTAAGACAAATATCCAGCAACCATCATCAGAAACAAAATACAAGGAAAAGGAGCAAAGACTGGAAAAGACTTCTATTGAAAAGGTGTCAGTTTTTGTACATCTACAACATAGGTTTTAAAGTAGCACTAACATCTTCTAACATGCCAGTCGGCAAACTTTCATTTTTGAAATTCATTGCTTATAGTTTTATACCTGAAATTTGACACTAAATTTAAACAGGACAATTCTTGTACTTTCAGCAGCATTGTGGAATACAAAAGAGAAATTAGGCAGGTGCACCCCACCTTAACGACTGAACTACTGTCTGGCCTGAGTTCCCGTAGCCATGGTTCTTGGTGCTCTGAAATATTCTAGAATAGACCTAGGTAGTTTGACCAGATGAGTGATAAACATTAACACTGAATCATTAGCAATGACCACCAAACAGAACCTCAACTACCTTTACTGCTCCTTCATGTTGTGAAACGACAGAGACGAGCGCCCTCTGAAGGAAGAAGCCACTGATCCTCATGCATTCTCCTTCAGCAGCCAATATGGCCAGTGCTGAAATGAACAGAGCTCAACGGTAGATTTCCAGATCCTTGATACTGTAGCGCCACCACCCAGAAAGATCCCCAGAGCTGTTATGATTGAAATTCCAACTCCAATCAGCAACTGAGAATTGCTTCCCTCTTGTGTTTTGGTGTTGTTTCTGTTCTGTGCAATTTGAACAGCCTGTCAACCACTTTTTAACTCTGAAGGGAAGCCATGTATCTTTACCATCGTATTCAGGGATTGGAGGGAACAGTGTGTGCATCTCAATAGCCCTTGACTGCCCCAGTCTTTGCAGACGAGTTTAGCCACATTTAACATTTTCCGGGATCCCATATATAACATCATATTGGTGACATTCTTCTCAGAGAGTTTAGCACACTCAGGCAGGACCTGTAAATACAAATCTCCTGAATAGGGACTAGTCATTGATCTGCAAAGTACAAGATCTGAACAATGCAATATATCCCTGCTAACTATTTGATATTGGTCTGACCAAGCAGAGTAATAAGTGAGTAATAAGTAATAAGTAATAAGAAATCACTGAGTAATAAGGTGGGTGGGATAGAGAGGATAGACCTCCTCTCAAGCAGGGCCCATTAAGTCTAATCGCCATTCCAGCTAAGCGTGCTCCTTCCCTGGCATTATCCTTCTCAGCACTCTCAAGGTTCAAGCATAGTCAACATTCTTAGGCCTTATGGGAAATCAGCAAAGTTCAAATTTAAAAGTTGTAGTTATGCATATTTACATATTGCAGATAGGCCCATTTAGAATGGGGCCTGTCCACGTGCATTTCAACCATTAGCGCTACCCAGAGATTCCTTTCACTTCAAGGTATCAGCAACCCTGTCTCAGGCCCCCTGAAGTCTCTAGACACTTCCAACGGCCATGCATTGCTCCTGGTACAAGTGTCTGCCTTTACAGTGTACCACACACCATTAGAAGGGTGGCTCCTGGTCACATACTGGGCTTAGAGTCACTCATGGCTCTTGAGTATGTGACTCTGACCAAGCTACACATTATAACTTTTGCCATGGAGATAGTACCCCATGGAGACCTGGCATGGCCACAAAGATCTTCAGATTGAAATAAAACTAGCACTTACAACATAGAACTTCTGGCATATCTAAAAGGATAGGAGGAGTTTCTGAAAGGAAGGAGGAGTTTCCTTGTCCTCAGTTCCTAGCTAGGTGCACTGATACCAAAGGCCATCATGCCTCTCTGCTGGAACCACAAGCCGCCTCTGGGAAGTTCCTATGGACCAACTGAGTGATCAGAAAAGGGTATTTGTGGGGCTGGTGTTCAATATATAAGAGTTCAATATATGTCGTCCAATATATAAGAGAATTTGCTATGCTGAGTTTGGATTCTGGGGCCCATGTGAAAAGCTGGGCACACCTGTGCTTGTCTCCCCAGGAGAATCCCTGGGGCTTGCTGCCTGTCACCCAGATCCAGGTTCGTTGAAAGAGCCTGTCCCAAAGGAATATGGTAGACAGTGATAGAACAGGACACACAACATGTTTTGTTTTGCACACACCCATATTTATATACATGCATACATCACATGCCTACACCATACACATACCATATACATATACTGCATACACTCACATGCATTACCATTTGGTTGACATTGCCAACACCATTCATGATGGAGCCTCCTGACCATCTGCTGCTGTCCAGCCCCACCTGGGACATCCTAAAAAAAGACAGGACTCAAAGGTACATTCAGATGGAAAAACTCTCTGAAGTTTCACAGCATTAGAGAATGTTCTTGTCAACAGTCAGCACCATCCACATGATTTTAAAACTTTTGGACCATAGGCAATTATCTCGTTATTTAGTTTGGCCAATATCATCACGAACAATTCCATACCTACCTAAAGTCCTTCTCCATTGAAATAAAAATAAAAAATGTTTAGAAGTTTCTTGACCCATGGATATCCAAGATATAAATTAAGGTTGTACATATTTATTTTTTTATTTTTTCTTTTTTGAGACAGGGTCTCCCTATAGCCACAGCTGTCCTGGAACTCACTCTGTAGACCAGGCTGGCCTTGAACTCACAAAGATCCACCTGCCTCTGCATCCCAAGTGCTAGGAATAAAGGTGTGTACCACCACACCCAGCTGGTTGTACATATTTTCACATAAATTAAATTCATAGTACAAAGCCTTGCCGAACACTTCTTGTCCCCTTGCATTTCTGTGACTTTTCTTTTCTTTTTCTTTCCCTTTTTTCTTTTTCTTTTTTTAATGTAGGAAAAATATACTACCACTCAACCTCTACTGTAAGGTTGGCAGCCCTGAGAACTCCTTTTTCACTGTAGCATGTAGGATGTATTCCTGCTCCAAAAGCCTGAGGAGAAGGGATTTCCCACATGCAAGCTTTCTTTTTTTTTCTTATGAGACACAGAATCACATAGCTCAGACTGGCCTTGGAGTCTTCATTGTTCTGGAGTTTGCTGCCACACCCAGTCTCCCTTTTGCATATTAATTATTACTGATGGATAAGGAGAAAGGTAGAAAGAATAATGGACATACAGACTTTCACATTCTAGTTCTTGGAACCTCTGAATAATTACATGGTGGAGACTTTGCTGATGTGGTTGACACAGGAGACTTGAGGTGGTGACCAGCTTCTACTATCCAGGTAGATAAATATAATCAAAATCTTCTTATAAGAGAGAGGCAGAGGGTCAGAATTGGGAAAGGAGATGGGAACATGAAAGTAGAGGTCAGAGAGTCAGAGACATTTATGTGGCTGCCTTTGAGAATGTAGGAAGGGTCCGTAGCCAAGGACTCTAGCGACCTCTAGAGGTTGGGAAAGTCAAAGAAGTAGATGCTCCCTTTAGGACTCCAAAGAAACCAACCTAGTTGACATTTTGGTTTTGCTCAGCGTGACTAATTTTGGAAACCTTCAGAAATATTATAAAATAAATGTATAGAGTTTCTTCAGCCACTAACTTTGTGGTCATTTATTACAGAAGCAATAGGAAGCTAATGTGCAAGGTCATCTCTTCATTTCTCTAAATGCAATTTTTGAGACTCTTACTGTCCACTGCTGTAGGCTCTCAGAGCACCATAGTTACTTACATAAGCAGTTCCAGTTCAGCTAAGTGAGACATAACACATCTAAACCACCCTCCCCAAATACTCAGTGGTGAATTTGAATAAAAAGCATGACCACTTGGGTGACAATGGCTGCTGGCATTTGTAGGCTTCCTTATTCTCTCCTTCCTTCCCACCAAGCCAATCAGAAAGAGCCCAACTCTTCCTCCTCATAGAGACCCAGAAGTTCACTCACCCAGGCCTTGAAATTCAGGTGAAACCTTCACCCTTAACCTATTTTCTAACCACAATAAAATCCAAACTGAGGGGGCCTGGAGAGATGGCTCAGAAGTTAAGAGCTGTTACGGTTCTGTTCCTAACATCCACATGGTGGCTATCAACTATGCATAACTTCAGTTCCATCCAACACCCTCTTCTGGCTTCAGTGAGTTATCTGAACTATGAATAATGACATGGTTCTTGTGGGCAGAAGAGCCATCTTAGATGATATCCAAGTTAAGAATGTTTAAGCAAAAAAAAAAAGTATGTTTAAGCATTGGCATAAATGCCAACTAGTGCATATACACAAGGCTTAAATATTTTTGAAGCCGGGCGTAGTGGCGCACGCCTTTAATCCTAGCACTTGGGAGGCAGAGGCAGGTGGATCTTTGTGAGTTCAAGGCCAGCTTGGTCTACAGAGTGAGTTCCAGGACAGCTGGGGCTACAGGGAGACCCTGTCTCAAAAAGACCAAATATATATATATATATTGAAATTACCATGATGAAAGGAATCAATACTCTTCCCTCTTTTCCCTGTCATATTTAAAATTACTGTTTTACTAAGGATTTATAATTTGTGGAATATTCTTCAATGACTATTCTAAGATGTCTGCAAATCTGCATTTGTTTTTGTGATTGTGTCTATGTGTGTGTTTAAGAGAGAGTGTGTGTATGTGTGTGAAAGAGAACATGAATCTCTAAAGGCAGCTAAAAGAGAGAGAAAACTGTGCCCATTCAAAACATTCTCCGTGAAATTTAATTATAGAATATAGGTATTATGAATGTATTTTTTTTTTTTTTTGGTCTTTTTGAGACAGCTGGCCTGGAACTCACTATATAGACCAGGCTGGCCTTGAACTAACAGAGATCTGCCTGCCTCTGCCTCCCAAGTGCTGGGATTAAAGGTGTGCACCACCACACCCAGCTAAGTGTTATGAATGTATTTCTTTTGAAGACAGAAGACTGCTGCTAGATGAATGTATTTTCAAGGCCCAAATAAAACTTTACTGTGCATATATAGTGCTGGGCATTGAATCCATGGCCTTGCCCATGTTAGACAGGTGTTCTACCACTGAAATACAGCCCAGCACTCTTTTATTTTTATTTTGAGGCAAAGTCTTCCTACATTGCACGGAATAGCCTTGAAGTCGTGCTGTAGCCCAGGCAGATCTTGAGCTTGCTCATCCTCCTGCCTCGACATCGGATTACCGGCCTGTGTCTCCAGGTCTGGCAAGCTTGGCCTTTTTTGGAATATATTTTGTCTTATAGAAGGTTATTTTATGGCATGTCCTTTTCTTTTAGCCATTTTTATTTCTTCTTTTAAAAATTATATATATTTTATTATTATTAAACTTTTTCATACATCAGTCGTCAGTCCAATTTAGACTCATTTCCCCTTCCATGCCCCCCACCGCATGCACTCTGGCATGGTCTTTTCTAAAAAACCCAGTTGCAACCAGAATTCATGTTAGAAAAAACACACCTTAGAAGACCATTTGGAAGCTTTGTGGCCCTGTCCGAGGCAGCCCAGCTGCCCTCACTGCGCAGGTGCCTGCTCACAGACACTGTGCGCCTGCGCAGGGAAGAGGACTCAACACAACCAGTACTAGTGCCCCCTCCTTCCAGAGAGTCACTTCATTCTGCCACCATTTCCATTTCATCACTGACAAGAAATGGCTATAAACGGGAGAAGGAAGCTGGAGGGGTATATATAATCCTTTACATGATAATCTCTTTCCTGGGTGTTTTCGACTACAGTGAGTTTCTCCTCTCTGACCTACATCAAATTCTACTTGCTACATGCGTCTTTTCTCATCATAAAACTTCAGTTTGATGAACTGTCTCCTTTGGCTGCTTTTTGGCGATTCTTTCTGGATTCATTCACCTGGCAGTTACTCGTACATTTACACTCCACTCTTAAATCTTTTGTGTTCTTTGCCTTATTAGATGTGAGCTTCTTAGTAAGGACTTTCTGAAGGCAAAAACTACATCTTAAGTTTCTTTTATCTCCCACATGACCTGCTAGAGGGACTCAAAGTATTTGCTCTATAATAAATGCTGGTTACAGTTGGGCTTATTGAATATTTTAGAAAAACATTTCAAAAGTCAAAATCTTGACTTCTGAAGACTCTCCATGTATATATATATATTTAATACAATGTACCGTATAGTCATTGAGTGATCCTTGTATGCTGGATACTGTGATAGGTCTACAGAAAGCAGAGATAGCAAAGAAATGGTTTTAATGTAATGGGGGAAAGAGAGGCCAAAATAGATGACTTGATACAACAGCATCAACCCCAGAACAGTTCTATATGCACAGTCTATAAGTTTAAGAAAAACAAAAATCAGGGCCAAAGATCAAATAAGTTGTAGTTCATTAAAAATCTATTTCAGTGGTAGAGAGGTAAACAAGTTTTTAGAATATCTGTTCTCACAAGGATGAATATTTTTGGATTCTCTTTCATCTCTGACTCTGTTAGATCTATGTTTAGATTGATTACTTTTGGAATTTCTTTGACATATGACTCTGGTAATGAAGTGAGACGAGTCCTCCAAATATCAGCTTCTCAATGTGGATGCTAACGTGAAGTATCACGAAGGTTAAATCCATGTATTGATTGTATTGGCTTGTACCTAAGCTAATACCATTTACATAGAGGATGAGATGCATGCATTTTAACCAGAACAAAGGACACACAGGTGTGTCATTGTTTTCTGACCAGTGATTAATTTCTAGGATACCAAGAAAATTGCTATCATCTTTCTTTTTATTTGGGGAGGAGATGGCTTTTCCCCCCTCTCATTTTTTTGTTATTATTTGTTTGTTAAACCTGATATTCTTCTTATAATCTGAGGATGCTTATGTTGGAAAAATTGCTGTCTTGTTCATTGTGGGAACATATGTTCTCAAAAACAAAGCCTATGCATTTTTTATTAAAAACGTGCTTTTTACAGCAGCAGCATAATCTGCAGATAGAGCAGCTGATACGGCTATCTCTCTGGTTGTTAAAGAGTTTATTCTACATTAAATTGATTCCCAAGGGCTGCATTTTTCAGAGCTGTTATGACCACCAACCTTTCTTATTGAGAAGGTCAATAGGCCTGATATGAAGTCTTGTAAATCATCAGCTCACTCTTTCTGTAATATCTAACATGTCCCAGTTCACATGCCTTAAAAATTATAAACCACAGCAATACTGTGTATCAACCAAATAAATCAGCTGCTATAAATGTAGCCTTGCTTTTGGTGCTGCACAGATTCATCTTGGAGCATCTCACAGGCTTTAACTGCCTTTAACTTGATAAGCAGAATCTCGTTTTTTGATCCAAGTATTTTACACACACAAATTGGCCTGCAGTATCTACCATGGCTCTTGGAAATACTGAAGAACTGACTCAAAACAATGAATATGCCGCTTTTCGCCATGTTTTTAGTCAAGTTTTATTTCTGTTACTAGTTGGGGTATGTGGAGCTCTAAGAAATGGTGAGGTCTCTTGAGGAACACACTCATGTTCTCTCTGCCCCTCATTCTGCTATGTTCCTTGAGTCTTAGTTGTAGAGGTTCAGCTGTAGATGTGTCTCCTAGGATTGGGCATCTTTTGAATATTATAATTATATATATATATATATATATATATATTTAATATAATTTACTGTGTCTGACCAAGTTTGTGGGGCTACAACCAGTAGTTGCAGGAGGTAACTTTCCTTTGATGAGTATTATTGTATATCGCTTGTCTGCAGTAATGATATATTAAGATTATTCACATGAGTATAGCGATTTAGCGTGGGCCGCGTGGTGGTGCGCCTTATCCTAAGTACTCTGGTAGGCAGAGGCTGGTAGATCTTTATGTCTTTTAAAGCCAGCCTGGTCTATATAGAGAGTTCAGGACAGCCATGACTACAGAGAGACCCGGTCTCAAAAAGAACCAAAAAAAAAAAAAGAACTTTCATTTGTCTAGAGATATGACAGAGATAGGGTTTTCTGTAGGATCTATGTCCTCTCCAGCCAAGTGCATTTGGCTGAATTTACAGTGGCACCCAAGAGTTCTCTCCCATCCAGGGTTTTAAGTTTAATTAGATAGCTGTTGATTAGTCCCCAGATAACAGTGTTACTACTGCACCAATAGAGGTAGTTTGCTATGCAGGGCATTATGGTTATTAAGCTTTAGGGCTGGGTTGTACATTGATTGACTTTCCTCCCTTGGCAGTATGCATATTATCTAGCAACAACAAACAAACAACAAAAATCCAACCAATCAATAAATGAACAAACAGGCAAATGACTAGAACAGTCACTTCTCTAAAGAAGAAATAAAAATGGCCAATCACATGTGGGGAAAGGTTCCACATTCACAGCAGGGAATGAAGAGTCCATCTCACCTAGTCAGAAGGGTGGCCACCAAGAAAACAAAGAGTGACAAGTGCAGGAGAGGGCATAGGAGTGGGGCGGAAACCCTTAAGCACTGCAGGTGGGACTGTGCATGGCTGAGGCCACTGTAGAAACCAATATGGAGGTTCCTAAAAACTCAGAATAACACTACCATATGATCCAGATAGGACACTCCTGTGCATATATCTGAAGGAATCTAAGTCAGCATCCCACAGATTGCTGCCTGTCATGTTTAGTGCAGCACCATTTATGACAGCCACAACATGAAACCAGTTTAGATGCCCATCGGCAGATGACAGGACAGGGGAAATGTACTACCTAGACATGCTGGACTTCTATTCAGCTATAAAAAAGAATGGCATTGCGGCACTTGCAGGAATATGAACGAAGCAGAAGATGATCCTGCAAAGCAAATTAAGGTGACTCAGAAAGACAAATAGGGCAGCTGAGGCAAGTCAGAGTCCCTGCTGCTGCCATAATCCCCGGTAACCACAGAAGCTCCCCAGCCAGGGGAATGTGAAAAGGCAGAGCATGCAGTCTATGAGAGAGGAACTTCAACATCATGCAGCAGAAGAAAAAAGAGGAAGAGGAGGAAGCCAAATAGCTCAGTGGCCTCAAGCCCAGCCCTCTTGCCCTTCGCCACCAAGCTTGCTCCTTCCTGCAGCACCCAGAGGCTCCAGCAGGGATGGCAGCCCCTCTGCTTCTCTGCTGCCCCACCCTTCTGTGCTTCTTTCCCCTCAGGTCTCGTCTCCCCCAAACACCAGTCCTGGCGCTGAAGGGGTGACCTTTTGCCAATAACGTTTTTCTCATACCTAGAATCTAAATTTCAATATGCACATTAGGAACTGGAGAGATGGCTCAGTGATGAAGATCACTGGTTACTCCTGCAGAGGACCCAGGTTCAATTCCCGGCACCACATGGCAACTGACAACTGTTTGTAACTCCAGTTCTAGGGCATCCAACGCCCTCTTCTGACTTCCTCCAGCATTGTGCGACATGGGTGCACTTGCACATATACAAGCAATACACTCATACGCATAAAATAAAAATAATAAATAGATAAACATTAAAAAAAAGAAATGGCGAGGTCTCACTGTGATACATTTTCAGACACTGGAGTGACTAGAGAATTTCCTGTGAGTTTGGAGAATTCCTGGTCCATTATCCCTTCATTCCCTGTGCATAATGGTTCTGCTTAGATAGTTTCTAAAACTAGTTCTAAATAGACTAGTCACATATAAACATATGGGCCAAGAAGGTTTGAGCACAGCTCACTGCGAAAGCACAAACCTTTGGTTTCCATTCCTAGCACTGATGTAGACATAGGAACAGGTTAAGTATAGGTATGGGTAGAGGCAGATATAGATAACATCTTCTAATATGAAGGGAATATTAGCATTAATGGACTTCCATCTCTTTCCATATTCCTTCATAGTTTGTTGACTGAAGAGTAATGCCTGTATTTAACTTGTGGTATTGGGGATTCCTTTTTGTGTGTTCCTGAGTGAGCATTTGTTTTCTTGTTTACTTTCCAGAGAAATGTTGTATTATGAATTCATTTGTTAAGCTAGGAACATACCTTGCTTTAAAAAACATTTTTTTTTGGACTTTTTAAGACAGGATCTCACTTTAGTCCCAGCTGGCCTGGAGCTCTCTATGTAGACAAGGCTGGCCTTGAACTCACAGAGATCTGCCTGCCTCTGTCTCCCAAGTGCTGGGATTAAAGTTGTGTGCCACCACACCTGGCACAGCACATACTTGCTTTCTAGTCTTACTAGACATAGATGAAGAAATGAAGCATTCCAAATAGAATGGGGTAGGGAGAAATCAGATCTGGAAATGGAGGTCAAAGATTCTATTCCTAATTTTGTCACTAACTAAACTTGCCCTTATTGGAAGACATTGGATTTCTGAAACTCAGTGAATTCTCTTCATCTCCAGGCTCCATATTTGTGAATTTGCTTCCTTTCTAAAATTTATGTGTGACTTCTAAATTAATGTTGGTGATATTCCTATTTGTGGCCAGGACCAGGCCAGTGAGACATACATTTCCAGAGAGATGGAGCAACCGGCAGCAGTGCCTCTGGTTTAGTTCTTGTTCTAGAAGCAAAGAGTCTTCCGTGGCACTTTAAGAAATCTTGCTTTTTTGTTCCATTTGTTGATTTCACTCTTTACAGCAGTCTCAAGTGCAGTGCTGGAGTAGCGTCCCAGCTCTCCCTCCTCTGCCACGATGCCCTCAAACTGGGAGCCAAAATAACCCTTCCTTCCATAGGAGCCCAAATAACCCTTCCTTCCATAAGTTCTTGTTGTGAGGTATTTTTTTCACATTAAGGGGAAAAGCAGTGTAAACACATAGGGCTATCTATTACTAATTGACAAATAAATATGTGACCAGTTGCTTACAGGAACCAAATTCTATGTTTTGCCTGGGAATGGTGGTCTGGCTTTTGTTAATTCAGTACTCAGGGAAACTTTATAGAACTTATCTATTGCTAGTAAAGAAATTTGAATATGTAATTGTTTTGTAAAGAAAAACCAAAAACTACCAGTGTTATAATAGTTTATTCCACATCCTTGAAATGTCAAGGTTCAGTCTGGAAAACAGCAGGCATTCCATTAATGGTGGTGCTCCTCACATGGCCCAGGGACAGACATCTACTCTTGGTGGGAACGAATCCTCAGAGGACCACTTGCTTTTTCCCAAGGCCATCAAGATACAATGATGGGTGGGGTACTTAATTAACACTTAATCCCAGACATTTTATGTTTTTATTTATTTATTTTATTTTTTTGAGACAGGGTCTCACTGTAGCCCCATCTTGCCTGGAACTTGCTATGTCCACCAGGCTACCCTCAATCCCACAGAGGCTTGCCTGTCTCTGCTGCCGGAGTGCTGAGATTAAAGGTGTGTGCCACTATCTCTGGTAACTTCTTATATTTTAACAAATAAAGAACAGGGAAGAAATTTCAGGGTCAGTGGTGGAGACATTAGGGAAAGAAGTCCTTATGGTTAATAGAGAAAACCTTGTTCTAAGAAATAGAAATACTTCTAATGTTCTAAGAAATGGAGAAAACTAAATAGAGAAAACTAAATGTTCTAAGAAATAGAGAAAACCTTGTTCAGCAATGGCTTTGACAGATAGCTAAAGTAAAAACCATCATAGGTCTTAAAAATGGAATTTGAAGTTCTATGAATGTTCCCTTGAGATTTTTGAATGCTTTTACTATTCTTAATTACAAGTATGCGTGTTTTGTGTCTGAGTGTAGGTTTGTGTGCTTGAGTGTATTGCACACAGAAGCCAGAAGATGTCATCCTGTACTCTGGAGCTGGTTGTGAGCCTCCTGATGTGGGTGCTGGGAACCAAATTTATGTCCTCTTTAAGAGCAGTGCATTTTCTTAACCCCTGAGCTATCTCTCCACTCCTTGAATATTATTTTTGAAAGGTCACTCAAGTCCATGATTTGGTTACAATGTATAATTGCAATGATATTTGTATAATAATGTGTGATTCCTTTAAAAAGGCTTTGGTAGAAAGATCTAAGGACCTCCCTCAAAAACCTGAGAGGGGAGGGATTTTTTTCCCCCACAGCCTATGGGCTTAGTGTTAAAGGGATCCTGGCTTTCATGAAACCTTGTTCAATTTCCTATTCTTTACAACAATTTTTTTAGTTTATGGTTTCCTAGGCTAGTGAGTGAGTGGAGCTGGTTTACCTTAAAGTTTGGGAATGTACCTTAAACCACTTAAGAATTTACAAAGTAAGTTTAGATTCCCTTATATAATAAGCACAGTGTCTCTAGGTGAGATGCAGAGAAGCTTATAATCAAGTCTCGTCCTTAACCATCTTTCAGCATGAGGTGGCCACTGATTCCAGGACTTTCCCTCCCAAGATTATAACTGATTTCTTCTCATGGCAGGTTACATTTTTTTAACTACCATCTCTCTAAATTTATGTAAATCCCAGTTCCTGGAGGGTTCCAGCTCAGCTGATAAAAGTAGTCTATTTGATTTCCACTCTTTTATAAGGGAACAATAAAGGTAGCCGAGGAAGTGTTGATTATTCAAGGAAAACAGTAGCTCTAAATTCTTTTATTTTCTAGGCTTGTCCTTTAATAGAAAATAATGCTGTAAATAGAAGTGAGCCCATTAGCTAGAAACAATTCAAGGATTGAATTCAATAAAGATTCCCTTGGGTTTCTGCATGAAAGCTATTGAATTTGGCTGTAAATGAGTGAAAAGCACCTCCAGTTTTTTTTTTCTTATCCTTTCCCATTGTAGAATCCTTGATTTGGTTTATTAGACATTAATGGATCTCCATTGACTTACCTAACCTGTATATTTAAATTTCTATTTCATTTACAGTTAGGTAGTCAAATACCTTTTTCATTAAAAATATGTTCAAAAAGGAATGTAACAGCTTGTTCAACCATCGTTCTTAATAGCTCCTTTGGAGTCTCTCTGTGCTCTCAGCTAAATCCAAACTTGCAGGATTTCATTATGAGAGAGCATTGAGTCAATTCAATTGCCCTTGGAATTGGCGGTGGTCTATCATGTTAGAGCTTCACCCGAGGGACCTCAGGATACATTCATTTCAATTCTACTTAATCTGCATGTGGCTCTCTGAGTGAGGAAAGGTAGGGACTGGGATCTGACTCCGCTGCTTTCTTCAATCCAGGACACAATGGCAGAGAGTGTGCAGCTCAGGGGAGGCTTGCATGTGCAAACAGCTGTAGCCACCCTCATGATGAAGACAGGCAGCCCTTTGGCACCCCAGAAACTGCCTCGTGCTCTTTCCCAGTCAATACTCTTACCCTTGAGTTAACCACTATAAAAGAGTGATGTCCATCATCTTTGATTAGCTTAGTTTTGCTTATCTTCAACTTCATATAACTGAGTCCTGTCCTGTACTATATAAGTCCTTTGGTTGTTTTTTTCTGTTGTTGTTATTGTTTTGTTTTTGTATTTTTGAGACAGAGTCTCCCTGTAGCCCCAGCTGGCCTGGAACTTGCTATGTAGACCAGGCTGTCCTTGAACTCACAGAGATCTGCCTGCCTCTGCCTCCCATACCTGATTTTCTTTTTTTTTTTTTTTTTAATTCCATTTAGCCTTTCCATATAGCATTTTTATCAAATTTTTGCAAATTTCTTTTTTTTAATTTTAAAAATTTATTTTTGTATGTGTATGAATGTTCTGTATGCATGTAGGTTTGTGCACCCGTGTCGTGCAATGCTGCAGAGGTCAGAAAAGGGCATCGGCTTCCCCTGGAACTGGAGTTAAAGATGGTTCTCAGCTACCATGAGAGGGTGCTGGGGATTGAACCTAGGTCCTCTGCAAGAGCAGTCAATACTCTTAACTGCTAGGCCATCTCTCCAGCCCTGCAAATTTCACGTGGTATAGTCTGATTGTATTTAGATTCCCTCTTCATCTCACTTCCCACTACTACCAATACTTAACCATAATATATATATATAATTATATAAGATTAATAAATATATATTTTTTTTTTTACATATTGATAATTTTATAATATATATTACATTACAGTTACAGGACATAGTTTTGCTATATATATAACAGCGGAGTATATATATATATACTTAATTAGTAATATATATATATCATTATATATAT
The DNA here is from genome assembly GCA_009823505.1 of Rhizomys pruinosus. NCBI lineage: Eukaryota > Metazoa > Chordata > Mammalia > Rodentia > Spalacidae > Rhizomys > Rhizomys pruinosus. Next base: position 4,243,502 of record VZQC01009175.1, on the reverse strand, counting down.
AAATTATATATTATAAATATAGATGGTAAATAGTATAATATAATTCTATAATATCGATCGCTCACTATCATATATATATATATAACTCGCTGTTGAGTTCATGTGAGTAGCTGCCCAGCTGGCTCCTGTAATCTTCCCATCTCCTCCTTCACAATGATCCCTGAGGCCTGGGTGGCAGAGATTTGAAATAGGCGTCCTGTTTAAGGATAAGCACTCTGCAGTCTCTCTTGTTCTCTGAACACTGGACAGTTTGGGGTTTCTGTGTCCGTCTACTGCACCAGGGTGCTTCTCTGGCAAGAGTTGATAAATGCATTACTTACAGCAGGTCTGGGGACACAAGGATCCCATAGACCTGAGCAGGCCTGGGAGTTGATATGGTGGGCTGTGGGGAGGTCTCTTTGGTGTTCTGTAAACTCAGTATCTGTGACATTCACTCCTGTTGGTAAGTGTAGCCTCTTATTTCTTCCTGTTCTTGAGGTTTCTAGTGTGTGACTATGCCAGACTCATTTGCTTGTCTCTTATTACTGCACATCGAGGTGCCTTTATACTATGACTGTAGCTACCCAGGATATTCTGTATATGTCTTTTTGTGCTTATGCATTCATTTATCTTGCATATATAATTTGGTGTGCTTTGCCAAAGCAGGCATATGTTGTTAGGTTTTATAACCAGCGCCAGTTTTCCGAAGTGAGTGTTCTGGTACTGGGATGTTAGCAAGTTCAAGTTGCTCCATGTCCTCTTAGTGTTTGGTATTGTCATTCTTCTGACCCTGGTTTCTTGGCTGTTGAACTTTTGTCTCAGGTTCATTATCAAACATGGGATCTCAGAGTCAAAATGAGTCTGCTTATTGATGTCCATACCAGACACCCTCCATTTGCATTTTATAACTTTTCATCTCTCTCCCCATTACTTTTCCCCATAAGAAGCTGGTTAGGATGACATCTATCCTGATCTCTCTGGCCTTTTTGGTGGGTTTGGCTATTGGACAACACTGCCAGGAGATCAGAGAGAAGAGAAAGGACAAAGTAAAGGAAGTTATTCCCTTTCTTCAACTTGCTACAAGTTGGCTGTGCCTAGGCTCCGCGGTCACAGTTCCGCCAGGAGACTCCTGTACACAGCCTTGACTCTGGGTTCTAGGAAACTCTCATTTCCTAACTTCTTAAAATATTGAGTGCCCACAGCCTACTATGGTCACTTGTCTGCAGTACTATACTATCTCTGTTTCTTCACTGGAAAAATCTATGATGCACATCACAGAGACTCTATTTAGTAAGTGATTCCTGTTCTTGTCCCCAAATGGGAATTGGTGTTTTCTGATGTATCTCTACTGTCTGTGCCTCCAAAATTGTTTCATATCCTTCAAGTCTCGGCTTAAATATTAATTCCAGAGTTACCTGAAGAGTGCTATGTGCTATTCATTTTTAGCAAGATGCAGCTTGAGAAAAATGAGAGTTAAATGTGCTGTGGTTTGCTTATGTCTGTCATTCCCCCAATATGTTGTTCATCTGTGCTTGTTCTATTTGCCACTGTAATAATATCTGATATAGTGTTGGTACTGTTCTATGGACTCAATAAGCATTTTCTAAGTAAGTGATTAATAATTTCCCCAATAGAATTGGGTTAGATTGAATATTTACAAATGAACTGGTTACAAATCATTAAAACATAAAAATCAGAGCTTTAGGATGAGAAATATAATAATAGTAAAAATAAAGGAAACAAAAATATTCAGTCAAATATATCACAAAATATGAAATCTTAATTTTCCTACTCTTCTCTAGACTTTACCTGTATAATCACTCAAAAATTGCTATTACTTATAGTGGATAACATTTTGCTTTTCCTTTACCTTAAAATATTTCATAAGCAGGGCTGGAGAGATAGCCTAGCGATTAAGAGCACCGACTGCTCTTGCAGAGGACCCGGGTTTGATCCCCAGCACCCACATGGTGACTAAGAACCGTCTGTAACTCCAATTCCAGGAGAACTCCAGTTCCAGGGGAATCCGAGACCCTCTTCTGACCTCCGCAGCATTGCACGATGGGTGCACAGACCTACATGCAGACAGTACATTCATACACATACAAGAATAAATAAAAATTTAAAAAAGTATTTCATAAGCATTTCTTGCATTTATAGTGTGTTTACAGGTTTTTAGTAACTGCATAAACAATTGTAACATTTTGACCCTCGGGCTTCACTTTGCCCTGTTTCCTGACCACTGGGGTTGCTTTCTGTGTTTTACTGTGGTGACTGTAACCTAAATGAACTGTTTCATGGCTCTCCTGAGCAAGAAAGGCCACATTTCTTTATTTTTTCTAATCAAACTAAACTGGTTAGGGCTCCTACCTGTGAAGGTTAATGAATTCCAATCCTCGTCATAGTTGAAGCAGTTTCTATGTCTTTCATCAGTTTGTCTAGAAACCTAGGGCTTATTATACAACTCAAGAAAACTGGGCAAGAAATCCTTATCCTCAGCCTGTGTGTGTGTGTGTGTGTGTGTGTGTGTGTGTGTGTGTGTTTCGTTTTTCCTTAGAGCCTAGTGTCCAGGGCTCACCTTGTTCTCTTCTTGTGATGGCTATGTAGGTGGCAGTAGGGATGTCCGTGTGCAGATGCTGTCCATTGCTTCTTCCACAGTCTGTGGACTGTGGAATGACATTCAACCGTGGACACAGCTCACTCATCTGAAATGTGCCATTCAGTCACACTCAGTTTCGCCACCTGTATTAAGGAGGGTTCTATAGGAGGACAGAATCAGTTTCTTGGGGTAAGAAATTTGATTATTGTGTCAACTAGTACATATACATTAGGCATATGATAAGAAGATTTATTAGGTTGGCTCCCACGCAGTGAGGGCTGGGTAGTCCCACAATCTCCATCTGCATGCTGAAGGGGCAGAGAACACAGACCTGCTTGAGGTGAGCACACTTCAGAAGTCCCCGTTTGGCACAGAAGGCCCAGTGTTTCCCCAGAGTTGCTGGAATTAAGCCTGCCCTGGAAGGCTGAAGAAGCTCGCGATCATAGCAGCGGGGATCTGCAAACTTGCTCAGGAAGAAGGCGAGCCAGGCACACGTGTGCTACTATCCACATTGAGGGGAGGCCTTACCCTCAATCATCATCCTCTCTAGCAATGCACCATGGTCACAGGAAAGCACACCGAACTCCGGAACTCTGGGATGGCACCGAGGCATATAAAAGCCTGCCACACAGGGCTGGGGATCTCTGGCCGTTTCAGCATTATGGACGTGAGGCACAGAATTCATGCCAGCACTCCAGACGGCCATGTTTGGGAAAAGAGACCCACTCGGCTCCTGAGCATATGTTTACCTCCATCACTTTGTAGGCAAGCCTAATAAATTCTCTAGTCTAACTAAGATTGGAGAGTCCACTTCTTGCGTTGCCTAGTAACTGGGGAACCAAAGGCAGGGGGGGGGGGGACAGGACACTGTGTCTGTCCCATTGGTGGAAAATTCTCTGCAACAGAGTCTTAGTGGAGATTGTCCTCAGGGCAACAAAGAGAGCTTGCTAAGCTCCCAGAACCCTACTCCAAGGAGAACCCAAAAGCATGCATATCCTTTACATGAAGGAGGGGAAGGATGTTATTCTTCAAGTCCTGGGTGTACTCATACTTCATTGTCTCATTACCTGCCGTGTGAATAATGCTACAATAAAAATCACGAAGCATATCAAGAATTCATTACTGGGACAACTTTTTTTTTATCTGTTTTATTAGTCAGTCCGAAAGCTAAACTGTGGGAATAAAAGGAACCTGAAAGACATAAACCACAGACAAAATGGCCTCCATTTTTATTAATACTTTAGGAAAAAATTCCACTGAAGACAAGGATAAAACATGGATCGGATCCTCTTTGGTGGAACCAATCTGAGAGTGGGATGGATTCAGTTTAGGGAGGATTAGGATGGCTTCTGGGGCACCAATACTTTGTTTCTTGGCAAAGTAGGGTAGTGTGTGTATGTGTGTGTGTGTGTGTGTGTGTGTGTGTGTGTGTTGACACATCAAAGAGCTATTTTTCCCTTTACACAATTTTCTATGAGACTAATTTATTTCTCGCCCCACACCCAGGGACTCTCATGTAACCCTCCCTGGGAACCCGTCCAGTGCTTTAGTGCATCTCTGTTCCCAGTCATTGCCAGCATTCGGTCATTTACTTTTTCCAATATCTCTTGAGCATTGGATGGTTCAAATTGGGTCATAGACTGCTCTGTTTAGGCTTCCATGGAGCACACAGGAGCTCATGTTCAATGTTGTTGGTGCTAGGTGTGGAGGTCGTACCTAACTTCTATGTACACATGTTATTGTCCAGAACTTTGATTAAGTTGATTATTTAATTATGCCTACTTGCAAAGGTGCTGAGAAATGTGGTCCTTGATAGTCCCCTGCAAATAAATAAATAGGTAAATAAATAAAATCTGGGAGAAATGGAGAACAGATTCTAAAGAGAAGCTAAAGCTTCCACCGTGAATGTGTTTGTCTCTTGATATGTCATTTGTATTTTGAACATATCCTTATCATTTTACATTACTGACACTTGAGAATACCAGTTTAGAATGCCTGTGCACACCTGAACCTTTCATGTTTCGAGTGTACCTGGTAAACTCACGAGACATCATAATAAGGGTGTGGGTGTCAAATGTTTCAAAAGTGGCTGTAGAACTTGGCTTTGTAATCACAGCATTGGAACCTGGTATGGTCAGTCCTCCTCATATCCATAGCCATGCCCATGGGCTTGCCAGTGTACCTGCTGATTTATATTTGCATTTCCCAGGATACTAGCAATGCTGAGCATATTCTATGTGCTTATCTGCCCTCTGTATATTTTCTTTGGGGCTATTTGTTTTCTAGTTGGCTTGTAAGAGTTTTTGTTTAAAAGTACTGGAACTGGATACAAGTCTTTCATTAGATACAATTTATGGATGTTTTCTCCTTGTTTCTAGTTTGTCCTTTATACTCTTTATTTTCTGATGTATATTTTTATTGAGTTTTTGTGAATTTCATATGATACATTGTAATCTTGTTTAGACATCCCCGCCCCGCAGGATTTGATTTCTGTCTTACATGTTAAAGCCTATCAAGTCAAATTTGTGTATCCAGTTGTCTCTTGATGTGAGTTCACTCACTGGAGCCTGTTCAGCCTCTCTATTGTCATTCCCTTAAAGAAGATCAACTCTCCCTCAGTCAGAAGGGATCAGCTACCAAAAGTTCCTCAGGTAAGGCTGGAGCCTGCTGCCCATCTCCCTACTTCTATGCTGTTTTTTTTTTAATAAATATAATACTTTTATTGGCATTTTGTGTATTTCATCATTTGTGTATTTCATCATGATGTATACATCATTTTTCAGTTCAATTTAGACATATTCCCTTTCCCTTTCCCCCACCCCACTCAGTTCCTACATTCTGCCATACATGTCCTGTATCTTTCTCTCAGTCTTTTTAAAGTTTTCCTCTGCAAAGGTTTATTGTTGGGGGCAGAATTTAACTATATCAGTCCGTTCTTTGACCCAGTCCTTATGTTGTTGTGATTCCCTCCCAATTGTGTTGCTCCAAAATATGCCTGTATAAATGTCATATTTGTACCAGAATTATGTCTTCCAGGAATAAACTGTCTGTTAACTCCAATATATGTTTAGGAGTTCACATTTTTCCCTTTAATTTTATATTACTCTAAAATATGAATATATATCTCCCACCCATATCCATTAATTTCATGTCTGAAAGTAAGTGGTAAGTTAATTCTAGGGCTCATTAAGAGATTCACATTATAACATCACAGTTGCTTTCATATAGAAAGAGATAACAATAACGTTGCTCAGCTTGCCTTTCAATTGGGAGATTTGGTACTAGCAGTCGTGAATGAGGGAAACCATTTATCTCACTGAGTTTGGTCTTGTGCATGCTGTCACCATTGCTGCAAACTTTTATACTCTTTTTTAAAAAATTTTGGTCTTTTGAGACAGGGTCTTCCTATAGCTCTGGCTGTCCTGGAACTCACTATGTAGACCAGGCTGGCCTTGAACTCACAGGGATCCACTTGCCTCTGCCTCCCAAGTGCTAGGACCAAAGGTGTGCACCATCACACCCTGCTTAAAGACAGTTCTTAGCCACCATGTGGGTGCTGGCAATTGAACCTGTGTCCTCTGCAAGAGCAGTCGGTACTCTTAACCACTGAACCATCTCTCCAGCCCCAAACTTTTATACTCTTAACAGTGTACTTTGGATAGCACAAATTCTAATTTCAGTCTGTTCTTTTTACTATATTAAAAATGAACTGAAAATGGCCAATAGATCAATACAAAAACTATAAAATATGTAGAAGATAAGAGAAAAAGCTTTGTGACTTCAGAAAGGTTTCATATATATGATACAAAAGCATGGTCTTTACAGAAAAATATTATGTGTTTCTATAATGAACAAGAGGCAGTCACATTCTTCCTGCAACTGTTCAAGTTGTTTTTCCTTTTGGGGGGAAGAATGGGGTGGGGGCAATACTAGTGATTAAAGGTAGGGCTTCATACATGCTAGGCAAATGCTTTACTACTGAGCTACAGCCTAGCCCTTGTTCATGCTGTTTGAAATTGGTTTGTAATATGTAATTATTATTCATCCTTACATTGTTTAAAATAGTGAAATTTGGGTATGAACTATTTCATTTTGTATTCATATTTCTATAAAAGTAAATTGAAGGCTTCAGAATGATGGAACAAAGACTCATTGCTTTGTGGAATACGCTGTTGATGAAGGATGAGCTAGATAATTGCAATATTGAAACCATTTCATTCTCACATTGAACAAGAATTTTCATTTACTGAAAAACAAGCCTAACTATCATTGTAGATGCATGACGGCTGTAGTTTCTGCAAGAGAGTGTGTGTGGAACTCCTGCAAATGAGCCAATTTTCAAGAGAGGAGGTGGATCTATGTAGAAAGATTGCTAAAGAGCTGTGCATTGTAGGTTAAGCTGAAGCACTTAAAGTTCTTATGAAAAATGTTGTTTCTTTTACTAACTTAATAACTCCCACTGGAGTAGCTTTAAGTAGGCAGCTTTTAGAATATGCCCCATCATATCTATCTATCTATCTATCTATCTATCTATCTATCTATCTATCTATCTATCTATCTATCTAATTCTACCTTATATGACCTTTTTAGCAACAAGACCTACTCTACAGTGTTTTATTTTTACTGTTACATTATTTTGTTATGTAGATATTAATGTCTATAGAGTTCAATTTTGTCTTTTAATTTAGGATTTATATATTTATCTAGAAGATTTTTTTCCCCAGCCAGAACCTAACAATGTAGCCCAGGCTGGCAGTGAACTCATGGGGATATCCCTGCTTCAGCTTCCAGAGTGCTGGAATTACAGGTCTGAGCTTTTGCACATCTGACTTTATGATTTATTTTTATTTTAGTGTGTATGTGTGTGCATGTATGTGGGTACGTGTGTGTGTGAGGTCCAAGGTCAACACTGAGTATCTTTAGGAGCTGTCTGCTTTGTTTTTTTTTTAAGATTTATTTCTTATTTTGTGTGTATGAGTGTGTGCCCAATGGATGTATGTGCACCACATGCATGCAGGTGCCTGAGGAAGCCAGAGAGGGCATTGGATCCCCTAGAACTAGAGTTGGAGGTGGTTGTGAACTGCCATGTGGGTTCTGAGAATTGAATCTCATTCCCCTGGAAGGGCAGCAAGTACCATCTTTCCAATCCAAGATATACGTGGATGTGTGTGTGTGTGTGTGTGTGTGTGCATGCTAAATTTCTTTTTTTTTTTCATTTTTATATTTTTAACCTATTGAGCATTTGCACATTTTATGTAATGATTCCTAGTCAAATTTAGCTCCCCACTTCATAAACAACACCCCATCAGAACTCATGCATTCACCACCCAAGTTGAGTTCTGATAATCCAGTCAAGCTTTTGAAACCAGATGTCCTCTGTGCAAATTAATCCACTGGAATGTACTCAGCACATCTAGAAGTCTTAAGTAAGACATGCTCTTCCTCACCCAGTAGTAATCAGTCTCCAGTAGCTCTCAGCCCAGGGCCAGCCCCCCACCCATTTCTCTTGCTCCACTCTGAGACCTTGCCTTAGTTGGTATGTGTTCCGTGCCTGATGGCAACATAGGCACAAATTCATACATGCAAGCTTCCAGTCGTCTGAAAGCTTCTGCTTCCTGATGTTCCTGCATCAGCCCTGGATCTGACAATCTTTCCGCCACCTCTTCTGCAATTATCCCTGAGCCTTGGATGGGTAGGTTTAATATAAGAGTCCTATCCAGAGAAACACACTCTGATGGCTCCCATTCTTTGAAACTTGGCTATTTGTGGCCTTCTGTGTGCTTTGCATGCTATTGTACAAGAAAAATTCACTGGGGAATTGAGGGATGCACTTAGTTTCTCTCTGCCCCTCATTCTGCTTTGTTATCTGAGTCTTAGGTATAGTGAGTGGTTCAACTGTAGATACCTTTCCTGGGATTGTACATCTCTCAGATGTATATTTTCTGTATCTGACCAGTTGTGAAATTCGGCAGTAGGCTCCATCTGTTGCAAAGATAATCTGATGAGTGGAATATAGTATGCTTGTCTATAAATATAAGATTCCATATTTAATGTATAGAAGAAATTTCATTTGTTTAGAGCAATGACACCCATAGGGTTTTCTCTAGAATCTATGTTCTCTCCAGCCATGTGCATTTGGCTAAGTTGACAGTCGCACCCAGGAGTTCTCTTCCATTGAGAGGGTTTGAAGTCCAATTAGAAAGCTCCCAGATAACAGAATATCAAGAGTAGGCAATAAAGGTAAGAACTGTACCACTCGAGGAGAGATTATGAAAAAAACATAGGGATGGAATATGCAGGAAGTATGGGACACTACTAAAAGACCAAATTTACACATCTGTTTTGCATTTCATTCATTCTATTGGTGACACTATCTCTTCTCATTTCAAATTGGCTTGAGTGTTTCACTTCCTTCTTTATTTCAATCTGAATTTCCTTCCATATTTCTATCTCTTTTGTGAATTCAGTAAGAAGTTTATCCATACCTTCTTTTATTTATTTGATTTATGTGTTCTTTAAATCATTGAGTTCTTTGATCATGTTTATGATTGTTCTTTTAAATCTGTTTCCTCGGTTATCGCTATTGAGTTCTCATTGTAGAACTCTTCTATAGGACTTATGATGTTTGGTGAGCACATATTGTTTGGGTTTTTCAAATCATTGTTTTTTGTTGTGATTATCACATGTGGATTTTTTGTTGTTGTTGTTGTTGTTTATGGTTCTTGTATGAAACTCAAGCCTTACTTTTTTTTCATTTTTTTTTATCTTTTTGAGGCAGGGTCTCCGTGTAGCCCCAGCTGTCCTGGAACTCACTCTGTAGACCAGGCTGGCCTTGAACTCACAAAGATCCGCCTGCCTCTGCCTCCCAGTGCTAGGATTAAAGGCGTGCACCACCATGCCCGGCTATTTTTTTCATTTTTTTATTGAAGTTTTGTGTATTTCATACAACATTACTTAAAGAAATTTAGACCTAATTCCCCTTCCTTGCCCCCTCCCTATCAGAGCTCATGCATTCTGCCATACATGTCTTTCTTTATTGGGGGGGGATTTTTTTGGAATTCACATTTCCCCCTTTAATTATATATTACTCTAAACTATGCATGCATACCCTCCTCCCATATACCACAATTACAAAATCTGAAAATAAGTGGTAGGTTAATTCTAGATCCCATTAAGCTATTCATATTATAATGGTACAGTTGCTTTCAGGTAAAAGAATACACATACACACACACACACACACCAGATTGCTCAGTTTGCCTTACTACCAGGTATTTGGTGCTAGCATCCACACATGAGAGATACCATTTGTTGGTTGTTTTTCTGGGACTGTGTTACTTTAGTTAGCTTCTAGTTCCATCCATTTAGTCTTCTAGTTCCATCCATTTTCCTCCAAAGTTCATGATGTCGACTTCCACCCCTGGAGCCTCCCAGCTTGGGTTCCAGTGGACTCAGAACAGCACCAGTAAGGTGATAAGGCAGAACTGCCTTGAGGCTTGGGGGCCCTACACCCACCCCTGGAACCTCCCAGCTTGGGTTCCAGAGAGTGCCTGTGTGGACTCAGAGCAGGGCCCACCCCTGGAACCTCCCAGCTTTTGTTCCAGAGAGCACTGAGGCATGGGTGCACCTAGAAAGGGTTGCAGGGACACAGCAGGTCAACAGAGTACCGGTGCACAGGCCGAAGGAGCAAATCCTTCCCCCCCACAAGCTGGTGTTGTGGAACTGTGTAGCAAGTGTAGTGTTAGGGAATCTAGTCTGCACAGCCAACATTGAGGCAACAGAACCCCAAAACACAAACAAACAAATCCATATACCAAGGACACAAGGGAAAAACAACATGGGAAAATCCACACCGAACTCTACCAGTCTGACAGACTATCCCTACAATGCAATCTCCCTGGAAGGAAACCAGATCTTAGATGAACAATTATAGACATATTCAAAGAAATCAAAGAATATAAAGAACAAATCAGAGAACTAAGGGAAGAAAATGAAAAACTCAGGAAGGACTTAGAAGGAAAGAATGATAAACACTGGAAAGAAGTAGAGGGAGAGAATGACACACTCCAAAAAGAACTAGAGGAAGAGAAACAAACTCAGAAAAGAACTAGAGGAAGAGAAACACAATGTCCAAAAAGAACTAAAGGGAAAGACAAATTCTGGAAGGAAGTGGAAACACTGAAAAGATCCCAGGCAGAAATGAAAAAAGAAGGATACCAGCAAAAAAGGAGCTACAAGTAGAGAATGACAAGCTCCAAAGGAAATGGAAATACTAAAAAAATCACAGGAAGAAATGAAAAAGGATATGGAACATTCATCCAATCAATAGGAAAGGATGGGAGAAAGCCTCAGAAGCAGAATGGATGAAGCAGAAAATAGAATTATCAGACCTGCGGGACAATATGGAACATCTAAAATGCTCAAGTGAAGATGATGAAAAATTAAAAAAGTGCAAGAGTGGAATAACCAGGAAATGTGGGATACTATGAAAAGACCAAATCTCTGCATCAGAGGGAGGAGAAGAATCCCAAGACAGACAACGGCATTGATCAGATTTTCAACAGGATAATAGAAGAAAATTTTCCCAAATTGAATAAAGACAAGCTTATACATATACAAGAAGCACAAAGAACACCAAATAGACAAGACCAGAAAAGAAACTCCCCAGGCCATGTCACAGTTAAAACGCTAGATGCTCAAAACAAAGACAAAATACTGAAAGCCACCAGAGAAAAACAACAAATTACATACAAGGGGAAACCCACCAGAACTATAGCTGACTTCTCAGTGCAAACTGTGAAAGCCAGAAGAGTGTGGAATAAAATATTCCCAGTGTTAAATGACTTTAGATGCCAACCCAGATTATTATACCCAGCAAAAATGTCAATTATAGTTGAAGGAGAAAGAAAAATCTTTTATGACATAAACGAGATGAAAGAATACATGTCAAAAAAACTAACATTTCAGAAAATACTTGAAGCAATCCAAAGAACAGCAAAAAGGAGCAACTATCCCCAACCAACTAAAGAGAGAAACTAATAAAAGCATAACAGTGTAAATACAAACCTAGACCAAGAATGCAAACCAAGAATAAGTTGAAAGGAAGCAACACACATCTCTCAATAATGACCTTAAATATCAATGGTTTAAACTCCCCAATCAAAAGACATAAACTGGGAGAATGGATCAGGAAGCAGAATCCATCTATATGCTGCCTAAAGTTACCCAGCTCACCCTCAAGGAGAAACACCAACTCAAAGTGAAAGGATGGAAAAAAAATATTTCAAGCAAATGGTACCAAAAGCAAAGCAGTAGTTGCTATTCTAATATCAGACAAAATAGACCTCAGAGTAAAGTCAATCAGAAGTGACAAAGAGGGCCATTACATCTTTATCAAAGGAACAATTCACAGGAAGACATCACAATCCTAAATGTTTATGCACCAAATGCAGGTGCACCAGACTATATGGACACAGTTCTGCACATCCTCAAGACACAGATTAATCCCAACACACTAATAGTGGGGGACTTCAATATGCCACTGAGCCCCTTGGATAGATAAACTGGACAAAAAATAAACAGAGAGACATTGGAACTGAACAATAAAATACAACAAATGGACCTCACAGACATCTACCAAATATTCCACCCAAACACCAGAGAATATACTTTCTACCCAAAAACTCCATGGAAAATTCTCCAAAATCGACCACATATTGGGATACAAAAGAAACCTCAACAGATATAAAAGCATTGAAATAACCTCACGCATTCTATCAGACCACAGTGCAATAAAGCTCAATATTAACACCAGAATAAACCCCACTAGGTACAAGAACACATGGAGACTAAACAACATAATCCTGAATAAGGAATGGGTCAGGGAAAAGTAAAGAATGAAATAAAACTATTCCTGAAACTAAACAAAAAGACAATACAACACAACAAAACCTGTGGAATACATTAAAAGCAGTCCTAAGAGGGAAATTTTATAGCCCTAAGTGCCCACATTTAAAAAAAAAAAACAGAAAGGGAACAAATAAATGATCTAACATTACAGCTAAAAAACTTGAGAGATAACAACAAATGGACCCTAAACCCAACAGACAGGAGTAAATAACAAAAATCAGAGCAGAAATCAATGAATAGAAACAATATAAAAAATCAATGAATCTAAAAGCTCTTTCTTAAAAGACATAAACAAGATAGACAGACCTCTAGCCCAGTTAACCAAAAGAAAGAAAGAGCAACTCCAAATTAATAGTATTCATGATGAAAATGAAAACATCACAACAGATAAAGAAAAGATCCAGACAATCATACGAGAATACTTCAAAAATCTATACTAAGTTTGAAAACCTAAGAGAAATGGATGAATATCTGAAATCCTGGGAACCAACAAAGCTTAACCAAGAAGAGGTTGACAGTTTAAACAGACCCATAACATTTGAGGAAATTGAAGACATAATAAAAAAAACCCTCCCAACTAAAAAAAGCCCAGGCCCAGATGGTTTCACAGCAGAATTCTATAAAACATTTAAAGAGGTCTTACAACCTTTACTACTCAAGCTTTTCAGAAGGATACAAACAGAAGGAAATACCTCAAATTCCTTCTATGAAGCCAGCATCATTCTAAAACCAAAACCAGGCAAAAACACAACCAAAAAAGACTATAGACCCATCTCATTAATGAACATAGATGCAAAAATTCTCAACGAAATACTTGCAAATCACATACAGACCCACGTCAAAAACATCATCCATCATGATCAAGTTGGATTCATACCTGAGATGCAGGGATGGTTCAACATACATAAATCAATAAATATCATAAAACACATAAGTGGACTGAAAGACAAAAAACACATAATTTTAATTGATTCAGAGAAAGCCTTTGACAAGAACTGGCATCCCTTCATGTTTAAAGTTCTAGAGGGATTTGGACTGAAGGGAACATTCCTAAATATAGTCAAAGCCATGTACAACAAACCCGCAGCCAACATCATCCTAAATGGAGAAAAATTAGAACCATTCCCCTTAAAGGAGGGAAACTGGCAAGGCTGCCCCTATCACCACTCCTCTTCAAGATAGTGCTTGAAACAATTGCTAGGGCAATAATACAAGAGAAGGAAGTTAAAGCAGTACTAATTGGAAAAGAGGAAGTTAAATTATCCCTTTTTGCAGATGACATGATAATTTAGCTGAGGGTTGCTAAAAAATACCAGAAACCTCCTAGAAATGATTAAGTGATTAGTGGTGGGATAGAAAATTAACCTAGACCTGTCAGATTCACCTGGAGAGCTTTCTTAGAAGGGTCTGTAAACCCTGTGCTGTACTAGAAAGGATGTGTGGAATATCCTTTCTGGCAGCCCTACCTGTTTGGGTTACCACCCCTCAAAGAAAAATGGCCTTGAGTACAGGCAGCAAGAGAATGGAAGGGCAAGTGGGCTCTCGCCACCCCAATGACATAAAAGTATGTCTCTAAGGTTACCCTTCACACACCTGAGCTTTGTCTCCCTTCCCTTGAGGCAGATGAAAATACTGGTCAGTTTATCAATACCTTTCCCACTTAGGGGAAGTATATTGGGTAAAAATGTCATCCAAGGACCTCAATTGCTATGAGATACCCCACCATTAGAAGTCCATTTTTTTTTTTTTTGGTCTTTTTGAGACAGGGTGTCCCTGTAGCCCCAGCTGTCCTGGAACTTACTCTGTAGACCAGGCTGGCCTTGAACTCACAAAGATCCGCCTGCCTCTGCTTCTCAAGTGCTAGGATTAAAAGCGTGTGCCACCATGCCCAGCTAGAAGTCCATTTTTAAAAGCAGTTCAGGTGGCCCTCTTTGACTCTTTTGATCAGTTTTACTTTGAAGTCTATTTTGTCTGATATTAGAATAGCAACTCCTGCTTGCTTTTTGGTACCATTTGCTTGGAGTATTTTTTCCATCCTTTCACTTTAAGTTGGTGCCTATACTTGAGGGTAAGGTTGGTTTCTTGTAGACAGCATATAGATGGGTTCTGTTTCCTAATCCATTCTCCCAGTCTATGTCTTTTGATTAGGGAGTTGAGCCCATTAATATTTAAAGTTATTATTGATACATGGGTGCTGCTTCCTTTTACCTTATTTTCTGTTTGCATTCTTGGACTAGGTTTGTATTTCCGCAGTTTCACTTTTATTCATTACTCTCTCTAGGGGCTTGGGGATAGTTGCTCCTTTCTTCTGACCTTTGAGTATTTTCTGAAGGGTTGGTTTCCTGGACATGAGTTCTTTCATCTTGTTTATGTCATGAAAGATTTTCTTTCTCCTTCAACTATAATTGACACTTTTGCTGGGTATAGTAATCTGTGTTGCCATCTATAGTCATTTAGTACTGGGAATACTTTGGTCGACGTTCTTCTGGATTTCATCTTTTGCACTGAAAAGTCAGCTATAATTCTGATGGGTTTTCCTTTATATGGAACTTGTTGTTTTTCTCTTGTGGCCTTCAGTAATTTGTCTTTGTTTTGGGTGTCTAGTGTTTTAACTATGATATGGTGTGGGATATTCCTTTTCTGATCTTGTCTATTTGGTTTTCTATGTACTTCTTGTATTTGTATGGGTTTGTAATTTT
The DNA here is from genome assembly GCA_009823505.1 of Rhizomys pruinosus. Taxonomy (NCBI): domain Eukaryota; kingdom Metazoa; phylum Chordata; class Mammalia; order Rodentia; family Spalacidae; genus Rhizomys; species Rhizomys pruinosus. Next base: position 4,228,316 of record VZQC01009175.1, on the reverse strand, counting down.
TCAGTTTGGGGAAATTTTCTTCTATTATTCTGTTGAAGATCTGATCAATACATTTGTCCTGGGATTCTTCTCCTTCCTCTATCCCTATGATGTGGAGGTTTGATCTTTACACAGTGTCCCATATTTCCCGATTGTTCCACTCTTTTGATGTAAAAATTTTTTCATGCTCTTTGTTTGAGCATTGCAGTTCTTCTACCTCCTCTTCCAGTGTTCATCTTCTACTTTCTGCATCATGCAATCTGTTACTAAGACTTTCTCCCATCTTTTCCTGCTGATTGGCTAGATGACCAATTTCCTTTTTCACTTCATCCTGTTATTTCTTTAGTATTTCCAATTCTCTCTGGAGTTTGTCATTCTTTCCTTCTAGATTCTTGTTTCACTGGTCGGTTTCCTATTTCATTTCAGTGTGGGATCTTTTCAGTGTTTCTACTTCATTCCTGAGTTTGTCATTCTCTCCCTTGATTTCTTTCTTTTTTTTTTTTATCTTTTATTGAGGTTTTGTGCATTTCCTACATCACTTCTCAGTTCAATCCAGACTCATTTTCCCCTCCATGCCCCCCACCCCTCCCAAGTTCATGCAGTCTTCCATACATGTCCTGTTTCCCTTTCTGGGTCTTTTCAAAGTTTTTCAAAGCAGAAGATTATTTTTTGGGGGGGAAGAACTCTACTGCTTCAGTCAGTTCCCTGTTCCAGTTCTTTTATTGTTGTTGTTCCCTCCAATCTGTATTGTTTCACCATATGCATTTATGTATGTCACACATGTACCAAAAATCATGTCCTCTGAAAATAAACTATATGTTATTTCCAAATCATATTTCAGGATCCACATTTTTCCCTTTTAATTTTATATTGCTCTAAAATATGCAAACATACCCTCCACTCTTGTACCAAAATTACAAAATCTGAAAATAGATAGTAGGTTAATTCTAGAGTCCGTTAAGGGATTCACATTCTATGAGCACAGTTGCTTTTAGATAAAAATATAACACTAATGTTACTCAGTTTCTCCCTTGATTTCTTTGAGTATGTCTATTATTGTTGTTTTAAGATCTGTGTCCTGGGTTATCTCCAGGGAGAACTCATTGTTGGAGTCTTCTATAGGACTGAGAGGTTTTGTTGGGGTTTTATTATTTGCTTTTCCCATGCTGTTGATTTTCATTTGGGCTCTTGGCATGTGGATTTGATTTGTTGTTTTTAGTCTGATGTGAAATTCAAGTGCTTCTTCCTTTGGTTGAAGGCCTGTTCCTGGAGGTTGGAAAGTTTGCTGTCTCTTTTGTTACTTTGTGCCCTGAGTCACCTTCTCTGTTCCCACCAGGAGGGCCACAAGGGGGCGGTGGGTGTCACTGGTTTTTGCCAGCCTAATCCTGTCATCACCAAGGTGACCTTAGGGCCTTACCCAATCCGGTCTTGAAGTTGGGGCAACTCCAGAGACACTGCACTTAAAGCGATGGGGCTTGGATGGACATGGAATCCTGCACCGGAAGGGACTGGGGTTAGATGGTCCTAGAACCCACCCTGAGCTGGAAGCGACTGGGCTGGGATGGTCCTGGAACCCTGTGCTGGAGGTGCTGGGGCAGGGAAGGTCCTGGAACCTGCCTGCTGAGAAGTCTGCCCTGTCACTCTCCCTGTGCCTGAAGCGAAGGTGCTAGGAGGGTCCTGGAACCCCGCACGGTGGTGACTGGTCTCGGATGGTCTCGGAACCCTGGACTGGAAGCGACATGGCTCTGTTGGTCTTGGAACCTGCCTGCAGAGAAGCCTGCCCTGTCACTCTCCTTGCACCCTGTGTGCTAATTTTCTTGCAGGTCTGAGGATCAAACTTGGGACTTTGCGTGTGCTAGGAAATGTTTCATTGCAGACCATATCCCTAGCCTCCAACCTCGTTTTATGAGAAAGAGCTTCTCACTGGGACTTGGGGCTTGCCAATTAGGCTAGACTGGTTGGCCAAGGAGCCCCAACTATTCACTCGTCCCCACCTCCCCAGTGCTTAGATTATAGATACACACCATCGCGTGCATGCCTTTTATGTGAGTTCTGAGAATCAAACTCAGGTCCTCATGTCTGTGAGGCGAGCACATTCCTGACTGAGACATCTCCCTAGCCCCATGATATATTTTTAGTCACTTAAAATAGTTTACCAAGTTATTTATATGTTACAATGGCAAAACAAATATTATTCTTATCCAGTTTTTTGAATTAAAAATATTCAGTACGTATAGAGTATGTTTAGCAAGCTATTTTTCCTAAATTGCTTATCAGTCAATTGTAATGTGATTCAATTTAAAAATATTTTTCAAACTTACTTGTGGGTGTAATTAATGATATATATATATATATGTCATATGTGTGTGGTATGTTTATATATGTTTGCATATGTGTGGGTGCACATGAATATATGTATTAGTGGATGAGTCTTCAACATTCTCCACTTGTATATTGAGGTAGTGTCTCTCTTCAACCAGCGCTAGCTGTTCTAGCTCATCTGGCTAACCAGCTTGCTCAGCTGATTCCCTGACTCAGCAGTTTGGAGAATGGGATTACAGTGGGATTACAGGCAGGCCACCACCCTCTCCCCTACCCCCAGGAATTATGTGGGTTCTGAGGATCCAAATGCAGGTTCTCAAGTTTTCAGGCCATCTCCCTGGCCTCAATTGTAGGGTTTTTGTTTGTTTGTTTGTTTAGTGGATTATAATTTATTTTTTTGTGTGTGTACATGTGTGAGTGTGGTGCATGTAGTGGTCAGAAGACAACCTCCGGTGTTGGTCTTTGCCTGCTACCTCATTTGAGACAGTCTCTTGTTCACTGCCGTGTATGCTAGGACAGTGGTCATGGGCTGGGAATTCTCCCCATACGGCACTGGTATTATGAATGTTCACGTGGGATGCCCCCTCTGCTCCTCCCACTTGCACTGTCGTCCACTGAGGCATCTCCCAGCCCAGGGGAAACTCTATGAACGCTTGTACCCAGCCTTTGTGGAATGCTGACTGTGCTGCTATCTGAAGTAAAAGCTGACTTTAGAAGCACAAGATGCCTGGTTTGGTGAGGCTGATAACCCGAGAACTTCTGCACGGAGAAGGACTGGCTCCCAGGGACTTCGTTCTGTGCACTGCACCTGCAAAAGTCTGTCCTTCCTCCTGACTGGAATCCAAGATACCAGGAGAAAGAAGAGGCTGCTAACACTGAATTCGCCCAACCTCTGTAGGGCATTCAGGGCAGATTCCCAAATTAGGGAGGTTGAGCAACTTGCCAGTATTCCAGATATCACTGAACTGAACTTCTGATGCAGAGGCACTCTTAACTGTGCAGTTTTCAGAGACTGGGTAAAAACACTTAACTTTTTTTTTCTTTTTTTCTTTCTTTTTTAAAAAAACAAACAAGGGGGCTGGAGAGATGGCCTAGCGGTTAAGAGCGCCAACCGCTCTTACAGAGGACCCGGGTTCGACCCCCAGCACCCACATGGCGTCCGAGAACCGTCTGAACTCCAATTCCAGGAGAACTCCAGTTCCAGGGGAATCCGAGACCCTCTTCTGACCTCCGCAGCATTGCACGACACGGGTGCACAAACTTGCATGCAGACAGTACATTCATACACATTCAGAAATAAATAAAAAAAATAAAAAATAAAAAAAACAACAACAAAAAAACAAGATTTAAAGACAGGCTGACCTAGAACACTCCATGTAGAACAGATTGGCCCTGCACTCAGAGATCCTCTGGGATTAAAGGGTTTGTTTGTTTTTTGTTTTTTCCTTTTGGTCTTTTTGAGACAGGGTCTTCCTGTAGCACCAGCTGGTGGCTTGGAACTTGCTCTGTAGACCAGGCTGGTCTTGTCTCACAGACATCTGCCTGCCTGTCTCTGCCTCCCAAGTGGCTTTCAAATGTTGGCTCAGTTAAAGAAGAGAACCAGATTCTCAATTTATTAGAAGACCTGAAGACTTCAGGAACTCTTAATTTTTTTCACATGACCTCCCACCAAGATTATTCATAAGCCATCCTTTAAAGACTAATCTGTGTTTGTACCTGGAAAGCCAGGCTCACAGTCCCGGGCTCTCTCCTATGTAGAAGGAAAAATGTCCCTTCAGAAAATCTCAAGTCTACAGTGCAGGTCCAAGGCGGTTTCCAGAGAGTAGGGTGTTAGAGTTGCCCGGGTCCCGGCGAGGAGGGAGGCTACACCCGGGACAGATTCCCCAGGGCCCCGGGGCAGGAGCTGCAGCTTGGCGCTAGGGGACTCCCCCCCCCCCCCCCCAGGCCTCTGCAGACGTCAGAGAGCCACTCGAGGACCCTGACCCCGGTGTCCGTCACTCCGGGGCTGGCAGGTCTAACCCTCTGCACTTTGGAACCAAACCTCGGAGCCCCGGGTGCCCGCGGCCCCGGGGTGCGGCAGGAGGGGAGGCGCATGGTAGGTTTATTTATTTATTTATTTATTTATTTATTTATTTATTTATTTTTTGTTTTTTTTCGAGACAGGGTCTCCCTGTAGTCCCAGCTGTCCTGGAATTCACTCTGAAGACCAGGCTGGCCTTGAACTCACAAAGATCGGCCTGCCTCTGCCTCCCAAGTGCTAGGATTATTGCCAGGCATGGTGGTGCACACCTTTAATCCTAGCACTCAGGAGGCAGAGGCAGGCAGATCTCTGTGAGTTCAAGGCCAGCCTTGTGTACAGAGAGAGTTCCAGGCCAGCTGGGACTAAAAGGAGACCCTGTCTCAAAAAGACAAAACCCCCCCCCAAAACCCCAATGAAAACGGATTCCGAAAAGAACTTTTCTCCTGTTTACCCACTGAGAGGTGATTATAGGGGCTAGAGAGTTGGCTCAGCAGTTAAGAGTGCTGACTGCTCTTTCAGAGGACCCAGGTTTGATTCCCAGCACCCACATGGTAGTTAAGACTCAACTTTAAGCTGGGCGTGGTGGCGGATGCCTTTAATCCCAACACTTGGGAGGCAGAGGCAGGCTGATCTCTGTGAGTTCAAGGCCAACCTGCTACAGAGTGAGTTCCAGGCCAGCTGGGGCTATAGGGAGAGACTGTCTCAAAAATACCAAAAAAAAAAAAAAAAAAAAAAAAAAAAAAAAGAAAAGAGGTAATTATATTATACCCTTTTCTTCTCCTGAAGGAAGAAAGACAAGCTGCCTGGTACAAGTCCTGTAGAATGGCAGTTCTCAGCCCATAGGGTTCTTCCCTCCAGGCAGCACTTGGCAATATCTCATGTTTCAGTTGTCACAGTCAGAGAATGCCTCAGATATCTGGAAGCTAGTGGACAAAGATCCTGCTAAAGATCCTGAAATATACAGGGCAGCCCTAACAATAGATGCCCAAAATGTCAATATTGCTCAGACTGAAAACACATACACACACACACACACACACACACACACACACACACACAGAACAAACAACAAAAAACCTTTGCTGTAAACAGCCACACAGAATGACTTGAAGAAAAAAAAGGAGGGAACCTAAGAATATTAAAACAACGGGACACAGATGAGCTTTCTCTGAATAAAAAGGGAAGGGCTGGTACACACGGCATAGCTATTAGATCTGCAGCAGCATGCACAGTGACTAGAGGTGAGCATGCTAACTTGCCCTGTACATCTTTCATTTAAAAAAGCTCCATGGGGTATTAAGAGGATCTGGCTGGTACAGAATTGTATTGATTGAGTAAAACAGTCTTTGGGGAAATTTCTGGAATGTTTGATGTAAATGGCAGTTCTCAGGACATGAGGAATATCTTGCAAGGTTTCCTTCAAGAGGAAGTCTGGCCTCAATTATGTCGATGAGCCATTTAAAGGCACATGCTGCATGTTCTTAACCCACCATGGGGAAAGTAAGGCTAACACCTGCTTTGCATAAGCATTACAAGTTCCAGATTTAACAAGCAACAGTATAAGAAAACTGATTTAAAGTCCAGTTAAATTTGCTGTTTGAACTAAAATGGTGTTTGTTATGTATCTGGAGACCGAAATGGTATTTTAATTGATTTTTAATAGAAAGTAATGTTTCTATATTAACGTTTCTAACCTTTCTACGGACTTGTTCTCTATTTGAAGTAAACCTCAATTCATGTTTCTACTCTTCATGCTCAGTCCTCAGAATCCGAAAGTTCCACGAACTCACCACAGAGTCACAGCCCCGGGGCTCACTTATTTTGTCTATTTAAATGCTGGCCTTTGTGGGAATGATTCTAATTTAAAATGAACTCAAACTTTGAATTCTGAGTCTAGATATTGTATTTTGCTATAGGAAGGCTGAACTTGGTCATGGTTCTGGAACATCAGATGAGACAGAGATTAAATAAAAATGAAACAAATCTATCAGTGAAGGTCTGAGGATGCCAGCCGTCCGTTCTTGAGCCTCCACCTGGTAATTACATGAGATTTAAATCTGGAGTCCTGAGCTGGAATTGGAATCCATTTCAGCAAACCAGGGTGAAGCCTCATTTGGATTTTTATTTTGGAATTTTATTTTCAAAGGTGGGGCTTGAACCTAGGTCCTTCCGCATGTTAGACACACACCCTACCAGTGAACATCCTTGGCTCACATTGAAGTTTGGCTATAACCAGTAGAATTTTTCTATGGTGCTGCTGGGTGTAATCTGCTGGTATTGAGACACATTAAAATGAATGGTTTCTTTCATTTCAGACCTCATTTGGAAATCTGGTTGTTATTTCTTAAGTAAACCATGAATTCCCATTTCTTCTCAATAATCCACACAAACTCTCTTTCCTACGTTTAATTTTGTCCATTCATTCAACAAACAAGACAGGCACTATAGTGACTTTGTGATTCTTTTAAGGCAAACGCTATAAATAGAAACTTTATTTATTTATTACCTTCCTGAACGACAGTATCTTCTTTAAAAAAAAAACATTTCTATCATTCTCCACATAGTTGGCAGTTAAAAAATATAGCTTTATTTTACTTATTTGTTTTGCTGTCAACCATGGCAAATATTTAATTTGTTACTAAATGACATTTATGGGTTTGAACTTGCTTGCTTCTGTGTTATTCCAGCACTGGGGTCCCAGGATGCAGTGACAATATGTGTGTATGCTTATCAAAGTGCCCTTGGGAGATGAAATAACATGTGAAACTCATTTGTTATTTTCCAACAAACTTCATAACATTCCCGCTGATTCTATCCTTTGGATAGGTTCCTAGTTTATCTTATATGTGAGAAACGACCTTATAACCTGTGTGTGACAGTTGCTTGGGTTTTATTAAGTGCCCTGCTAGCTTGTGATATAGGGGCATTACTCATAGATGTTTGTTCGTTACCCCAGTAAGCCAAGAAAATTTATTTTTATATATTTAACTACAGTGTTTTTCTTCTCCTGCATGTCATTTAAAGAGCAGTTCATAGAATAAGGAGAATGCTGCCAAGTCTGGCTTTAGATGAGGGGAAACTAGGTGGACTGTCATAATGGGTTGGAGAGGTGAAAACATCTGTACATCTCCCAGGACAAAGTGAACTTGATAAAGTTAAACACAAATTCAAACTAAAGGGAGTTTCTATGCTCTTTCTGTTTAGAGAGTGAATCCATTCACAAACTTCCCAAGAGTATCAGGGAACAGGTATTCAGCATGTGCATCCAGCCATCTGGAATGAAATGTTCTCTGGCAGAAAAATAAGTCATCCCTTACTGCTTTTCCCTCCCTCCCTCCCTCCCTCCCTCCCTCCCTCCCTCCCTCCCTCCCTCCCTCCCTCCCTCCC
>VZQC01009175.1:4001869-4219578 GCA_009823505.1 Rhizomys pruinosus | reverse complement strand
TTTTTCCTTTTCTTTTTTTTTCTTTTCTTTTCTTTTTTTTTTTTTTTTTTTTTTGAGACAGGGTCTCCTGTAGCCCAGCTGTCCTGGAACTCACTCTGTAGACCAGGCTGGCCTTGAACTCACAAAGATTCGCCTGCCTCTGCCTCCCAAGTGCTAGGATTAAAGGCGTGCGCCACCACGCCCGGCCCTTCTTCTTTTCAATTTTACAAAGATGCCAAGAAATCAGAGAATGATTGATGAATGTAGTAGGGCAATGCCCTGAATTTACTCTACTTAGAAGTTAACAACAAGATTAGACAGCAAGGTAAACCGGCAGATTCTCAAGTTCCCTGGCTTTTGGTTTAGTAATATGACTTTGAGAGGAATATACTGTAGCTGTGTTGTGATAATGGAACCAAAGACAAAGTATTTGTCATAAGAAACAGTTGGAAGCAAGGCAGATGGATATGGCTGAAGAATTTCTGCCACAACCGGACCCTCCCACTTCTCATCTTCTACCCTCCTTTTCACACAGGATTGGTGCCTTGAACACCATTTCTCTTTAAGTGTAAGAGAGGAGGCTTGTAAGTATGAAGTAGAAGAGTTGAAGTGAAAACCCTGAAATGTTAAACGATAAACAGCAAAAAAAAAAAGTTTGAATGGTGTAAAAACTTGTATTTTCTAGCTATATCCACTAAAGAAAATGGCCGTCACTAAATAGCTCAGGAAATACTACAAAAAAGTTGTTTCCAAGTTAAAATATTTTGTGTGAGAAGGTGAGAATATAACGGGAGAAGTGATGTCGGAAGGCTGCACGGGCTGCCTAGGTGGTTCAGCTGTTATTCTCGCACAGGATCAAAGTTCCACTCCCAGCACCCACTTGACGGCTCAGCAGGGTGTGGGAGGAATGTGATGACCGCCCCCCCCCCTTTTCTGGACTCCACTGGCACTTACACTCGCGCATGCGCATGTCTCACCTTCCTTTGTTTGTTTTTTTTTTTTTTAAAGAATATGAGAATCTATTCAAAAGGACTTCAGTTGACAAATTTGCAATCAATTCAATGTCAATGGATAGATATATAACAAGTCAGGAGTCCACAAGCAAAAGGTATGAATCACTGTTGGCCACTGTTATTAGACCACTTTCTTTAAAAGTTGATAATTAAAAAGATAATTAGTCATTTTTAGGGGAGTGAATGCAGGCTAAGCAAATGGATCTGGGCAAAAAGAATGCCACATAGTGTCAGAGAGAGTGATGTAACTAAAAACCATTTTAACCATTTCATAAACTATTTGACTCCAGCAAGCATTAGCCCTGGATAGCAAAGCATCAAGCCAATGATCTAACAGATGACAAATGTCAACCTATAGATGGCCTGCTAATCACAAACAGAAGAAATTTGATAATGGAAGTATCCAGTTTTGCCGTTCTAACTCCGTGATCTAACAGCAGGAAATCCCAACCATAGGCCTTCTGAGATGGAGTAATTTGAAGCCCATGGCACTCCTTAGAAACTATTCTTGCTGGATGTGTTTAATTTGAGTTTACTACCTATTTACAAAAAGTATTAAGGCTGAAGGGATTGGTAAAATGATTACAGGAGACAACCAAATGTTTGCACAGAGCTCAGTCATCAGACAACTGGCTTGAGCTCAACTTCCCAATGGTCGAATGTGAAGGAAGCACAGTGCCTCAGTGTTGGGAGACTTCTGTGAGCATGTTCACATCTGGACTTCCAGGGTTATATCCTAGACCATGGTGTCCATGGTCCATGGTGTGCTGGTATTAGATACATGAGTTCCCACAGAAAAAGAATTCAAGCAGCTCACATGGAACTAACACTCAGCATGTGAACTTTAAAGACAATACAAACTAGCTGATCATGAATTTGCTTACAACATCCTACTTTGTTTTTTTGAGGTATATTTTGATTAATAATTTAGAAGTGGCTACAGAAGGACAATTATTTGTCAAAGTATTCTTAAATATACACAAAGATCTTTTGGGATTGTTTGTTGGTAGTGTAGTTAAGTAAATGTAAAACATTTAATGGATGTTTTATATTTGTGATTCTGAGGACTGTTCTGTCAGTGTAGTAGCAATACCTTTGATAGTAGTAGGTTTTGCCTTCATATTCTTTTTTAAAGGCTTTCTTCATTTTATAATAATAATAACATATACAACATAGTGAAAATGGGCATAATATTGGTTCTTACTTTTTTTTTTATCTTTTCGAGACAGGGTCTCCCTGTAGCCCCAGCTGTCCTGGAACTCACTCTGTAGACCAGGCTGGCCTTGAACTCAGAAAGATCCACCTGCCTCTGCCTCCCAAGTGCTAGGATTAAAGGCATGCATCACCATGCCCGGCTTAGTTCTTACATTTTTATAATAAAATTTATATAAGTACATCCCCAGTGGATTTTAGTTATTTAGCTACATAGAACTATTTCTACTAACCTTGTGAAAGCATAAAAGTCAGTACCTAAGCCAGGTGTGGTGGCACGTGCCTTTAATTCCAGCACTCAGGAGGCAGAGGCAGGCGGATCTCTGTGAGTTCAAGTCCAGTCTGGTCTACACATCGAGTAGCAGTCCAGCTGGGGCTATAGGGAGATCCTGTCTCAAAAAGACAAACAACAACAACAACAACAACAACAACAACAACAAGTCAGTACTCTGTGTTATGTAATATCAATAGCCTTTCTTTTGTATGTCTCTGTGTATGGGGCTTATTTTTATAATTAAATATTTTTGAATGTAACAAAATCTCTAAGCCACAGGAATTATAGTTATAAATGAATTTATAAGACTGTATTTCTGAACAATCAACAGTGGTTTTAAATAAAGCCTAATTAATGAGAATGATTATGCTTTTAAATGAGTTGGCTATAAAAGGAGCAAGGACAATCGATTCGATCGATATTAATAACTGCAGTGATGGAGCTATGATTGCAAACATGCTCAACTTCATGCAGCTCAAACTTGCAAGTAATTTATATTTCATGGCCTTTGTTAACTAGTGTTTAATGAGAAATTTTCACTGTATCACATCAAGAACTCCTAATCAAAATCTGCTGTTTTGTATGTAAAGTTGCACTATTTCATAAAATTTGCAGCCGCCTTTGACTCAGTAAATAAAGTTGTCACTCAAACCTCATTTCCCATTTAAGCATAAGGAAGTTGAATGGATGGGAATTAATCCTGCATATTGTCTCCACTTGATGAAGGCTCTAGGAGATCTTCGTCCTGTCACCGTTAATGGACTCTGTGTGATGCACTCATTAGTGAGTTTCTTATCATTTTTCAGAAGGATGCAATCTTAAAAGCGGTCCTTCATGGATTTAGCAATTATTATAATTTATTCTTAAAGCACATTAAAAAATTAAGAATGAGGAGCTTCTACGTTATTTGGGTACCATAATACTGTAACAATAGCATGCTGATTACAATGAAGGGTCTAAGAACACTATTTCATGTTGATTACTCATGTTGTGTTCAAAACGAGCTGTTAAAGCGGACAACACTTCAACTCAACAGCTCAATATTCTACCATTCTTAGAAAATTTGCAGCTGGGAAATAGAAATATTCTTGGCTTCATTTATCTAAGAGTGCAGAAAAACTAATAATAAATGATTCCTGATGTCATGCAAATCTGCTTAAGTGCATGCTTGTGGAGATTTGAATTTTTGAATTATTTTGCATTGCAGTCTAGAGATGAGTGGCCGTATTTGTTATCTTATAGCATGCTCTTCACTCTGGGTCTCTTTCCCTGTTTCACATGCTAATTTGATTAATGAAGTTCACATAACTGGATGGAAGAGGGAGCGTAAGATGGATAGTTGACAATTTAATTCTGAGAAAACCTGAAGAGTTTGCTATTCTGGTTGTGTTTGGGTATAGTTTCATACCCTTAATTAACTTTAAAAACTTTCTACTCATAGGTTTATTACTTGAGATATTTCGAGGAAGTTGCATATCGGACTTCCTTTTAATTCCAGTCTTTTAATGGCCTCCGATTTGCTCTGGTATTCAGTAGTAAGAAGTCCAGTGTTAATACTGCCAATGACTCCACTGTTCCCCCTTTGCTTAAAAGCATCCTTTGGCTTTTCAACATTTACTAATTGTCTATGATGACAAGATTCCAATCTGTGATGAGCAAAGCCAGGGAAATGGAAGCGCGGTAGGTAACTGTTCTGTGACTGGAGGCAGACTACCCGTCCGCTTCTCTTTCTCTGTGAGCGCACACATGTGTATGCATTTGAGGTAGGGTGGTGAAAGAAGGCACTTTGCTTTTTTTCAGAGATCCTGGTAAATAGAGTGTATACACTTGATGTGAAGTTTTGGAGGGAGATCAGTCAGAGTTATAGGATCAGTCAAATTGTCAATACAAAATCTGTCTAAGAGGAAGGAGCTTGTTAATGTCTGGACTTCTGTCAGTTCTGGAATATCGATCTGCCTTAGTCAATTAGGTTATAGTTTGGACAAGTTCCATGTACAAAATGCTAACCCTACAACATTCATTTTTGCTGGTTGTTTTAATAATTTTTATCATCTCATTGACTGAAATTTAAATGTCATCTTTGATATAGGTCCTTCCATACCTCGTCTTGTGTTTTATTTATTGTGTGGTCTGGAATGTTCTCTAAAGGCTTTTGTGTCGAAAGCTTAATCCTTAGTTGTCGATGCTGCTGGCAATGGTGGAAACTTTAGCAGGGGGTGGCTGAGGTGATGGCGAAGTGACAGCCTGCGGAGCCGAAGGTCAGTCACGGGGGGCATGCACTTGAAGGGAACGTGGAGATTCTTGCTCTGTCACGAGCTCTCTCTCTTTTTCCCTCCATTCTTCTATCCCTCCTTCCCTACCTCATAAGAACAGATTTGCTCACAACATACCCCTGCTGTGATATTCTGCCTTATCACTGGCCCAGAAATGATGGAGCCAGTGACCAGGGACAGAAACCCCTGAAATTATGAGCCAAACACGTAATTTTTCCCTTTAGCTGTTTTTCTCAGATATTTTGGCACGGAGTTAGAAGGTTTATACAGAAATTTTGGGCTTGTTGCTATATACAAAAGACACGAGTCTTTTATGATGTGCGTCTTTGATAAATGCAGCATCTTTTCTGCTGGAAAATTCTTTCCCTTCGTATTGTCTGGCAAATGATGGCTGTTCCTTCATGGCACAATTCCTATGTGCCCCTTCTATGAGATTCTCTAACAATCCTACACAACTCATGCGCACAGCTGCTCATTTGGGTATGTTAATCACTGTATTGAAATACTTAAGTTTCTTTCTTAAAATGTGGCTGTTATTTGGAGAAGTCATTGGGGTTTAATAAAGGCTCAATCTCATGACAAAGAGCATGATTAATAATACTGCATGTTTCCAATACTCTTGGATTTTCCACTCGGGAAGTGGGAGTGGTGCAGTAAACAAAAACATGAGGTAATGTTACTAACTTGAGCCATGCTAATGGACATCTTCGTTTTCATACCTCTCTTCTTGCAAGGGTACATCTGGGCTGCCTTTCCTAAATTGAACTGACTCTGCCATAAATTTCAGAACAATTTTTGAGCAGCAGAAATGCTTATTATACTCAGTGCTTAAGCAGTGCACAGTGCAGGGAGTGCATTCGCAAAGAAGGAAGAGAGCCAGGTGCCATCTGGAAGGTATAAATATCTGTGCTGAGAGCTTAGCTGTAGAGGCAACATCAGCATGAGGAGAAACACAAATGGTATGTGTTAGAACTGTTTGGAAGAAGAACTGTGGAAAAATTAATGATGATGAGTATTTTTTAATGCTGGTAGTACAAGCAAACATGTCTGTTCTGTGAAATTGAGGAGGCTTTGGCCTATAGAAGGATCTATGCTTATTCCAGATTTCAACTGGTTCAGCTGAGCACTTCCTCCACGCCTTGAGGACATGTCCATTTCTCACTCCAAATGTTTGAAAATGACTACGAAAAACAGCTTTGCCATGATCTGTTTGGTTTGCATCATCTGCATCCACTGAATCTTTATATATATTCTGATGTTTCTTTATGTGGCATTATATAAGTCAAATATAGGGCTTAGCTATTCATATGTTAAATTGAAAGGAAACTTTCAAAAGTACTTTTGGAACACCATGAACAGTAGATTTAGTAAAGTTTGGGAGTGACAGCAGATTTGCTTGTTAAAGCAGAGGACTTCACAGGCACGTTCCTGACCTTTGTGTGAATTCTGACATTTTCTGGTTTTCTTTTCCCTCTTCTATTCTTCCTTCTCCATTCAAAAGTAACCCTCAGAGTTTCTGATCATTCATAAGTACTACTGATTCTCATCATCTACCCTAAAAACTGCAAAGACAGTTCCTTCCCTAAGGGGAGTGATGATGGCAGAATTATGGGAAATGAGTTTTTGCCATGTTTGAATAAACTGACACTAGGTAGCTGAGTTTTACTTTATGATTTTTAATGAAAAATATTGAAGTCCAATATGCTAGAGATACATATATAGAAGTGAAAAGTAGATAATCCCAGAAATCATATAAGATCCTAAAAAGCAGAATTCTCAGTATGGAGAACTCTTTAAAAACTAAAATAAATCTTCCAAATGATCCACTTATACAACTCTTTGGCATACACCCAGCAGACTCATCCTACTACAGAGATACTTACACAGCCATGTTTATTGATGCTCTTTTCACAATAGCTAAGAAATGCAAACAACCTAAATGTCCCTCAGTTGATGAATGGATAATGAGAATGTAGTACATTTACATAGTGGAATTCTACCCAGCAGTAAAGAGATGAAATCATGAAATTTGCAGGTAAATGATAAAACTAGAAACTTTTATAAGTGAAGTAACAGACTCAGGAAAACAAGTGACGGTTCTCTCTCATCTGTGGATCTTAGCTCCAAATCCCTAAATGTGAGTCTATAGCCTGATGTAACTACAGGATCCAGGAAAGTGAAAATGAACCTTTGGGATAAAGGGGCAGAAGGAGCTTAAGAAAGGGGGTCAGTAGGAGGCAGTTGTTATCAAGGGGGAAATGGGGAATACTTTAACTGGGGAGGGGGTAGGGACAGTTATATGGGAGAGTGACAGGCGGGATAAATTATGCAGAGATGCTGTGAAAAACCAGGGTGAAATGTATTAGTTCAAAGTCCTACTGAAACATATTCATGCCATAATTATGTGAGCACATGCATATAGCTGGAGGCTATATAACAAAAAGCACAGTACTGGTCAGGAGAAACCTCCCTTCAAGTTGTTAGTCGAAGTAGTCTAAGAGACTCCCCAAATAACATAGGCTATTGCCACAGCCCTTGATTGCCACACAGAACCTGAAGATAAGACCCTATTGCTGAAGACAGGCTATACTTTGGACACAGAACTTGGAGCAATTGAGTGGGAATTGACCAGGATGCTTTCTTCCTGAAGTCTAGTTCTCATGGTATCCGAGGATACTGTATAAGCTGACGGGGGAAAGCAATCAATGGTGCTACTGAGTTGTGAAGTCTAATAAACAACAATAACTGGCTTAGAAAACTATCACTATTAGTGCCATAGTGGCATTTTATGGTGGGGATAATCAACAGCTCTCTAATTGGAATTAAATCCTGCTCATCAGAAGGGGACTTATGTGCAGCACTGTAAATATAGCCAAATACACATGGCTGGAGAAGTCATGCATTCTCGAGAAAAACCTACTTCTGCCACATCCCTAGACCAACCTAATTTCTTACTATATTCTAAATATGCACCCTCATGTTTACAGACAAGTGTACCTGTCACCCCTCACCAATGAACCATCTTTTTGGAACAGAGGAGAGTTTTACAGAGTTACACAACTGGTTAAAGCCAGAGAAACAGTGTCTGTGAGACACTTTACTGTGAGACATCTTCAGTGTAACCTCTACACTTAGGATGAATGCATCTCTTAAATTTCATCATAGAAGTTTCCTTATGCAGCAGATGGTGATTAACATGGAGGCCCACAATTATCCAATGTACAAGGAACAAGAGACTGCAGAATACTTACCCCCCGCATAGGATAGCTACTTCAGACCTCTGCCTCCTATGGCTCAGAGATCACTGCAGAAGAGGAAGCAGGAAGACTGTAAGAGCCAGAGAGGGTGGATGACCACAGGACACAGTCTTTCGGGCATCCAGTCATTACTCATATGAACTTCCAGCTATAGTGACGGCGTGCTCGAGTCCCATACAAGCTCAAATCTGGAAAATTCCCAGCACAGACATGGGGAGGTGGGTAAGAAATCCCAACCTAAGGAAGTATGATGGCTAGTGACAAGGGAAGAAAGTGTCTTATGAGTTTGGGAGTCTTGGTGGGCCCAGTAGATCCACACTGAAGGGCATTGGGGGACACATGTTATACTCTGTAGGGCATGTTACATATATGAGAATTCATTAAATTGGGTGGAGGGCAGTGGTAGGAGGTGTGGAGAGGGGAGTGAGTGGATCAAAATGCCATCAAACTATATTATTTGAAAATCAAAAAATTTAATAAAAAATGCAAAAAAAGAGTTAAAATAGTGAAAGGTTTATACATTTTAAAATTATGTGTTTATTTTTTTAATTTATGTGTATGAGTGTTTCCTCGCATGTGTGTGAGTGCACCATGTGTGTACAATGGCCATGGAGACCAGAAGAGAGCATCAGATCCCCTGCAAGTAGAGTTACTGACAGTTGTTAGCCAAAATATGGGTGCTGGGAACCAAACCTGGGTCCTCTGTAAGAGTAACCTGGTGCTCTTAACTGTTGAGCCATCAAAATTTATATTCTTTTTTTAAAATTTTTATTTATTTTTGTAAAGACTTCTTTTTTATTTATTATTTTTTATATGTATGAGTGTACTGTCTGCACGTAGGTTTGTGCACCTGTGTTGTGCAATGCCGCGGAGGTCAGAAGAGGGTGTCGGATTCCCCTGGAAGTGGAATTAAAGACAGTTCTTAGCCGCCATGTGGGTGCTGGGAATTGAACCCGGATCCTCTGCAAGAGCAGTCGGCACTCTTAACTGCTGAGCCATCTCTCCAGCCCCATACATTCTTTTAAAGAAACAGAAATAATGATGATAACCCATAATGAGGAGAAAGTAATCTGTCAACCTTGATCCAGAGATGAATGACATGACAGATCTGTAAAGAAAACCATTAGCCTGCGTTTTAACTTCATTCCTTGTATTTAAGAAACTATAGGACACATTGAGCATAAAAATTACATATATTAAGGGGACTCATGGGAGATGTAAAACAGTTTTAAACCAAAAGTTTAGAAACGAAAGCAACAAGAAATGACAAAAAGGAAAGATTCATGAACTGAAATAAACAATAAAGTCTACCCAGATGTAAGCAAGAAGGACAGATCGAACAAGAACCAAATATGCCTGGTGAGCTAGAAAATACAAAGACATGTTTTGGGATGAAAGGGAGATGCGGACAAGACTTCTAGTTAATAAACAGACAAGAGAGATACATGGCATTTACAAATCTGCTCCTCTCAAAGGGGGAGAAAAAGAGAACAAAGGAAAACGGGACAAATGAAAGCCCAGTATCAAGATGACAGGATAATAATAATAATAATAATAATAGACAAAAATAGTGCAATTACTCCAGTGAAAAAAATGCCAAACAGAATAAAAAACACTTGTAACCATACAAATTGGTAAAAGAATGTAAAAGTTCTGCCACTTCAATACTTGTTGGAAGAATGTTAAAATGGCTATATTACTATCAAAGTAGATTTGATGACCAAAACATCAGGACATCAGGAAGGGTGAGAGGAGTCTCTTATAGATTATAAAAGATCTGTTCCTTATGAAAATGTTTCTGTCCTCAATATTATGCCTCTAATAACAGATTTTCAAAGTGTGTGGTACTAAAAGTAATTAGCTGTAAGGAAAAACAGGCAAATTTATATATTTAACTGTAGATTTCATCACCTAATAATTAACCAAACAAGTAGAAAGAAATAAGCTAAGAGTATCAGAGATCTGACAAACACATCAGCCTATTGAACTTAGCTAATTTCCACTGGACACTATATCTAACAAGAAGGTATATATATATATATATATATATATATATATATTTTTTTTTTTTTTACAAGAAGGTATATTTAAACACCCTAATTGAACAAAGTGTGAATCCTAAAATTGGCCTCTATATTTTAAAAGCATTCGAATTATACAAAGAATGTCTTCTAGTAACAGGTGAATTAGAAGTCAATTACAGAAACATATTACTATCTTCATATATTTACAGTATAGTTATCCACAAATAAATGACTAACAAATAGAAATGAACACATGAAATGAACTAAAAAATGAGAAAGAATTTGGGGTAAAATAAAAATGAAAACACACCATATCAAAATTTGAGGGATGTTGCCTGTTCTGGTGATCAAGGGATCACCTCTTGGTATCTGTGTATCCCACAATACCTATAAATACTTTACACACCCCACAATGTTTAAATTACATGTGAAAAATAGTGATTATAGAAATTTGGAAACTGGAACTCTAACATTACTGTAAGAGTATAAAATGATCAAAATATCTATCTTTGAAAATATTTTATCAGTTTCTTAGTGCTAAAATGCATCTATCATGGTTCTGCCATTCTGTACCTAGCTATTCACTCACAAGAGGATATATATTCATATGAGGTTATATGCATTATGATTCATAGAAGCATCATATTTTTTTGGTCTTTTTGAGACAGGGTCTCCCTGTAGCCCCAACTGGCCTGGAGCTCGCTTTGTAGGCCACACTGGCCTTGAACTCACAGAGATCCACCTGCCTTTGCGTCCTGAGTGCTGAGATTAAAGGCATGCACCACTATGCCTGGCAGAAGCATTATTTTTAATAGTAAAAAATAAAAAAAGGAAGAAACCAAAGTGTCCAATAATAGATGAATGGAGAGCTCAATTAGATTACAGCATGGAATGCTACATGCTATTCAGCAGTAGAGAATGTTGAACTACAATAGGATCTACTATACATATATAGATATATACATATACATATACATATATGTGTGTGTATTATAGTATGATTTCATTTCTAATAAAGAACTTCAGAAGACACAACTAGTCCAGAGTAACTGAAGATGGATCTCTGGATTCCTGACAGCACTTAGGGGAGGGATGAGTAAGGAGCATAAAGATACTCCTCTCGTGATAGATCTTACCATGTAGACAAGGCTGGCCTCGATCTCACAGAGATTTGCCTGCCTCTGCCTCCAGAGTGCTGGGACTAGAGGTGTGAGCCAGCATGCTCAGCTGATACCACATCTTTTGGTGACTATTCATGGTTTAGCTCATTTTAGTTACATGGCAATATTTATTTAATTGTATATATTAAGGAGTCAGATGTTCAGGTTTTCATTTCAATTATGCTTCCATAAAGCCATTAGTAAATTACACACACAATGAAATTCCACCTCACACATATTAAAATGACTGTAATAAAAAACACAATTCTAAGTGTTGGAGAAATGTGTAGAATCTGAAGTTTTATGAATTTTTTATATGAACACAAGTGGCATAGATGCCTTGGAAAGCAGTTTGGACTTTTTATAAAGTGTTGAAAATGTAGATACCACCTAATCCGGTAATTTCACTTTTTAGTTGTCAGTCCCAGAGAAATTATATACATGTGCAAGTGTTTATAATAATTGCATTTATTATAGATTGAAAATAAAAATTCATGGATCTATGAAGTGTTGAAGGGGTAAGAAAATGTAGGATATTCATAAAATAAAATACTGCTCATCTGAAAATGCACTAATGAATGTAGAAGCATGGACGAAATTAAAACATTCTGAGTGAATAAAGGAAGACATGAAAACTGTACTATGGGAATGATGTCTGTGATGTTACAAACAAAAGTTTGTATGTTGAGATCATTTAACACCATTGCAGTTTGCTTATAATGTAAAACAAAATTAACAGGCTTTGGGATCCCCTTGTAACTTGAACATACATAGCTTCATTCCTGTATAACCCTTTCTTGCAGTTGACCAGGAATAGTGTGTGTGTGTGTGTGTGTGTGTGTGTGTGTGTGTGTGTTTTGTGAATATAAAGCAAGTGCTGCAAGCAGAAGATCTTCTTTGGAAGCAATGAGAATTGTCTAATAAAGGCTTGCTTTCACCTCCTGGTGTCATGCTAGATGTACAGTGGTGATAGGGGTGGAGCAAGGTCTTTGTTCAAGAGTCCAGATCTGGGAGAAATCAGAGGAACTGGTCTTAAAGCAGCACAGATGTCACTCTGGGCTAAAACGATGCGGGGTCAGGCTGTGATTATCCAGGCATCACCATAATGTGGCATCCCCTATTACACTGTATGTTGTAACTTCCAATTTATATGAAATTTGTTTTTATTTTCATTTTTATTTTTTATTGATATTTTGTGTATTTCATAAATCATTTTTCAGATCAATTTGGACACATTCCCCTTTTCCTACCCCTCCCCTCACCCCAGTTTATGCATTCTGCTATACATGTCTTGCATCTTTCTCTCAGTCTTTCCAAGAATTTTTTTCTGCAGAGGCTTGTTGTTTTTGGCAGAATTTAACTGTATCAGTGTATTAGTCAGTTTTCTGTTGCAGTGATAAAACACCAGACCAAGGAACTTATAAAAGGAAGAGTTTATTTGAGCTTACGATTGGCGGTTCCAGGGAATTAGTCCATTGTGGCGGGAGGCGTGGTGGCTGGATCTGGAGCAGCAAACCAAGGGTCACATCTCGCAAAGAGCACAGGAAGCAGAGAGAGCAACTGTAGACCGCAGAGGCTTGTTAAAACTCACTAAGCCTACCCCCCGACACACTTCCCCCAGCATGGCCACACCTTCTAAGACCTCCAAAAACAGTGCCACCAACTGGAGACAAATGTCTGAATACCTAGAGCCTATGGGGGACACACATTCAAACCACCACATTCCACTCCCTGGCCCCCATAGGCTCCTGACCATATAAAATGCAAAATGCATTTAGTCCAACCTTAAAAGTCCCCACAGTCTTTACCAGTCTCAATGCCATTCAAAAGTCCACAGTCCAAAGTCTCTTCTGAGACTCAGGCCAATCTCTTAACTGTAAGCTCCTGTAAAATCAAAAGGCAAATTACATACTCCCAATGTACAGTGGAACCGAATACACATTCCCATTCCAAAAGGGAGGAATAGAGGCATAGTGAGGAAATACTGGACCAAAACAAGACCGAAAACCAGCAGGGCAAACGCCAAGTCCTGTAGCTCCACATGCGACTTCTGGGACTTGACTTCCAAAGGGCTTACACGGCTCAGCTCTTCCAGCTTTGCTTGCAACATACATCTCTTTCTTAGGCTGGTACCACTCCCCGTATGCAGCTCTCCTTGGCAAATATCTCACAGGTCTGGCATCTCGAAAGTCTTCTTGGGGTCTCCGCTGCCAA
This sequence comes from Rhizomys pruinosus, assembly GCA_009823505.1. NCBI lineage: Eukaryota > Metazoa > Chordata > Mammalia > Rodentia > Spalacidae > Rhizomys > Rhizomys pruinosus. The sequence goes on along the minus strand of VZQC01009175.1, from coordinate 4,206,172 downwards.
CCAGGCTTCATACTCACAGCTTCACGCAGTGGCCTATCACGGCCTTCTTTATTCAGGGACACCCCTGCTGTACTCTTCCTGGCCTCTTTGGCTCTCTGAAACCGTGGAGGAAGAGCTGATGACCCCTTCACTCTTGCAAACTTCATGTCTCTAAAGCCAGCACCACGTGAATGAAATTGCCGAATCTGGCTGCAAGTTCGGGCCAGACCCTGGCCCATTTCAACCACATTTGCAACTTTTCTCTGCCCTGGACTTGCTGGAGGATTAGCTGGGTGTGGTCTTGCCCTGAAGGTACTGATTCTTTTGTTTACTTGTAAATCTCCAGGCCTCTCCTTAATGGCTTTAATCTCCTTATGAAATGGAACCTCTCCTTCACATGCCTTGGCCCCACCTTTAATCTTCCTAGTGCAGTTTTCAGATCCAAACTGTACATTCTGCATTTCTTTCTGCCCCATCTGCTCTTTTTCACTGTAGATCTGTATAATATTCACCATTAAAAGCCACGCCACCATTTCTACATTAGGCTGTCTTGAAATATCCTCCGCCAAAGACATCAGTCCATTGCTTTTCAACTTAGCATCAGGCAAGCATTTGGGCTGTGGGCAAACTGCTGCCAGACTCTTTATCAAAATATCCCGGTTGCTGCCTAAGTCTTTATTTTCCCCTGGAACCACATCTTTTGCAGCCATGCTTTCTTCCAGGCCTCCACTAGAATGGCCCTTTAAGCTCTGCTTACAATAGTCAACAGCCTTTCCAGCCCAAAGTTCCAAAGTCTTCCACACTTCTCCAAACATACACATGGTCAGGTTCTTCACAGCCAACAGCCCACTCTCTGGTACCAATAACTGTATTAGTCAGTTTTCTGTTGCTGTGATAAAACACCAGACCAAGGAACTTATAAAAGGAAGAGTTTATTTGAGCTTATGATTGGCGGTTCCAGGGAATTAGTCCATTGTGGTGGGAGGCATGGTGGCTGGATCTGGAGCAGCAAACCGAGGGTCACATCTCGCAAAGAGCACAGGAAGCAGAGAGAGCAACTGTAGGCCACAGAGGCTTGTTAAAACTCACTAAGCCTGCCCCCCCTGACACACTTCCCCCAGCATTGCCACACCTTCTAAGACCTCCAAAAACAGTGCCACCAACTGGAGACAAATGTCTGAATACCTAGAGCCTATGGGGGACACACATTCAAACCACCACAATCAGTTAGTTCTTTGATCCAGTCTTTATGTTGTTGTTGTTCCCTCCACTTTGTATTGCTCCGAAATATGTCTATATAAACAACACATATGTATCAAAATTATGACCTCTGGGAATAAACTGTATGTTCATTCCAAAATACGTTTTGGGGTTCACATTTTTCCTTTTAATTTTATATTACTCTAAAATATGAACACATATCTTCTACACATATATGGCAATTACAATGTCTGAATATAAGTGGTAGGTCAATTCTAGAGCCCATTAAGAGATTCACATTATAACAACACAATTGCTTTCAGATACAAAGAAATATAACAACAAAGTTGCTCAGCTTGCCTATCAACTGGGGATTTGGTATTAGCATACAAAAACAAGGAAAACCATTTGCCTTTTTTTTTCTGGGACCTTGTTACTTCACTTAGCATAATGGCTTCTAGTTCCATCCATTTACCTGCAAAGTTCATGATGTCAACTTTCTTTACTGCTGCATAGAATTCCATTGTGTAGGTATACCACATTTTCTTTATCCACTCATCTGTTGGAGGACACTTGGGTTGCTTCTAGTTCTTTGCTATTGTGAAGAGAGCTGCAATAAATATGGATGTGCATGTATCTTTGCTGTAGGATAAGTTTTGTGGTTATATACCCAGGAGTGGTATGACGGGATCATGTGGCAGGCTCATTTTGAGTCGTTTAAGGACACTGCTTTCCATAGTGATTGTACAAGTTTACATTCCCACCAGCATTGGATGAGTGTTCCCCACAACCATTTGGTGTATTTTGTTTTCTTGATCTTGGCCAGTCTTATCAGAGTGAGATGATATCTTAGAGTGGTTTTAATTTGCATTTCCTTAATTATTAACTATGTCAAACATTTTTTAAGATGTTTATCAGCCATCTATAGTTCCTCACTGGTGAAGTCTCTGTTCAGCTCTTTGCTCCATCATTTGTTTTCTTACTTTTTTATTTTTTTATTTATTTTTTATTTTTTTTAAATTTTATTTATTTTCCGTATGTGTATGTATGTACTGTCTGCATGCAAGTTTGTGCACCCGTGTTGTGCAATGCCGCGGAGGTCAGAAGAGGGTGTCGGATTCCCCTGGAACTGGAGTTCTCCTGTAATTGGAGTTTCAGACGGTTCTCGGCCCCCATGTGGGTGCTGGGGATCGAACCCGGGTCCTCTGTAAGAGCAGTCAGCGCTCTTAACCGCTAGGCCATCTCTCCAGCCCCACTTTTTTATTTTTTAAGTAATCTATATATTCTGGTTGTTAATGCTCTGTCAGATGTATCACTGGTGAAGGGTTCCTCCCACTCTGTGGGTTTTCTCTTCACTTCCTATATTGTTTCCTTCACGTGTAGAAGCTTTTGTGTTTAATGAGGTCCCACTTGTCAGCTGTCGACCTTACTTATTTCCTGTGGGCTGCTGTTTGATTTAGAAAGTCTTTTCCTATGCCCATGACTTGTAGGTTGCTGCCAACTTTTTCTTCTATCACTTTCAGGGTTTTGGTTTTCATGTTGAGATCTTTGATTGACTTGGAGTTGATTTTTGTATAGGGTGAGAGGTAGGGGTTTAATTTTGTTCTTCTACCAATGGTGATCCAGTTTTGTCAACACCATCTGCTGAAGATGCTGTCTTTCCTCCATTGAGCTTTTTTGGCCCCTTTGTTGAATATGAGGTGGCTGAAATTATATGAGCTCAAGTTTGGATCTTCAATTTTGTTCCATTGGTCTATGTGGGTCTGTTTTTGTGCCAGTACCAAGCTGTCTTTATGACTATAGCCCTGTAATATAGCATGAAGTCTGGTAAAGTAATCCCCCCCGCCCCTGTGTTGCCCTTTTCACTCAGGGTTGCTTTAGCTATTTGGGGTTTTTTGTTTTTCCATATGAACTTAAGGATTTTTTCCCCAAGTCTGTGAAGAAGCTCATGGGGATTTTGATTGGGATTGCACTGAATCTGTATATTAATTTGGGTAGAATGGATATTTTTACTATATTAATTTTTCTAATCCATGAGCATGGGAGGACTTTCTATCTTTTGATGTCATCTTTAATCTCCTTAGGGTTTTAAAATTTTTGTTGTAGAGGTCTTTGATGTCTTTGGTTAGGTTTATTCCCAGATATTTATTCTTTTTGAGGCTATTGTGATGGGAAGTCTCATTATATTCCTTCTCCAGTTGCTTGTTGTTGGTGTAAAGAAAGGCTACTGATTTTTCTAGGTTAATTTTTTATCCTGCCACTTTACTGAAATTTTAAACGTTTTAGGAATTTTCAGCATCCCTTAGGTAAACTATCATATCATCTGCAAGATGCTTGACTTCCTCTTTTCTGATTAATACGCCTTTAATTTCCTTTTCTTGCCTTATTGTCCTAGCAAGCATTTCAAGCACTATATTGAAGAGGAGTGGTGACAGGGGCAGGCTTGTCAGGTTCCCACCTTTAAGGGAAATGCTTCTAATTTTTTCCCATTTAGGATGATGTTGGCAGTGGGTTTGTGGTATATGGCTTTGATTATATTGAGGAATGTTCCCTCCAGTCCAATTCCCTCTAGAACTTTAAGCATGAAGGGATGCTGGATTTTGTTGAAGGCTTTTTCTGTGTCAATTGAGATGATTGTGTGGTTTTTGTCTTGTTTTATGATATTTATTGATTTATGTATGTTGAACCATCCCTGCATTTCTGGTATGAATCCAACCTGGTCATGATGGATGATCTTTTTGATGTGGGTCTGTATGCAATTGGCAAGTATTTTGTTGAGAATTTTTGCATTTGTGGTTATTAATGAGATGGGTCTATAGTTTTCTTTTTTGGTTGTGTCTTTGCCTGGTTTTGGTATCAAAGTGATGCTGGCCTCATAGAAGGAATGGGAGAGTTCCCTCTGTTTGTTTCCTTCTGAACAGTTTGAGTAGTAATGGTTGTAAGACCTCTTTAAGTGTTTTATAGAATTCTGCTCTGAGAGTACACAGAGCTTATATCAGGGACTTCCCAGGACCACCTGAAGCACAGGCAAAAAGGGAAACCCACATGCCAGGGACACAACAAAAGGACAACATGGGAAAGGTGCAGGATAATTCCACACTAAGCTCTACCAACCCTGTGGGAGATTCCCACAGTGGGATCCCCCTGGGGATGGCCCAGGACACAGATCTTAGTGGAACAATTGCATACATAGTCAAAGAAATCAAAGATTATGAAGAACAAGTCAGAGAACTAAGAAGAGAGAATGAAAAACTCAAGAATTCTACTGTGAAACCATATGGTCCTGGATTTTTTTTAGTTGGGATGTTTTTTATTATGTCTTCAATTTCCTCAGATATTAAGGGTCTGTTTAAAGTGTCAATCTCTTCTTGGTCAAGCTTTATTGGTTCCCAGGATTTCAGATATTCATTCATTTCTCTTAGGCTTTCAAATTTAGTAGAGTATAGGTTTTTGAAATATTATATGATTGTCTGGATCTTTTCTTTATCTGTTGTGGTTTCCTCTTTCACCATGAATGCTATTGATTTGGAGTTGCTTTTCCTTTCTTTTGGTTAACTGGGCTAGAGATCTGTCTATTTTGTTTATCTTTTCAAAGAACCAGCTTTTGGATTCATTAATTGTTTTGTATTGTTTTCTTTGTTTCTATTTCATTGATTTCTGCTCTGATTTGTGATATTTCTTCCTGTCTGTTGGGTTTAGGGTTCATTTGTTGTTGTCTCTCAAGTGTTTTTTAGCTGCATTGTGGAACAAACATGTATTTGTTCCCTTTCTATTTTTTTATTTTTTATTTTTTTTAATTTTATTTATTTTTGTATGTGTACGAATGTACTGTCTGCATGTAGGTTTGTGCACCTGTGTCGTGCAATGCCACAGAGGTCAGAAGAGGGTCTCAGATTCCCCTGGAACTGGAGTTCTCCTGGAATTGGAGTTATAGATGGTTCTTAGCCACCATGTGAGTGCTGGGGATCAAACCTAGGTCATCTTCAAGAGCAGTCAGTGCTCTTAACCACTAGGCTATCTCTCCAGCCCCCGCCTTTTCTATTTTTTTAATGTGGGCAATTAGGGCTATAAATTTCCCTCTTAGGAGTGACTTTAAAGTATCCCACAGGTTTTGTTGTGTTTTGTCTTTTTCATTTAGTTCCATGAATGCTTTTATTTCATTCTTTATTTCTTCCCTGACCCACTCATTATTCAGTACTGTGTTGTTTAGTCTCCATGTGTTCTTGTAGCTAGTAGGGCTTATTCTGGTGTTCATATTGAGGTTTAATGTACTGTGGTCTGATAGAATGCATGAAATAATTTTGATCCTTTTGTAGTTGTTGAGATTTCTTTTGTGTCCCAGTATGTGATCAGTCTTGGAGAATGTTCCATGGGGGGCTGAGTAGAAAGTAAAGTACACAGAAAGCAAATAAGCATCTGGCCAGTACTGGGGAGGGGTATGAATTGGCTACTTGATCACATTCGAGGTCTCACTCAAGTGCTGTGACTCTGGAATTTGTGATGATAAATCACTATATATATTTACTAAACTTTATCCTGTGTTTAAAAGGATGAATTTTGTGCTGTGTAAATGTAATTCAAAAACATTATTAAAAATAGAAAGAAGTTGTGCATGGTGGCACACACCTTTAATCCTAGCACTGGGGAGGCAGAGGCAGATGGATCTCTGTGAGTTCAAGGCCAGCCTGATCTACAGAATGAGTTCCAGGCAAGCTGGGATTATAGGGAGACCCTGTCTCAAAAAGCCAAAAAAAATACAAAGAAGAAGAAAGAAAGAAAGAAAGAAAGAAAGAAAGAAAGAAAGAAAGAAAGAAAGAAAGAAGGCATACCCACCAAGGGCCACACATCAGGGTTACAGGAGAGGACATATATGGTGACTGAAACATTGGGAAATGGAAAGCTGGCTCCCCCCTTTTCCTCCCATGTAACTGGCCTGACTGAAGTCACCTTGTTTGACACTTGGGGTTTGGACTCCATGGTCTGGGATGTTGCTACTCTCTGCTCTGCAGAATGTCCAGTAAGCAAGCATTTGAGAGAGAGAGAAAGAGAAGAAAGAGGGAGAGAGAGAGAGAGAGAGAGAGAGAGAGAGAGAGAGAGAGAGAGAAAGTTTTCCCCAGCTCTGAAAAGGAGATAGTGATGTAGTTATTCTTAAGCCATTGATGTTGAACAGGATTAATGGGTGACATTTGTAACGGCTCTGAGGTATTCAGAGGGGGAGCCTGACTTGGTCTGCCCAGATTTAATGACTAACAGGCCTGTTTGCTACTTCCCAACTGACACCTTTTCTCTGTGTTCATTAGTTCTGCCTACTGTAAAGGGAACGGCCTGATCAACGAGACAGTGAGTAAACTTAACACACATCATGTGTGCCAATAAAGCTGGCAGTGAGTTCAGTTTCTTTGGGGGAAATAATAAAGTTAGCACTCTAGTCCTGCTGGTTTCTTTAATGTAATTAGAAAGGATGTGCCTGTTTCTCTAAACATACCGTACTCTGAATTCTGTTTCTTCTCAGCATTTGAAAACATTTGATTTAAACAACTACAAACACCACAGAAATATACTATGTTGCACTCTTACATGTAGAAAATCATTTGGTTTAATACTAATTTTCTTTAGAGTGACAAAACATTAAATAGTTGTTCTTGGATAAATAAGAATGGAATGACTGGGACTTATGGTAAGTATGTGACCGATTTGTAAGCAATCATTGTATGCACCATTGTGTGTGTGTCTTTAGCAGTGTGTGTGAGTTGTAGTATTGGACCAAAGCACATGGCTTTCAACAGCCAAGGCAAGGAAAGAGGGGGAAGACATGGAACTTCAGACCTACCGTGCAGGATAGGCAGACGGGAGTGAAAGAAATTGAAAATGAGCCTGAGATTTGAGGTTCTAATCCCTAAAACAGACATATGTAATATGAAAAGACCACAAGAGAAGACTGTTTGGAAAGGGGAGAAACCGATATTTATTGTTTAGGTCTATTATTCTGATAAAGCTCTCTAGCCGCAAGTGCAGAGCTGAAAGGAGAAGGTAGGCAGAAAGGCTGATCTTGGGGGTCCCGTCCACAGCCGTGTGGTAGAAGAGGGGGAACTGTCAAGGTCACAGTGCTCTGTGTGAACATGTTTCTAGCACTTACACTGTGAGGCTGGAGGGAAAGTGTCCACAGCAAGAGACAGCAGGGAAAAACAACAAAAATCACAGCAGTGGGCTCCACAAGGAGACTTTAATATGTTTTACAAATGTATGGATGAAGAATTGTACAATTTAGAAAGGTTAAGGTCAAAGAAATTGTGATTATCTGTAGATGAGCTGGGAAAATGGCCACTGAGCCGAACAAGTGAGTTTCTCAACATTTTTTGCTTAACAACAAAGGAAGGTTTTCCAATAAATAAGGACTGATGATTGACTGAGATTGTGTAGCCAGCCTCCAAATAGACACACAGACATACACACACACACAGTCACACACACACAGGTTAAATCAGTCATCACAATAAGAAAGAACTTGCTCCATAGTATTAAAGGATGATTATTTAACCCATACATTTGGATTTGTAATTATAAATACAGATCACAATTAAGCCATAATCTCCAAGGAAGAGACTCATCTAGTGATGAAGACATGTGCTGACGCAGCCTTATCACTGCTGGGGAATCACCAGAGCCCATGCTTTCCCTCAAGCTGTGTAGATACCTCAGAGCAGACATTAACTTGAGCTGTTACTGCTTATGCCATCAGATGTTCTTATTCATAGACTGTGACCCTCTTCATCTGCAATCTGTGGTCATAAATGCAGCTTTTATTGGTCCACTTTATTAGTACAGAGCTTTCTTCTTTCTCTTTTCCTTAGTACCTGTGTAGGAGGATTTGACTGGCAGTTTATCTGAGCTTTAGAAAAAAATCTCTCTTGAAAACAGCTAAAGATGAAATATGACAAACATTTGCAGTGTAATTTAAAATGTTTCCCATATCAAAGGACTTTTCCATTAGGTATATTGGTATCTTTTTGTATATTCATTCCAAACATAATTAAGTACCACATTCCTGTCATTATGCTAATGAGGCCTACGATAATTGCTAGCTATGTACAAAGAGGGAGAGTATTCATATTTTTGCAGTATTCCTACTTTAGAAGCTACAAAGTTATCTAATGTAACAATTTGTGTTTCAAAAATTCTTTTGAAACCTGATGTTCAGACCCCAGGATGTAATTTATCACATAGACAGGAGCCCAAGGTACAGATGTCATTGACAAACCCATGTAGCCCATGACACATGCTGTTACTGAATCTAATCCTCGAATAGAATACCATTTATATTTATGGGATGCCACATAGAATTCTGAGATCTTTTCCCAGCAGTGATGGAGGCTGGTCCTCCCTCTACTGCCCTCATTCTAGAGAGTAAGAGCTGTCCATACTCTAGGAACAAGTGTGTAGGGGTCCAGCAAGTGGGTACTTGGTTGAGTGGGGTCCAAACAGAGTGGGCTTCCAGGGAACACAGCGCTGGGGGAGCGTTTCTGCTCCCTGGTGCCTCTTTCATTTCATTTTGAGACAGTCATTCTTCCCTCTCAGGGCTTCAAAGATGAGGCCAATGGTGGTATATTTCAATATTCAGCATATTTCAATTCATGAAGCTTTTCATCTGCCCGGGAAGTGTCCTTTGAGATCGACCCTGATAAATTTTGAGCAGCTCTTATTCAGGCTTCTCAGATTCCAGGAGCTGAAACCGCTTATTAAAAACCTCTCAGTTGGAAATAAGAGCATAGATCTATCAGCCTTTTGCTGAACTATTAAGCCACGGATACCACTTTTCCTGAACAGGGTATTAGCTTAGTTGTTGTGAGGGAGATTATTTGCAGTGGTACACATCACCATAGTAACTGGATTTTCAAGTAGGGCTGTCGAAATAGAACTTGAAAGTCACATAGAGACAAGTCTACCTAGCACTGGCTTCAAAAGGATTGTGTTGGCGAGAGGGAGAGAGTCATGATTACATGCCATTTGATCTGTGATCGCTCAAAGGCTGGGTGAAGAGAAGGCAATACGCACGTTCCTATCAATCCCCTGCAACAGATGAGGCAGAATGCATTTCAGTTTGCTGTAGGCAAACTACCCAAGGAAGAGTTTCTTCTCCACTAACTGTGTGACTTGAATCAACTTAGCATTTATGAATGTACAAGCTGATGGTAGCTTTTGTTGTTTTTAAAAGCCAAATTGACATTCTGGGAGCTAGTCTCCTTAAAAAAGCTTATGTTTATTGTGTTGTCCCATGTCTGCAGTCCTTGTCTGCTGTCCTTGACAAGGGATCATGTGCTTGTAGCTACAGGAAAGGTTAAAAGGCAAACGCAAGAATAATTTAGGTACAAAATCAGCATTGGTTTAGAACTGAAAGGGAACATTATATAAAGTCCTCAGATTTTAAATGTGGGAGGGACTTTAAAAGTCTTTGTTCCTTTAATAATTGTAATAAAAACAGTGACCAAAACCAACTTGGGGAGTTAAGGGATTATTTGGTTTACAGCACGATCCATCATTAAGGGAAAAAGTCAAGGCAAGAACTCAGGGCAGGAACCTGGAGCACAGACCATGAAGGAATGCTGTTTACTGGCTTGCTCCCTTGGCCTGTACTCAGCCTGCTTTCCTATACAACACAGGACCACCTGCCCAAGGGTGGCACTGCCCACAGTGGGCTGGGCCCTCCCACATCACTCAACAATTAAGAAAATGGCCCACAGATATAGCCAAGGCCATTCCAAAGGAGGTAATTCCTCCATTGAGGCTTTCTCAACCTAGATGTGTCAAGCTGATAACAAAGCTATCCAATATAGTCATCTCTTGCAGTATCTTCATTGTCAAGTGAGGATGCAGGCTTCCATGTTGACTAGACAACTTGGCAATAGCTGCCAAGCTAGTGTGATAGGGAGGTAGTGCGGGAGCCAAATATTCTGACTTTTGAATTTGGAGATTTGTAGAAATATGACAAAAATTAAGGAGAGAGAGAGAGAGAGGATCAGGACCAGTTGATCACAATGGAAAGAAGAAGTCACTGGGAGTGCTCATGAAATATCTGGAACATTTAGAATGAAGCGTGAGGGCGTTCTCCTTGGATGTCACCACGGTGATTCCCATGTGGCTCAAGCGGGTTTCATACTTGAGGTCCTCCAGCTCCCCATGTTCTGGGATGACAGGTGTGTGCCACTGCTGTATCTGGATTAAAATCCGATTAGTATTTGAGGTGCTTGTGTTCTTTTGTGTGCATGTGTGTGTGTGTGTGTGTTGTGTGTGTGAATTCCATACAATGTATCTTGATCATATTTAATACCTTTGCATATCTGTACTCACCTTTCCTTCCCCCACCAAATTTATGTACTCTAATATACATGCATATGTGTATATATTATACCTGCACACATTTACATATACACACATATGTATATGCTACAGACTTAGGTTGGCATCCCCAAATGCACGTCAGTGTCGGTTCATTCACTGGAGCTTTGTCAGCCTACCAAGATTCTCGCCCTTAAATGAGACTGAGTCTCTCAATCTCACCTTCCCAACAGCCATCGGTTGCCAGTAGTTCCTCAGATAGGGTTGGGGTTTCCTTCCCCTGTCCATGCTGGGGTTTTGTCAGCATTGCTGAGTTCATATGGATAGCTGATCAGCTGTCTGGAATCTCTGTTTCCTCTGACACCCTCAATCTTCGCCATCCCCTCTTGCACAAAGATCCCCTGAGGGTGTTTTTTTTTTTTTTTTTTTTTTTTTTTTTTTTTTTGTTTTTTTTTATTTTTTTTTTTTTGGTGGGGAGAGCAAGACGGTTGTTGATCATACGTGTCCTATTTGGGCTAGGCAGCCTGTAGTCTTATTCTCTGCATGGTGGCCTGTGTTAATCACCATCTGCTGTAAAAGGACATTTCTCTGTTGAGAGCTGAGAAATAAATTAATCTTGATAGGTGTCTCCCTAGATTTGGGAAATTTTCTTCTATGATATTAAAAATACTTTCTGTGCCTTCGACCTGGGCTTCTCCTCCTTCTTCTATGTTTATGATTCGACAGTGCATGAGTGGTCTGGCATATTCCTTTTCTGGCTTATTTAGATTTGACCTTTTTTGACTGAGCAATCCATTTCCCCAAGCTTGTCTTCAAGATCTTCCATTTTTTCCACTTCACTCTTGCTTCTTTTTTTCTAGGTTTTCATTTGAGCTCCTGAGCTTTTTATTTCAAGTTTTATTTTAGTTTGACTTTTTTCCTATCTCTTTATTGAGTTCTTGCTGAATACAATTCTATTTTTAATTCTTATGGAGCTGCCACACTATCTTGATAGTCTTCCATCATTTCGTAATCTACTCTCAGTGCTCAAGGGTTCTCATACCCACATTCTTGCCAGCACTTATTGCTAAGATTTGTCTTGAAAATATTAGATCTCCTAATAGATATGAGGTGAGTCTCATTTATCTTTGATTTGCATATTTCCCTGATTTTATTGGGAATCTGATTAGTTATAAATGTATCTTTGTTCTTGAGAAATGCTTATTCAAATGCTTTGGCCATTTTTAATGCCTTGTTGTTTTCCATGTACCCTGATTATCAAAATAAAATTATTTGCAAGATTTTTTTTCCACTCTATAGGTTATAGTTCTCTCTCTCTCTCTCTCTCTCTCTCTCTCTCTCTTTCTTCTCTCTTTCTCTCTCTCTTTTGGTCTTCCTGAGACAGTGTCTCCCTATAGTCCCAGCTGGCCTGGAGCTTACTATGTAGACCAGGCTGGCCTTGAACTCACAGAGATTAGCCTGCCTTTGCCTCCTGAGTGCTGGGATTAAAGGCATGTGCCACCACGCCCCGCACATATTTGCTCTCTTAATAAATAGTTAGTGTCTTATGAAACTATATCACGAATTCTGGTTTATTTTTTCTTTTTATTGTCTGTACCCTCAATATCATATCCAAGAAATCAATGCCAGATCCAGCACCATGAAGCTCTTGCCTGATGTTTTCTTCTGAGGTTTATTCTTTCAAGTGTTCAGTCTTCATTGAGTTCGTTCGTTTTGGGTGAGGAGGGCACATGGCTGTCCAATTTCCCCAAGTACTGTCATTGCAGAGATGGTCCTTTCCCCACTGACTGGTCTTGGCATCTGTATCAAAAATCATTTGGCCATACATGCAAGGGCTTATTTCTGGGTGCTCTCTTCCATTCTGTTGGCTATATAACTGCTTGATGCCAGTATTACACTGCTTCAGCTACTGTAGTTTTAAATGCATCCAATTTGGATCACTCTGTACTGATATGTATTCATCATGCTTTTTTCTCCTAATGTTGTCTTTTGAGATCTACTAATACTGCTATAAGCTAAAATCATTTTAGTTGCTTTATGATGCTGAGATTTTATTTCTTTCTATGTTGAATATATACATGTATATATCAGAATTTGCTACTGGAATAAAGCTGTAAAGATACTGGCGAAACTCCTTATATTCATAAACATCTCTTTCTGTAAAATATTTTATTATTTTTATATGTGTATGAATGCATTGCCTGCATGTATGTAAGTGTACGTGTTGTGGAATGCCCACAGAAGTCAGAAAAGAGTGCTGGATTCCTCTGGAATTGGAGTTATGGATAGTTGTTAGCTGCCATGTGGGTGCTGGGAATTGAACCCAGTCCTCTCAAGAGCAGTCAGTGGTCTTAACCACTGAGCCATCTGTCCAGCCCCAACATACATATCTTTAAGATGTTTAGCCAGATAGTGTTAGTTGAGGATTAGGTAAACCCTGCTTTGTTTTTTAGATATTGATCCATTATTTACTGAGGTCACCATTCCATTTACCACTCACAGTTATTGAATTTTTCAATAAAATATATGTGTGTTGCATGCTTTTGCCTTTTGCAGTGAGGAAAGCTACTTATTTGAAGAGCAGTTTGAGAAATTTAAATGTGGAGTTATTATTAATTGATTAAAGGATAACCTAGGATCAGTGTATTAGAAACTGACTAGTAAAGTCATTTTTATATTATGAGACAGGAAATTTAACTCCTAGTATCATTAAGCTGTGAAACTCAGTTGTTCCCTGTGGAGGTTAGTTTGGGTGAAATTAATTCAAACCAACATTTTAAAGAAGTAATAATATAATTAATACAAAGTTATTAGAAATACTATGCTACCCTGTGAGGGCACAAGTTTCTTATATAAGAACCTGAAAATTCTAAGAACATTTTTAAAAACTGGATTCAAGAGCAATTTTTCAAGCCTTGTTATAAAACCAGTTTCTATGGTTCAAATTCAATTTCTATAAAAGAAAAAAAAATTGAATTATCTTAATTACTAGAAAAGTTCTAATGTTAAAAAGGAGTCATAAAATAGACTTTAAAACAATTTAATAAGTTTATAATTTCATGAATTCTGTCATATATGTTATTTCTTATTCAGTCAAGCATTTGTACCCAGATGTCCCTCTATGCAAGTTCATCCAGTGGAGACTAGTCAGCTTATCTAAAGTCACTCGCTTACAAAGATCTACTCTCCCAACCCAGCAGTAATCAGTTGCCAATAGATCATTGGCTAGGGTTGGAGCCTGGTGCCCATTTCCTTCATTGCATGCTGGATTTGTATCCAATTGAGTTGGCATGGTCTTGTTCATGCTGACACCATTGCTGTAGGTTCATATGAACAAGTCCTTGGTGGCCCGAAAACCTCTGTCTCCTTATGTTCATGTACCAACCCTGGCTCTTCCAATCTTTCCACTTCTTCTGCAATGTTCCCTGAGCTGTGGGTGGGTGAGGTTTGATGTAAGAATCCTATCTAGGGGGCTGGAGAGATGGCCTAGCGGTTAAGAGCACCGACCGCTCTTACAGAGGACCCGGGTTCGATCCCCAGCACCCACATGGTGGCCGAGAACCGTCTGAAACTCCAATTCCAGGAGAACTCCAGTTCCAGGGGAATCCAACACCCTCTTCTGACTTCCACAGCATTGCACGACATGGGTGCACAAACTTGCATGCAGACGGTACATTTATACATATACAAAAATAAATAAAATAAAAAATTTTTTTTAAAAAGAATCCTATCTAGGGACACGTACTCTGTAGTCTCTTGTTCTCTAAAACTTAGCCAGTTGTGCCCTACTGTATGCATCACATACACATACACACACACACACACACACACACACACACACACACACACTGTTGTACAAGGAAGCTTTGCTTCCTGTTCTTCTATGTTCCATGAGCCTTAGGGGTGGAGTTTCTACTGTAGATGTGTCACTCAGGACTAGGCATCTCTCAGACATAAATTCTCTGTGAGTAACCAGTTGTGGAACTTTGCAATAGCCTCCATCTGTTGTGAAAAGAAGTTTCTTTGTTGATTGGTGTATAGTATAGTTGACTGTAAATATAAGGTTCCATATTTAGCACATTGTAAGAAGTTTTATTTGTCTAGAGATGTAGGAAGCATTCTTTTTATGCTGAACAGGGACCACATGGCCCTGCTAAGGGGGATGGGGACAGAGTACCCGCTTTGTGGACACTGTGGAGAGCTGGCCTCTCTGAGCAGAGACCAGCCGGCTACTTCCTGTAGCCCAACCTAAGTGGTAACTCCAACTTAGGCCCTTAGCCTGGACCCACGAGACACGTGTTCCTCTCTTGGCGTGACTTCCCACCTGCCCAGAGCGGGGACAGGAATTTCAGGCTGCTGGCTGCTGGCCTATCTTCAGCAACACCAGTTACCCAGATTGGTGATCTGCAAAGGAATCTCTTTCTAACCCACTGGCCACCTGAACAAAATGCAGGCCTACGTTAGCCTGTATGTGCGCAATAATTAATAAAAATAATGACTGGGAATTCCGTGATGATGTTACTATATGGAATTCAAATTTACTCCTTGCCACAGCTTGCTTTTATAAACCAAATGATGTCAGTTCCCAGGGCCAATCATAAGCCCCCCACGCCGCACCACTGCACACCGGTGCCCCACCCAGCATCACACACCTAGGCCATGCTGCTTGCTCCTCCTTGGGACTGGGCCAGACCCTCAGCCAGGCAGTGCTAGTTGGAAATCCAGCCCGCAATTCAAGCAGGATTTCCCACACAGAGATATGACAGAGATGGGGTTTTCTCTAGGATCTACGACCTCTCCAGCCATGTGCATGGAAGCCACTGGGTAAGTCCCAGGTAAGGAGCTTAGATGTTGCTTGATACTGAAAAGGCCTTACTTTACCCTGAGGCATAAGAAAATTAACCAGTCATCTGGACCAATTGCCATCCATCTCATGAATATTTACAACACACCAGGGCCTGGAGAAGAGACCACAGTGTTCTCAGAACTTCTAAGCCATCACTCTTTGAGGCCCAATGCAGCCTGAATTGAGCTCATTCCTGAACCCTTCTTAGTGGGGAAAGATCAAATGTGACTTCTGGAGAAGTCACATTAAGAACCCCATCTTAAGTCACAGGGCTTAAACTCAGTGTGACTGGTCAGAGAAAACCTGAGACAATCTGTTGTGATTCCCCTCAAACCTACCTGAAAGGTCTCATGTTCCAAGGAGGAGCACAGCAGTACTTCAGAACGATCTGACCTGCTGAAAACAGCACTAGATTTGCTAGGAGGAAATCTACCCAGGCCATCTCCCAGAATGCAGTAGACTATCTAGGGAAGCACAAAGAGAATCTGAGAAATCAGAGGGGCATGCATGAACCATACCCTGCACAGTGGGGGGCAGCCCAGGAAATAGAAGTTAATTCAGGAAAAGTATAGATTGGCTTAGAAAAGTGTTTCTTTGCTCTGAATGTGTAAAGACTGAACTGCTGCCACTAGGTAGAAGAGAGATGAAAGTTAGAAAATGAGCATAACTAAATATAAAAGAGGTGAATGCAGTGATTGTCTTTTGAGATATAACTGAAACATGCTGACTTAATAACGTTAATTGTCCATTTCCTACAAGATGCAGAATGACTAAGCTAATAAATCTTACTATGCAGTTCTGAAATCTAATAGTTGCAGTGAATTATATTTTAACAATCAAATTATTAAACTGATTTTTGAGATGTTAAAAACACCCAATTCTGTTCGATAAAAGAGCCTTTAGCTTAAAAAAAACCCTCAATGTATGAAACAGTTTTATAATAAATTTAGAATAGTTATAAGCACCCTTGTATACTTGTTCATTATTCATTTGCACAATTATGAAGCAAAAAGAGGAGTGCATTTTCTACTAGTACCATTGTTCTATCAATGTAAGTCTAATAAATTCTCATACTTGTTTCTCTCTCTGAAATTATGTCTCTGATTTTACAAAGCTGGTAACATATCCATTTGGGAACATGGCTTATTATGACTATAATTTGAACAATTCAATGGGGACTGTCAAAACTTGAGATTCAGAATATTTACAGAGAGCACGGGGAGGAAGGAGTCCCCACCCCTTTGCTCCTGTGGTTTGAGTTCTGAAGCAAACACTGTTAATTGTTCATGCAATTTTCATTATCTCCTCCTTTCTAAGAATCTATGATTTTGCCCTCTCCTTACATATACCAAATACAACACTAAGAAATTACATTTGCAGAAAATTTCCTTGAAGATTTGACAATTCCATAATAAAATTACACACAAAAGATGCAAACTTTGCATTTTATGAGACAAATCAGTTTCTAGTGTCTGTCGCTCTGTCGCTCCTGCTTTTTCCAAGATTTATTCTTTATCTTTGGCTTTCTCCAGTTTGACTCCATGTCTAGGTGTGGTGTTTTGGCATTTGTTTCGTCGATGTTCTCTAGGAGTCCTGGATCTGGGGTCAGGTATTCTTTCCTCACCTAGGAGACTGTTGGCTCCTATCTCCTCAGTATCGCTCTGTCCTTCCAGCCTCTGATCCTGTTTTATTTACCTGTCCAGTTCACCCTCTGTGGCTGTCCCACAGCAGTTAGAGATTGAAGACAGCTCTGCTCCTATACCCCCATCTCCTTGGGCTTGGGATTCTTCCCTTGTTTGGGAACAGACCACCCTTGGGACCTTCTTTATTTTTGTTACCAGGTGGTGGGTCTCTAGCATTTCTGTTTTGAAGCCTTATCAGCTGTTTCGTCTCCCTGCTCACTTTATCCATCTGTTCATGATCTGGTCTATTCTTTCCATGTTTCCCTAGCATGTTAGTCATTGTTTGAAGATTTTTTTTGTCTGATGATATTCTTAGCATGGCTGATGCTTCTCACACTTTTTCCATCTCTTCAAACTGTGATTTCTGCCCTTTTTTTTCTTGAGCAAAGGACATGAAGTACTATGTAAAAAGAGAATAAAAACCTGTTCTTAGTAGTGTAAGGTGCTGTGCAGAGGAAGTACGCTATAGTTCTATGACTGGGTCTCCATCTTGTGCTGAGCCTGGGCCCCAGGGCTGTAAACTTTCTCATTTTTCCAGGCCCATCCAAAAAGAGATGCATTTATTATAAGACAGTATCAATATCTCTGTGATTATTTGCACACCATATTAGAAAGGAATACAGAACTCAATAGTCTAGGTGGGTATGAGCCTTAAGATAATAAGAATGGTCTAATGGGAAGAAACTAGTAAAGTCAATTTCAGTGCAACATGGAGAAGACTTTTCTTACACACAGAGTTTAGTGACCACGGCAAATATTGCTTTAATAAGTAGTGAGCATATCATTCCTAAGGATGTTTACCCAAAGTCAGGCATCCAGCTGGCTGGGATGTCGGTGAAGTAATTCTAAAGGTAGACAGACAGCTAGATGAACTCCTCTGGATAGCTAGGGATCAAATTCAGAGGTTTTTCTGAAGAAGCTCTCTGAATAAAGTGACTTCTAAGCAAGTGCTGTCAGGGAAGGATGCAGCTCAGCAGAGCAGGAGGGCGGAATTACTGCTTGGCTCTGTCAGTCCCAATACTTCGCCCCCTTTGGCATTCTTGTCTCTTAGGACATCTCTTAGCTATCCTGTTCAGGTGACTTGAGATCTCCCCATTATCGTTCTTCAAATGAACTGGCAGGCAATGTTTTTCCTTTCCTTTTCCCTTCCCTTCCCTTCCCTTCCCCTCCCTCTTCTCCCTCCCCTCCTCTCCCTCCCTCTCCCTCCCCTCCCCTCCCCTCCCTTCCCCTCCCTCCCCTCCCTCCCCTCCCCTGTTTCCCTTCTCTGTTCCTTTCCCTTTCCCTTCCTTCTCCATCCCTCCTTTCCTTCCTTCCTTCCTTCCTTCCTTCCTTCCTTCCTTCCTTCCTTCCTTCCTTCCTTCCTTCCTTTCCTTCCTTCCTTCCTTCCTTTCTAAAACACTTTTGGAACAGCTTCACATTGTAGCCCAAGCTGGACTGGAACTAATTATACAATCCACGCTAGCCTGAAACTTCTACTCCCTAAGTCCATGTCTTTGATTTTATGAAATATACCTCCGAAATTTTGCCTCCATTTCTTGGCATAGAGCTTCAAATTTCTTGGATTGTTGGAAAGATGAGAGTGTCCTTTGCCTGCTATGAGAAGACCAGGGACTGAGAAAGGTATGAGTAGCCATTTGGCATTTTCAGCCTCACCTGCCAATCTCTGGGGAAAGGAGGGGAGGGGATTGTTGAGTTAATCACTAATGGCAGGTGATTTATTCAATTATGCCTGAGAGATGAACCCATCATAAAACCCTAAAAGATCGGCTTTGCAGAGGCTCCAGGAAGCTGAACATGTTCTTGAACCATGGTGTGCTGAGAGAGAATGGAGACTCCCTGGGCTTTCTTTGGGGCCTATCCGTACATCTTTCCAACCTGGCTGTTCGTTTGTTTCTTTTATAATGTCCTTTACAATAAGTAGGTAAATATAAAATGTTTCTCAGAATTCTGTGAACTGTTCCAGCAAATTAAAAGTTTAGAAAAGGGGACACTGGGAGCCTCAATTTACAGGTAGCTGGTCAGAGAGAAAGGTAGGAACCTGGGGTCTGCAATTAACACTTGAAGGGGCAATTGGGCGATCTGAGTACATCTTTAAGTAGACAGTGTCAGAACCACAATACAGTAGAAGACTCTAGAAGGCGCCTATGCCTTTACTTGGCTGGCGAGTGGGGAGGGTCACTCTGTTTATCTAGGATGTCGATGCTGCATTCTATGTTAAAAGTAAAACAAAAGCAGAACAACACTTTGGGTTTTGCTTTCCTTTCCTTAAAATGCCACTCCACTTTTAGATTTTGGGGGCGGGGGCTTCTTCAGTTATCTTCAATCATTTTTCCTTAGGACATGCAAAAATCCTGCAATTCCAAGCAGTGGTGACAGTTTTCTAAACGTCTGTTTTAAATCATAGCTTTCTTCTTTCTCGGTTGCTTTCAAGAGCTTCGTTGCCAGCTTATCAAGCAAACGGAACAGTTTGCCAGCTCCTGTTTCCTTGTCTGGGTCTTATTCTCCATGTTCTATGCGTCATCCTGTCGTTTCCAGCCTCTCTTCTCCCTGACGTTTTAATGTCCTTTGGTTCTGGCATTAGAGTGTTAGCTACCCCGTTAGGTTTCATTGGGGGCATTCCCAAACAAAATTGTGTGTGCTGATTCTCCCTTCTCCTTCCTGCCTGGTTTTGGACCCTTCCAGACCCTTGCCCTGGGCACATCTCCACACTCACATCAAGTGTGCCCTGTTGCCCCCTCCCAACAAGCATCTCTCCCCATTCTAGGACTCTATTACTTTTAAGTAACTTATGGGAGGAAAGTTACTTAAAATAGGTGCCAGAAGCAAAAGAAAATGGTTAGCTCTCATCCAAGTGATGGGGGAGCCATCTTGGCAAGACATGTTGATGGAATATTGGTGGATTTCTTAGCACTCAGAAAGGGATGATCGTTTGTGACACAATTGTCTCTGCATTGTTTTAGACTTTAAATTTGAATTCATATTTTATCCTTGATATTTTATTGTATGGAAATTGTGGAGCTTGTGAGTTGAATTTTTAATATCATGAACTATAGAATGTTTTACATTTGAAAAGTTCTTAGGTTTCTGGTTGTGTGTGTGTGTGTGTGTGTGTGTGTGTGTGTGTGTGGTGCCTGTGCACACTTGCACACAGGCCAGTGGAAAGTTTCAGATGTCTTCCTCTGTCACTCTCTGCCATGTTCCTTTGAGGGTGACAGTCATCAAGCCCCAGGATTCCTCCTGTTTCTGCTCCCCATAGCTCAGGGTTTAGGTGTGGATGAAACCACACCCAACTTATGTGGGTGCTGGGCTGTGAACTGGGGTCCTCTTAACTACTGATCCATCTCTCCAAACCCCTTGGTTTCTATCTTTCTTTTCTATATTCCAATTTCATAATTTCACTGTGTATGCATTGTATATCAGATAAGTGGATGAAAAATATTATTATAGGCATTTGCTAGATTAGATCATTGGGATTTAAGGAGAAGAAGGGATGCTATTAAGATTGATAAAAAGCAAAAGGGGCTGGGCTGCCTTTAATCCTAGCACTTGGGAGGCAGATCTCTGTGAATTCAAGGCCAGCCTGGTTTACAGAGCAAGTTCCAGGGGCTACAGGGAGACCCTGTCTCGAAAAAGACCCCCCCCCCCAAAAGCAAAAGGGAGCTGGTGATGTGGCTCAGTGGGTAAAAGCACCTGGAAGCCTGAGTTCCAGTCCTGGGACCTACATCATGGAAGGAGAGAACCAATTCCCAACTCTCAATTTGTCTTCTGACTTCCACATGTGTGCTTTGGCATGTACACACACACACACACACACACACACACACACACACACACACACTATGAAAATATAATTAAGGAAAAGTCTGAAAGAGTAGCAGGTACAACTAAAACTCAATCTTATTTCTTCTACTTTCTGGTCCAGCATTCCTTACAATTTCAGCATCATTTTATGTGAGATCATTTTATCAATTAAAATCTGTTTTAGAGTTCTCTTTTTTCCTACACATCTTTTAATAAGACATCATTATCAACAGTCATTTGTTAAGCTTCACATAAAAAAAAAAAAAAGCCTCTAAGTAGCTGTAAACTTCAAGTTCATTTCTACACAACTGTTTGCCCACGGTGGTGGAATCCTGTTTGGCTTATTCATTGTCAGCGTGTTGAATGTGTCCAGGGAAGAATGCATTTTCAGATGACTACTGTGTTTGGAAGTGGAAAAAATGAATAGTTCCAATCATAATTCTTCCACTATTTTAATTTCCATGTGCCAAGGAAGGCTATATATTTATCATCCACCTCAGATAAACAGCCTTACCACTTAAAGGGTTTTTAACTTCTTGGAGCCTGATGACTAATAAATCACAGTAAGGTTATTTCAATATGGAAAGTACACATTCTTTATAACTCTGCAGTACCTTTAGCTTAGTATTGAGGTTTATTCCTAATGAAATAACATTTCTTTTGTAGGAGTAAGAGTTGTAACTAAACTTTGAACGAAACCAGAATTAAAACTTTGCATATGTTGGGGCTGGAGAGATAGCCTAGCGGTTAAGAGCGCCGACCGCTCTTGCAGAGGACCCGGGTTCGATCCCCAGCACCCACATGGCGGCCGAGAGCCGTCTGAAACTCCAATTCCAGGAGAACTCCAGTTCCAGGGGAATCTGAGACCCTCTTCTGACCTCCGCGGCATTGCACGACACGGGTGCACAGACTTGCATGCAGACAGTACATTCATACACATACAGAAATAAATAAAATTAAAAAAAATTAAAAAAAAACTTTGCATATGTTAATGCTGACTATTGCAACAAGAATTGCAAACAAATACTTTCCTTGAGGGAAATAAATATGTAGTTACTTTTTTAAAGGAACAATAACTATTATAGATCGTGTGTGTGTGTGTGTGTGTGTGTCAATGTGTGTGTGTGTTTGTATTTGTGTACAGTTTGGCCCTAATAATGTAAGTAAAAAGTTTCTGAAAAATAACAGAATAAAATGTATTTTTTAAAAAGCTTCGACTCCAGGCTATCATAATGAAGAAAGAGTGTTCCAAATGTGAGAACTGATGAAGTACAAAGTAATGAATATTTAATTTGTATAATTTACCAAAGTGCTTTTAGAAATCAGAGCTGCATTCTTCATAAACATAATGTTCATTAGGCCTTAGCTGTAGCTCACAAGCAATTACCATGTCATTCCTTTACCACCTCAATGTCTTGGGCACTGAGTAAAGCCCCCCTGAGGATTTCTTGAGGGTAAAGGGAGAAAAGAAGTAGAACTGTTGTGGCTATGAAATTTGAATGGCTTACCTTTGGCAAAGGAGGGCTGGATGCCTACATGACTGGGTGGGGGAGGGGCAGCCAGCACCTGCCTCAGCAGAACAGCTTGCCCCGAGCCTCTCTCTAGTCCCTTGGCAACAACATTTGGAGAGACTAAACAAAAAACAAAATTAGTCTGATGGCTCAGCAGGACACCTTATCCCATTCTTAAACGTAAGAGGAATGCTACTTGAAATCCAACTGTTAACTTACCATATCAAGCAGAGAAGTTACAGCAGAAACATACCTGGATGTGGCATGAATTTTAATCCCCGCAGTAACGTAGCTTACATAGGACCCACACTTCTTGTGGATGTAATGTTTGTACAGTGGGATATGATGCGGGTTATTTTCTCTTGAACCACATCTTGTTTCTGCCCACTCTGTTCTTTTAAAACTTGACAGTCAAATTACCAGAGCCAATAAAGGGTTAGGTGAATTTTAAATTGTTATTTCAAGATCCTTTTTTTGCAATAGGTAAAGAAAATCAAATTTAGCAACATTTTAACAATATTTTTTTTTCAATTGGGAAGTCACCCTTAATAAGATTTGACAAAAGAGATATCTCAACTTTGAGAACTCATCTTTCCCCGTTCCCACTACTTCCTCTTCAATCAGTCGGATCTATATAATTCCATTTTGCAAGAAGTCATTAAACACTATCCTTGGTAATCCAGCCAGTTGCCAGTTTCAGCAAAGCACACCAGGGAGAGAGAGCCACAGCGTGCACTTCAACCTCTTGGACAATGACCTGGTTGTACAACTCTTAGCTAGAGCAATAATGGCACAGTCTGAGAGGTGCAGAGAGTTTATGGACAAAATAGAACTGTTGAGTTCTGAATTAATATGGAAATCATTTGCGTGTGTGCCTGCCAAAGATTCCCATTAAAGAGTTTAAGGAAAAATGATTCTGACAAATTATGCTTTTTGTGAGTAAAAGTATGCAAGCTGCTGCATTCTGTCCTTCCATTGTTGAGAGAAAGGTAAATTGATTTTGCTCTGGGCCGCTGCAGCTGGACTCCAGTTCCACAACAGCACTGTCAATTAGCTGAGACATCCACCTGGAAATGCTTGGTGACAGCTGGCTGCCTGGCCTTCAGGGAGCCCTACCTACTGGATGTAGATTCTGCCTCAGTGGAGGGAGACTCTCTCAGGAGAGGATTTTGGCAAATGTGGATTATCATTTAAGAAATATATTGGCAAGGATTGTTCATTTTGCTTGTCATTTGGAGAAGCAGGAAAATGCAAGTTCATGTCAGAACACCAGTGAGCTTATAGGTAAGATGGCCAAAGTGAGTGAATTATGATACTAAATGGAAGAGTCGGATGGAGTAATAGAGACAATAAAAGGATCATGGGATTCTTGTGCCAAGACAGAAAAAAAAAACCACTCATTTATCTTGATTAATTAGATGACAACTAATTTCAAACGTAAATTGGAGAATAAAGACAAATGAAAGACAAATACCCAATAATTATAAAGATCCTCTCAAATTCTGTAGAAGTGAAAGAAAGTGAGGAATTTAAAGGTGTTACTTTTTTGTTCTTGTTGTTGTTTTGAGACAGTGTCTCCCTGTAGCTTCGGCTGTCCTGGAACTCACTCTGTAGACCAGGCTGGCCTTGAACTCACAAAGATCCGCCTGCCTCTGCCTCCCAAGTGCTAGGATTAAAGGCGTGAACCACCACACCCGGCAAGAACTCTTTTTTATATTTTGAATAGAGTCTCACCTTGTAGGCTTGGCTGCCCTAGAGCTGTTATGCAGACCAAGCTGGCCTCAGACTAGTAGAAACCCTCCTGCTTTCTGCTTCCCAAGTTCTAGGATTAAAGACTAGTGTCACCATGTCTGACCCAGGAACATTGCTTCTTATTATCTCCTTTTTCATTTTTATCATTCTAAAAAGAGTATGAGATTCTTTATATTACTGTGAGTGAGCATCTTTTCTTAAGTCTCTCTATTGGAAGTCACTTCGTCTCAAGCTAGTTGAGAAAAGTTAGTTAGGATTAGTAACCTTGATGGTGCTCTATTCATGTCACTTAGAAAACTACAGCCACAAAAGCACAGTAGTATTTGTTCTATGTCACAAAGCATTCTGGGAATTTGTGTCAGTAACATAATACCAAAACAATGCTAAGCTGTAGTCTAGATAGGCAGTAATAAGCTAAGCTACCCTGGTTAAGAGCACAGGCTTCAAAGTCAGACAGACTCTTCTACTATAAAACAAGATATTATTTTCAACAATCTTTATTTTCTGAAGACATGGTGGGTCTTTTGCAGGGTGTGTGCCAATTTCAAAACCCAGATTACTGTTTTCTTCAGTGGGATGTGAGCAGAGATAATCTATTTAATGGTTAAGCATACACGCTCTTTACCTCCCTTCTGAAGCCACCAATGTCCCAGGTTAAAGACCTTCACCTTGGTCCTCTAAGCGAAGATGATATGGACGAGAGCCACAGCCCCCATGTAGCCATCATTAACACTACTGAAGAAACTTGAACCTATTCTGTCAGTAAAATCCACTGAGCTTTTGGAGAATGCCCAACATCAAACTTCTCTATTCAGAATGATACACAAAATTCTACCTGAAATAAAATATTCTGCTGTTAAAAATGCATAATATAGATGAACAATTTTCATGCTGGGTGAGGAAGACTAGAATCTATTGAATGTAATTGAAAGTGTTCAGCTAGACTGTCACCCAAAATTATTTGGAAGGTAGACAATGTACCTGACACATGGTTTCCAGTGGCGGGAGAGCAGGGGCGCTGCCCATTGGCTGCACTTGGTCAGGCACCTGCATGAAGAGATGAGCTCATGACCTCTGATTGAGGTGTAAGACGAGGTCAGAGTAAATGAGCAGCTGGCAGAGGGATGCATGCCTGGATTCTCAGAACCTTGAGCAAGAGGCTTGGGATTGCCACAAGTTCTTGGCCAGCCTGGGGTAGGTTGGGCTTTGAAGCCCTCACAAGCCAAGCTGGGCCACCTATCCTCAATAATCCAATTAAACAGGCAAGTTACAGTAAAAGGCAGACAGGAGATTTGTTTAATGTGGCCATATTGGGAATAGGAACAAAAGTCTGCCTCTCCAGTCCTGACATGGTGTTTAGGTTCAAAGAGAAGCAGAAGGCATGTGTAACCAAGCAGTCATGGTCAATCTGCCACCACCCTGCCTTCATCACTGTCAGCTCCACTGTCTCCTGCATGGTGGGCTGACAATTGTCAGAAATGCACGACATCTCTGTGTAGGGGACCAGTTCCCATCTGCCTGCCATGACCTCAGCCTTCTCCCAGTATGAGGTTCTTTTTGGGGGTCAGTTGTTCCAACATTTTGATAGGCAGAAGTCAGGGACACAGGTGTCAGTGACAGGCATCTTCATTCCTACCAGGATGGTGACAGAAAGGGTATCAAGGCAAGGGAAGGGTAATGACAAAGACAGAGCAAGGACAGGGCAAGGACAGGGATAAGGACAGGACAAGGACAGGGCAAGGACAGGGCAAGGACAGGGACAAGGACAGGACAAGGACAGGGCAAGGACAGGGCAAGGACAGGACAAGGACAGGGACAAAGACAGGACAAGGACAGGACAAGGACAGGACAAGGACAGGGACGAGGACGGGACGAGGACAGGATGAGGACAGGACGAGGACAGGGCAAGGACAGGGACAAGGACAGGATAAGGACAGGGCAAAGACAGAGCAAGTTCAGGACAAGGACAGGGACAAGGACAGGGCAAGGACAGAGCAAGGACAGGACAAGGACAGGGACAAGGACAGGACAAGGACAGGACAAGGACAGGACAATGACAGGGACAAGGACAGGACAATGACAGGGACAAGGACAGGACAATGACAGGGACAAGGACAGGACAAGGACAGGGCAAGGACAGGGACAAGGACAGGGACAAGGACAGGACAAGGACAGGGACAAGGACAGGGCAAGGAGAGGACAAGGACAGGGAAAGGACAGGACAAGGACAGGGACAAAGACAGAGTAAGGACAGGGCAAGGACAGGGACAAGGACAAGGACAGGGCAAGGACAGGGCAGGGACAGGACAAGGATAGGGACAAGGACAGGGACAGGGACAAGGACAAGGCAAGGACAGGGACAAGGACATGATAAGGACAGGACAAGGACAGGAAAAGGATAGGACAAGGACAGGGACAAGGACAGGGACAAGGACAGGACAAGGACAGGGAAAAGAAAAGAAAAAGAAAAGGACAAGGACAAGACAAGGACAGGACAAGAACAGGACAAGAACAGGACAAGGACAGGACAGAGACAAGGGCAGGGACAAGGACAGGGTAAGGACAGGACAAGGACAGGGACAAGGACAAGGACAAGGACAGGACAAGGACAGGGTAAGGACAGGACAAGGACAGGGTAAGGACAGGACAAGGACAGGGACAAGGACAGGACAAAGCAAGGCTGTGGGCCTTTCTGAAGAGGAAGGCTTCTCAGGGCTCCTCCACTCTTCTAAGACATTTCCTAATACAGAATTCCAGTGATGACTCATGATAGTCACTGCCACCTCTGGGGGCACATATGTCATTTAGTGCCTTGGATATGCTGACTTAATTTTCACACATTAACATTTTTCAGTCACCACTAAAACTCTAAAGAGGTGGATCACACTTCTCCCCTTTTCTATAGAAGGAACTAGGGAAAGATGCAACTGTATTGATGGTACTAGAGACTAACTATGGCTGTAGAGGCCTAGGAACAACTAACCAAAATATATTCTTCACAAAAGTGCTATGAGCACTAACCTGTACTTTCTTATTTCTTGACAGCATCAATCCCTAAAGTTTCAGAAATTTTGCAAGTATCATATTGTTAGCCACAAGCAGTCCCTGCCAACCAGAACCCATAGATTCTCAATACAAAGTATCACACAAACAGCCTGATAGTCTCTGCTCTCCTTTGAAGTTTTACAAGCCAGATCTCCACCATCTTTCAGGGTAACTGTCCCAAGCTCCACTGCAACAAACTCTAAGAACTCAGTGACTTTTCTAGCCCCAAGTTCCACATGCTTCCATAATCCTCCCCAAAACACAACACCCCATGATCCTGGCACCAATTTCTGCTCTAGTTTGCTTTCAGTTGTGATAAAATACTCTGACCAATACCAAGTTGGGAAGAAAGTGTTTATTTGGCTCACATCTCCTGGGTCACATCATGGCTCCCAAGGTAGAGACTCAGGGCAGGAACCGGGAAGCAGGAGCTGAAGCACAGGCCATGGAAGAATGGTGCTTAATGGCTTGTTCTCATGGTCCATGCTCAGACTGATTTCTTATACAATTCAGGACCACCTGACCAGGGGTGGCACCACCCACAGTGGGCAGGGCCCTCTCACATCACTCAGTAATCAAGAAGATGCCCCCCCCCACACACATGGCCACAGTCATTCCAATGGAGGCAATTACCCAACTGAAGCTCCCTCTATCCGGGTGTGTCAAGTAGACAAATCTATCCAGCATAAATGGCCATTTATAGCTAGCTTCAGGGACATACACTTTCATTGTCACAATTTTTGTCATTCCAAGCACATTAAGAAGAATCTTTTTCTTTCATGTATTTTGAGCTGGTATTCTATGCAAACTTAGAAGTCTTTTTTGCTACTCTATACATCTTAAGAATTTATGAAGAAAAATATTCTTTGTTAAATTATCTTTGTATAAAATAAATCTGGAGTCAGAGTGATCTGAATGTGAATCTTGTCCATGGCATTTACCTGCTCTGCAATGCTGTGCAAGTTAGTTTGTCTCTATCTGTAAGGAAAGGACTAATAATAGACCCTCTCATACAGCTGTGAGGATAAGTCAGACACTATGGCAAAGTGTTTAGCTCATTCCAGGGCTCATCGCTAGTGTCCAATGAAAATTCCGTTTCTGCTTTAACGAGTTACTATTCATTTGTGCTTTGTGTCCAGAAGCGGGTACTCCTCTTAGCCTTTAATTGCTTATTTTCTTTCCTGGCTCTTTCTTCAAAAATGCCACTGCTTCCCCCTACTCTGCTTCCTGTGAGTGGTACTCATTGACCATTAACTGGACTACAAAGCTGTTTAGACAAGACAGCCTTCTGATCTTGTCTTTCCTTTTCTTAATTGTGTAAGGAAGTAGACGGGCTCCCGCCACTCTCCCACTCCAGCTGGAATCTAGGAACACATTAGAAAAATGTTCTTTCATTTTTGTAAATTGCTGCTTTTTGTTTATGTATTCATTTTATAAGTTGATTCATCTTTATTGTTAATTAAACCCTTAAATTAACATCCAAATTGGAATTAAAGTAAAATGTCAAAGCCATTTACATTTCAGAACTAGATATTCCACATGTACAATTATTCTCAGAGTATTAAAAATCAAGGGGGAAAAAAAATCACATTAATGTTAAAGTCCCAGACCCAGCAAGAAAAGTAGCTTGTTAAAAAAAAGCTATTTGTGTGGTAGCACACATTAGCCTGGATGTGACACAGAAAGTTCTACCTGTGGAGACACTGCTGGGGAGTCTCTGTTGAATGAACGAGGTATGAAAAAATAAATTAGGTTGAAAGAAATAACAAAAAGGAAGCATTTCTCCTTCCTCATTTTCAGGCCGATTATAAATTGCTTCTAATCATAATCTCCAGTTAGAAATTTCATCAGTTTATTTTTATCACTTGTTACCATATTCTTGCTCTTTCTTGGGAATAAATGAGCTGTTTTGACCCAAGCCTTTTCCATTTTGCAAAATTACCATTCTTTTTGCATCTCCCGCAGTTCCCTATCACGACAGAATATTTGTTAAGTACAGAGGAGATTCCTGTTTGGCTTCTGCTTGTCAGGGGTAATATGGAAAAGGACTAATGAGAAACAGCTTTCATGCTTATTCAACAGAGACTGGTAAAGTGAAACGAATGAAACGTTCTCTGCCTAAACTGAAACCTGACCAGAAGTTTCTGGAGAGACTCTTTTTTTTTTTTTTCCAACTACATAAGCTGACCTCCCATTTGTTTCAATGTCAGTTTCTCAAATTTCCCCAGGAGCAAGATTTTCGTGGTGATAAGTCCAACCTGTTAACTAGCTGTTTGCAGAAGCATTAACCATCTGGACTGTGAAAGAATTGCCCTAATTTGAGGTAAAGAGTGTAGATTCTATCTTCCCACAGCTTTAGTGTCAACTTGACACACCTGGGTTCAGGGAGGCTCAATTGGGGAATTGCCTCCTGGCCTGTGGTCAGGTTTGTAGGAAACACTTTTGATTGTTGAGTGACGTCAGAGGCCCAGCTCACTGTGGGCAGTGCCACCCCGGGAAGGCAAGGCAGTCCTGTATTGTATAAGAAAGCAGGTTGGGCATGGCCAGGAGACCAAGCCAGTAAGCAGTGTTCCTACTGGCCTGTGCTTCAGCTCCTGCCTCCAGGTTCCTATCCTGAGTTCCTACCTTGAGTTCCTTAAGTGATGAACTGTGACCTGGGAGATGTGAGCCACATAAACCCTTTCCTCACCAAGTTAGTATTGATCAGAGTGTTTTGTTACATCAATTGAAGGTAAACTAGAACAGAAATTGGGACCAGAGAGTGGGCTGTTGGCTGTGAAGAACCTGACTATGTGGTGTTTTGGAGGAATGTGGAAGACTGGAAGTTTGAGCTAGAAAAAAAAGTTGATCGCCTTAAGCAGAGCTCGATGGGCCCTTCTGGTAGGGGCCTGGAAGAACTTAATACTGAGAATATTGTTGATTCCAGAGAAAAATAGGGACTTAAACAGCAACTGGGATATTTTGGCAAAGAATCTGGCTGCTGTCAGCCCCCAGCCTGAGAGCTTGCCTGAGGCTAAGTTGAAAAGCAGTGGCCTAATTTCTTTGGTGGAGGATATTTCAAGATAGCCTAATATAGAAATGGTGGTGTGGCTATTAATGGTGAATATTCTGCAAATATACAGTGAAAAAGCAAATGGGGCTGAGAGAAATGCAGAATGTACAGTTTGGATTGAAAAAGTGCGCTAGGAAGATTAATGTTGGAGCCAAGGCTTGTGATGAGGGAGAGGAGGTCTTTGATAAGGAGAGTAAAGAGTAAACAATGGAAAGAGTTACCTTCAGGGTAAGACCACGCCCAGCTAAGCCTCCAACTGTGGGAGAAAAGTGCTGGAGGGGTTTTCTACTAGAAAACTACTGAAGAGAAAAGCTATGAATGTGGATGAAGGAGGACGGAGTCCAACCCAAAGTTGCAGCCAGACTTGGCAGTGTCACTCACGTGGTGCTGGCTGACAGGCCATTTTCTGAACCTGTGATGGTGAAGCCTGGTTATCAGTAGAGACCACAATAGATGCCGGAGCTATGAGACATCTGCCAAGGAGAGCTCCATACAGGGAGCCGTACCAGCCCAAGAAAGAGGTGTATGTTGCACCCAGGCAGGCTGGAGCAGTTGAGCCATGGCCATGAGCATGGACTGAGAGGTCCAAAGGAGTCCAGGACACAAATATTATGCAGTCTGATTTTATTCTTTCCCCCCCCAGGTTAATTCTATAATCCTAATTCTATCCTGTTCCTAGCCTAACTCCCCAAGGCTGCTCATTTATGGTGTCTCTTAGTCTCCTGGAAGTGGTGGATGGAGTCCACACTAGGGAGTTTCCAGGAGGCCAATAATTGGCTTCAAGTGGATCTCAAGCCAGGCACTGTGGCAGCTCCAAGAAGCAGGTCTGGGTGGCTCTGCCATCCAGTGAGTCCAGTGTGCAGGTCCAGCCAGCATCTGTGAACCAGTGTCCATAGCTTAAGGAGCCATAGCTGGGCGGGGGGAGTGAACTTGGTCCCAGAGCTGGGGCTTGTACCAGGGTCCCCATCCATGGACAGGTGTTTATCTCTCTATCTGAGGTTCATGCCCAGGTTGTGGGCAGCAGGGTCCTGATCTGGTTATTTTGTCCTGTGCAGGTTAATCAGCCATGCAAGTTTGTCTTCCAGTGCCCGGGCCCCTTTTTGTTGGATTCCGGGCCCCTGCTGGTGCTCCGGCCTGGTTATCTGAACAGCTTTGGGTGTCATTCAGTTTCTGACCAAGCTAAATTAACATTCCTATTCTCCTAAAGCAACAGCACTTCAAATCCACACATTTTCAATGCGAATTATGTCCCTAACAGCCATCTAAGCCCTTTGGAAGTAAAGTCCCAGAAGTTGGACATAGAGCTACTAGACTTGGTGTTTGCCCTGCTGGTTTTTGGTCATGTTTTGGTAAAGTATTTCCTCACTATGCCTCTATTCCCCCCTTTTTAGAATGGAAATATGTATTCAGTTCCATTGTATGTTGGGAGTATGTAATTTGTCTTTTGATTTTACAGGGGCTAACAAACAGTTAAAAGATTGCTTTGACTGGGGTGTGGTAGCACACGCCTTTAATCCTAGCACTCAGGAGGCAGAGGCAGGTAGATCTGTGAGTTCAAGGCCAGTGTGGTCTACATAGCAAGCTCCAGGCCAGTTGGGACTAAAGGGAGACCCTGTCTCAAAAAGACAGAAAAAAAAAAAAAAGATTGCTTTGAGTCTCAGAAGAAACTGTAAACTTTTGAATACTATTGAGATTGGTAAAGACTATGGTGACTTTTTTTTTTTTTGGTCTTTTCGAGACAGGGTCTCCCTGTAGCCCTGGAAGGTAGGTTGAAAAGATGGAATTTGTCAGTTACTGAAAAGACTTCAGAGGTGAAACATTCATGAAGTTTAGATTTGAAATACTAAGTATAAAAACTTTCAAGAGACAGCAGTAGTGAGATGTTGAGTAGACAGTTGATTATGTGAGTCTGGAGATGATAAAAGATAAATTTAGGTATCATCAACAGACCCATTCACAAACTATATATGTGTAAAGATGAAAAAAAAAAAAAGCCCAAGGCCTGAGGACAAGCAAATAAAAGACTTAGAAAGAAGTAGATATGACTTAGGAGAGAAATCATAAGTGTGTAATGTTGTAGTAACCAGGCACAAATGAAGTTTAATTTAAAAGAGAGGGTAATCAACATCATCAAGTCTTCCTGGTAGGTCAAGTTCAATGAAGATGGATAATTGGTCATTGGGTTTAGCAACATGGAGGGTATTCCTGATGTTGACAGTAGTCACATTGTGAAGAAAAAGCCCACTGGAATTCTTTGGAAACAGAAAATGAGCTTGTAGTTTGTAGAGGGCCACGAGAGAAGTTTAGCATGCCTGAAAGAGTAAGTTAATAGAAGAAGAAAAGAAGGAGATAACAGAGGAAGTTCTTGGGTGGTGTCAGGAATATGTGGGGATAAAAGAGAGCTGATGCACTGATGATGGGGATCCTCTCTGGCTTTTGTCCTTTGAAACGGAGATAAGTCAAAGTATCTGGGCACAAGTGCAGCAGGTAGATTAAAAGGCTTGATGGGCAGGATCTGTGGGACAACCTTCTGATGGATTCTTCAGTGAACTAGCAATAAAAGTCATCATCTGGAATTAGGATGGAGGAAGATTGAAGAGAAAACAGTGATCTTGTCACCTAGAGTAGCAGAGAGTGATCCTGATTCCCAGACTGCTCTGAGGGACACAGCTTGCTGCTAAAGTTCTCAGACCAGATTCTTTCTCAGTTTGACATATTATGTACTGAATTTTAGTTATTTTTAGCCCCTACTCTGCCCCCTCACCCTCCTCCCTCTCCTGCTAGAATCCTTCTTCCTCCTACTTCAATGCATTCCAGACCCTGTGCCGTTTCCACATGTACCTGTCAGCCCCAACGTTCTGTTTCTTTCAACTTTGCTCAGTCTACTTCTGGCCTCCCTGCTTTCTGGTTAATCTTAGGACAATACACACATTTTCCTGAAGGCCGTTGCACTTAATGTCATTTGTGTTCACAGGCAATCTATCTGTATGAGTTTTTTCTTCATCTGCCTCACCTGGCTTCAGAAATACTATCACAGAATGGCCACTCACTTATTAAAGTTTAAAAATTTCCTCAGCTGTCATGATATATTGGTATAGATTTGTGTATACATGTTTATATATTCTTGTTTATATGCATATACATGCACACACACATTTGTTTGTCACTTCAAAATACAGTAGATGCTTCATCCACTGGTGACTGATGGTGTCTGGTCCATAGGAGACAAGTAATAAGTTGTTGTTTATGGTCTCACAGTTATGTCCACCTAAGTCGACCACTCCCAAGCCAGGAGCCTCCAGGCTGATGCTTAGACAGCTTCCTTCAGCCTCTCCCACAGGAAAAACCCAATCCACTTACCTTTCCAGTTAAAGGCCCCTGGGCAGGAATTTCAGGCTGATGCTTGGTCAGTTCCCTTCAGTCTCTTCTACCACTGGCAAAACACATTCACCACTCCACAGTATGGCGAACTGGGAGGTCATCTTCCAGGCAGAACACTGCTAATGCTCAACACAAGCTTGATGGGCTATCACTTACACATGCATGGAACAAAGAATCAGGGGACCTTGTCAGGTGACAATGAAGATCCAATTTATTGTAGGCAATGCATCCTTTATATAGCCAATATGATGTCACTTCTCACAACCAATCCCAGATCTCTGTATTACATGATTGTCCCACCCCATATCATATGCTTGCGTCACAAGTGAGTCACAAGTTGCTGTTTACTCTCTGTACTGCTCTCACCCGTGGGGTGGAGTCTGGGATGTCTTATGACTCATACCTGTGTCCCTGAGAAATGCTGGCTGAAAAGTTAGCCCCTTCATATCTAACTCAGTCTGGATTTCCCACAATAAGTGTGTGTGGAATGAGTGAATGAAGCTACTTTTCTCCAACTGGAAACTCTGAAGTTGGCAACTGCTGATTAATATGCTATAAATAAAATGCATAAAACCTAACATCAGAAATTCCCATTCTGGTTTCCTTATAATGGAAGGGTTATACATAAAGAGCTGCCGGCGGGGGGGGGGGATCAGATTCTATACATAGGTCCAAACCAAAAAAATGCAAAATATCAACTCTTCAACTACTTACAATTAAAATAAATAGCAGTAGGCATGTGCTTAATTTTTTCTGTAATTGAATCTATGAAACCCAGAAAGGATATTATACAGCCCATTAGTATACAATAATTGATACATAAATATATTGGACAATAAATAGAGTAGGGAATGAGGCAGAGATTATTTCTGTTGCACGTGTGAGTGGACAGTCAATAAATGATTATGAGTCCCTACTTAATGTTAAAGCTGTCACCCACTCCTATGCTATTTACATAAAGGTATTAACATAGTGTTATTTTCATATTCACAGCTAATTAGGAAATTTCAAGATTCAATGTGAAAAATCACCAAAATAATCAAATAATAAAAGTTCTTGGAAATAACAACATAATACTGAAGGGCAGTGTTATAAATGAATTTTCCTTTGGGTGTAGACCACTTTTAAAATATTTTATTTTTTATTTTATGTGTATAACTATATTACCTGCATGCGTCTGTGTCTTGCAATGCCCTCAGAAGTCAGAAGAAGGTATCGGATCCTCTGGAACTGGAGTTACAGATGGTTGTTAGCCTTCATGTAGGTGCTGGGAATCAAACTTGGGTCCTCTGTAAGAGCAGTCAGTGCTTTAACCAGTGAGCCAGCCCCATGTATATGCTACTTTTTTTTAACTTTTTTAAATTAATTTTATTTATTTCTGTATTGTGTATGAATGTACTGTCTGCATGCAGGTCTGTGCACCCGTGTCGTGCAATGCCGCGGAGGTCAGAAGAGGGTTCAGATTCCCCTGGAACTGGAGTTCTCCTGGAATTGGAGTTTCAGACGGTTCTCAGCTGCCATGTGGGTGCTGGGGATTGAACCTGGGTCCTCTGTAAGAGCGGTTGGCGCTCTTAACCGCTAGGCCATCTCTCCAGCCCGTGTATGCTACTTTTAAAAGACGTTTAATGAAGTTACTATAGTCTGCCAAAGGAATGCAGTTGCATATGAACAGGACGCTTATACATAAGCACGGGGGAGAGTGGCTTGAGTGTTTTTGTTGGGTGTTATTTCAGTTCTGAGCTAATGACAAGGTACGCTTAGGTTGTATGGACAAACAGATGACACTGCACCAAGGTCTTCTGTACACAACATGAGAATAGGCCCTGTAGATAGATGGTCAGAGTCTTCTTCTGCCCCACACATCATTTATATTCAGAGACCAACTCTCAGTTGAACTTTTTACTTTGTAAGAACTGTGAAATTGATGTTTGCCTTTGGTACTTTGTAAGTATGAGCTATTTGTCAGCCAGAGAAGACGAGCTGGTCATGAGAACCAGAGTAGAAGGATGCCTGGACTCTAGAACTGACTTTGGGTGTGGTTTTGTGCTAAACAGAATGCAATGGTTACTCTGATGAACTCCTGAGTATTTTGTGAGCTTGAAATTAGAAAATGAATATTAAGAGTCATAAACAAGTATCTGGATTGTAAAGGATGCATATTATTACTGATCGTTGAAGAGCTCCTTCCAGTGTCAGCTTCCCATGAACCCAGCCAGAACCTGATTGCCTTTATTCCAAGACTTTTAGGGAGAAGTCAAGAGAATGTTCAGGACATGATTTTCACACCTTTTTCAATATATATTTTCATTTATTTTTTGTGTATTTTGTGTAATATATCTTAATCATATTTAGAGCTTCTCCCCTGTCTGTACCTTCCCCTACCCCCTCACCAGATTTCATGCATTCTGTCATCCATGTTAAGGCTGATTGAATCAAGTTCCACACAGCATTTTCTATCATCTTTTGCATTCAGGACAAAGAAACAAATGAAATCTAGGGGTTCATTTACTGATATTAATAAACTGATCACTTTAGCTTCGGCTTTGCCTCTTTCCCCTCTATGGTTACTTCATGAGCAATCAATGTGATCTATCTTTGGTTGCTCAAACACAGACATTCAGAGATGTCCAAGTTCTCAAAATCATTTTATACACAAGTACCGTTGATGATATGATTTTCTAAGGTAAGATATGAACTCTAAGATAAGATTATAATTGGAGGACATTTGTTTGATGAGTAATACTACAGCCTTCAATATGTTACATAAGGATATTCAAGAAGAGTTCTGGACTTGGAACTTAGAATGTTTCACTGATTTTATTGTATAAGGCGACATCATTAATAAAAAATTTCTCCCCAGGGAAATTGCTTTCTAGTCTTGAATTTGTATGTACTTCCTGTAGTCTTTAGACAGGAATAATAGATTCTCTTGGAGCTATTATTTTCTTGTACAGAAAGCTTATTGCCTTTTCTAAAGCATCTTAGTCTCATTTTCTTTCTATTTTATTCACATCCGTAAGACAAAATGTTCAAAACCAAAAAGTCAGACATGCACAGCAATTTCTGGGCTAGCTAGAAGATCCATTTCTTAGACCCCTGTCAGTTGGAAGTCTGTAAACAAACACAGATTAATTTTTTTAACCAGAGAACTTTTCATCGTGGTCCTTTGCCTGTGGATGTTCTTTGCTGCTAGCTGATCTTTCACAAGAAATTAGCTCCAAAATGTTCTTCCTCATCCGCCAGAATAAAATCCATACTGTGTGCACAGTGGCTGCTGAAGAGAGCAGCACATCTCCTTCAGCAAGCGTCTTTCACCACTGATCCCAGAGCTAGTTAAAGCTTAGTTACTTATATGTTTGAAACCAGGTCTCACGGTGTGGCCTGTGGCCATCTTGACCCTCAGTCCTCCTGTCTCCAACTACTGGGGCTAGGCTTACAGGCCTGTGCCACCACATCGGGCTGCTAAATGGACTTTAGTTGACTCTTCTTCCTAAGTCCTTTGTGGGTACGCTGCCGAGATTTGTGGTGGGACCCACTTAATCCCAGGACAACCCATGTGGAAAACACATGCAGGAAGGCATACCACGCAGACGCATGTCAAGGTCCAAATGCAGAGAGAGATTTTATTGCAAAATGTCTGGTTATATAGTGGTTGTGACTCAGTTCTCAGGGCTGAATCCTAAACTTTTTCGTCACTACACCCCACCCTATGAGTGTGGCCAAGGAGGTCCCATCGGTTTAGAATGCTACCCATCTTAACAAAGTTTTCCCACAGTCCTTAATATCAACTTTGTGACTATTTGTTACAACAGCCATCAAAAACTGGAGAAAGTTCTGTTAAATGAAAACTCAAATATTTTGAAAGTTTGGTTGTTTAGGAAGCTGACTGTACACAGCTGGGATCTTTATCTTCATTTAACCCAGTTTCTATTTCTTCTCATATTGAATCGGGTATATGAATTTGTCTCTGAGAGAAAGAAATAATTGTAGAACATGATCTAAAAATATTCCTAAGCATCAAGTAGTCCACTTGCAAAAAGAGACAGTAGTAGTTTGTACATCTAAGCACCAACATCTGTCACTTTGAAGCCAAACGAAGCCATGTGACTTTGATTTAGTAATGAAACCTTACAGGATGTCATGAATGTCCCTTCCATGAAGAATATATGATGTAGTGTGTGTTTTCTATTCTGTTTTACTTCTGTAGCACTTTATCTGTGGTACCACATATCCCCAAATTTGTCTAGTAGTTGGGTACAGAGACCACTTGACTACAATGGACATGTACTGGGAATACAATGAAATATTTGACCAAGGATATTTATAAAGTGAAGGAAGTTTATTTAGCTCAAGGCTAAGTTTAATGTTCAAAGTCAAGGGATACTCATTGGTTTAGATCATTGATGGATGACAGCACATCATGGTCACATGTATGTAATGTAGAAGAGATTTCTTGCCAGACAGGAAGTCAGAGAAAGAGCTTAGGGTCCCACCGTTCTTTTAAAAAATGTCCTACG
This sequence comes from Rhizomys pruinosus, assembly GCA_009823505.1. Lineage (NCBI taxonomy): Eukaryota > Metazoa > Chordata > Mammalia > Rodentia > Spalacidae > Rhizomys > Rhizomys pruinosus. The sequence goes on along the minus strand of VZQC01009175.1, from coordinate 4,168,073 downwards.
GGCTGGAGAGATGGCTCAGAAGTTAGGAACGCCGACTGCTCTTGCAGACGACCTGGGTTTGATTCCCAGCACCCACATGGTGGCTAAGAACCATCTTTAATTCCAGTTCCAGGGCCCTCTTCTGACTTCCTCAGCATTGCATGACACGGACACGGGTGCACCAACCTACATGCAGACAGTACACACATACACACAGAAAAAATTTTTAAATAACCTAAAAGAACTCCCACTAAACTCCATGTCCTAAAGGTCTATACCAAACTAGCATCAAGTCTGTAATCACAATGAGTCCTTGACGTATTAAAAAACCTTACCCATGAGAACCACAAATAATCAAAACTTTTGTGTTTTATGGCTAGGAGATTTGGGGACTATGTTACTGCAGCATAATTCAAATGCAGAAGTAGCCCTTCGTGTTCCCAAATAATTCCTCAGTCATTTATTCTAGAATCTTCTCAGTCTGCCCCAGTTCTGACTGCTGCCAGCCACCCTGCGCACAACTTCTCATTTCCCTCTTGAAGCACCTGGCTGTGCTTACCCTACAGTCACACCCTTTTCTGTACAGCCTCTCCTGCAAACAGGTGCGAGTTTACCCTGGAGAACACACAACCCGAACCATGGAAGTCCCTGAGTAAAATCCATGGTGGTTCCCCATTCTTTTTTTTTTTTTTGGGTCTTTTCGAGACAGGGTCTCCCTGTAGCCCCAGCTGGCCTGGAACTCACTCTAACAGATAAGCTGTGGGCCCTCAGTCAAGCACCATGTGCCTGTGACTGTAGCTTCCTGTTCCAGTTTAATTCTCTGTGCCATGCAAAGTGCCTCTCCCCTCCAGCCAAGCAGGTCTCCCCCCATGTTGATTGAGTTGTGTCATACACCTTTAGTTTTCAGTTCTGTCTTTTAAATATTATTTATTATCTTGCTGTGCTTAATCCTAATAACTGACCATCATCTAGCACAGACAGTATTTTAAATTTTATTTGAAATATTAGGTAAAGGCTTTCAAGTTAATGTGTTTTTGCCTGCACAAAAAAGGAAAGAGCTAGTGTGGAGATCAAACCCTTTCTGGACTTGCAGCAATTTATCAGCTTCATGTGTGGATGGCCCTCTTATTTCAAGTAATCACAGAGCACGAAACATGATTTATCAGGCCTGCCACAAATTATCACTATGCTTAATTTATTCTGAATCTAATTCTCTATTTATATATCTAAATGACAAATACTAAACACACAGGAAAATGTGTGTTCAATAAATTGAAATATGATATGTTATATACCTTGTGAAGTTTAGTGGCCTCTAGCTAAAGAGTCTATTTTTGATGGAACAAAGGGCTTATATTATATGATTATAACCAACATCATTTTAGCATTATCTTCCCTTTGAAATATTGCAGCTAAATTTTTCAGTGAAGCAATGACTTATTTGTAAAAAAAAAAAAAAAATAAGGCTACCTTTGAGGCTTGCATTAAAGATGATAAAAATTAGCCAGCTAAAACCATTTCAATTTTATGAAAAATAAAACTGAGTTACAATGTTTCAGCTTGAAAGCTCAGATGATCTTTAGGGGAAATTAGTGATGTTGTTAATAGTGGCTGCAATTTCTAAAGCACTGGAAGAAAGCCATCAGAGAAAGGAAAACAAGATAAATAATCCTTAAAATGGAACAATTAAATAAAGATCAGTTGTGACCAAATCAGCAGATAAAACTTCCAGACTTGGAAAGGCAACATCTTTCTTTTAGTTAATTAGGGATAATCTGCATGTCATGAGCTACAGTAATTCAGCAGGCAATGCGTGATTTCGCTAGATTTCATTCCAGATGGACTTTCATTCAAAAAGGAAGGTGACTAAGGTGATAATTTCTCATTTCCTTGGGTATAACTTTGATAATATCTAGACTTCATCATTTTCTTTTTCAAAATTAAACTATACATATAAACCATGTGCATCAAAGCTCAAACTAGTGCAATATACTTTTTTTCATTTGGTACAGATATTAAACTAGCTGTTTATTTACACATATAGCTGAGCATAAATATGAAATGAAAAAAATGTGACATAGAGTTCTCTCAGCATGGTAATATTCCCCTTCATATTACTCATGCCTGTATTTCAAACGTTATGAAATGAATATTATATATTTTGAACTTAGCAGATGTTGAATGTGTCGCTGTTACTTCATTTACATATATAGATTGGAATGCCTTACTGTGTTATTTGCTAGCTTCATCTCTTAATTTTGATGATCTGAAACTGTTTTTTATTAGGCTTACAAGAAAAAGTCAATTATTTCACAAAGAAATTCATCCACAGAATGTGGCATCTATTCACTTACAGAATACATTTTAAATGTAGCTATTACTTTATTTTCTGTCCCACTGTAGAAAGTTGGAATGGTAATGTCACAGTTTCTTGATTCATATTGCTTTAAGATTCATGCAAATAAGCAAAAACACTGATTTTGCACTTTTGTTTAGCATTTTCATGCATATTTATTTATTTCCACATAGGTATCTCTCACTTTCAAATTCCTTTTTTCCTTCCTAGGAAATTAATAAGCTGGGAAATTTAACTGTGAACAAATATATTTCTAAACTCTGTTGCATTTACTTTAGTCTCTTGGACAGGTCTCAGTGGAGCACCTGTTTGTCTTTGTTTCCCAATCAAAGCCCCCAGACATTTGAGTTTGTAGAGACCACCGAGTCTTAAAGCAAAAAGGAAATTTCTAAGCCTCATACTTCTTTCAGACATCTGTTGATTATATCTGGGCTTTTCCCAACCCCAGAATGGTCCTCTGCAACTCTCAGTTTTTGAGCTGATCTAATTGTCTCAACAGTTGAGCTGTGTGACTGTCCTATGCCATGACTTTTTCCATCTCAATAACACTGAGCTATAATATAACATACATTTCCTGTCTCAGAGCATGCTTCCTCTATCTTAGGAAGGGTCTTTTTCCTTGCTGGAGGTCTCTGCTCTCTTTGTTATTTGAAAGTCCCTGTCTCCACTGTTCCTGCTAGAGAGACACAGAGCAGTTCTTTTGTACACATGATCGCTGGGAAAATTGTGCTGTACAAACCCTTAGCTTGCCATTGTCCTTCTCTGTGAACATTTAATTACATGCTTTTCAGATTGTCAAGTTATTTTCCTTTATTTACTTATCATGAACTCCCCTGATCTTCTTCTGTGGAAAAAGACAGGGTCCTGAAGATGTTGACCTAAAGGGCAGGAGCAGGTATGGCTGAGGAACAGAAAAACTTCCACTTGCATCAAAGGCTGGAAGTGATAAAGACAATTACGTGGAGGCTGCTTAGAGGAAACAGCTGCCGGCAAAGACATGGGTGGGTTTTAATGAGTTTTTAGAAAAGTTTGTGTTTAACTGGGCTCCGAAGGATTGAATAGCTCTTAACTATTTTGAGTGAAGACTGAATAAAATTTTAAGCCCTGGAAACTGTGAGAATGTGCTTAAGTAGGAAAGCATATGTTTGGAAAACAGATAATAAGGAGTTCTGCAATGGAAGCCTTGTTTAGTATAAAAGGGTAGGGAGAATGTGGCGTGGAGGGGGCACAGAGCCTGGAAGAGCTCACCTCACGTCCAAACATTTAGACCCTAAGACAATCAAGTTTCAATCAAACTGTATTCTGGTTCCACAGGAACTCACTAATGAGCCTCACAAGATGGTTCCAGTGGCAAAAGCATTTGGAAAGCAATCTATTTCTCATCCAGAGAGTAAAAGGACACTTGGGTCCAGAAAAGACTCCCCTGGGATGTGCCCTGGCAGAGGCTGCTCAACGCCATTCAGATCAGAATTTCTCAAACTGATTTGACCATTGGAACTTATTTTTTTTCTGTTTTTGCCTTTAACAAAACTACTGTTCCCCCCGCCCCCAAACAAATCTGCTTTTGATACTACATAGGTTTTTCAGGAATTTGAGAAAGGGACCAATTCCCTTTAAGCTGAGATCTGATCTGCAGAACGGGAAGCCTGCATACTCCTAGGGGCAGTTGAGAAACGTTTTTAGGTGTTTCCCTTACAGAAATCTTGAGTCTAAGTATTAACAAATGAAAATATATTTATGATATAATTTTCAAGTATCTGCATGCTATCTGGAATGCACATATAAAAAGGTATCAGTCACTACTCATAATAAACTTAAAGGCGGCTGAGGCTACTTAGAGGACATTGCAGGAAACTATCATGCAGGGAATATAATGTGTGGAAAATAAATCACTGAGAAAGCTTGGTGGTAGGTAGGTAGAAAGAAGAGGTGGGTGAGGAGGAGGATGCAGGAGGACCACTGTCCTGAGAACATGGCCTGAGGAAGTACACCAGGAGACAAGGGGTCACAGAACAAGTAATCAGCTCTGATGTCAAAGCAGTGACCATGTACCTAGGGGTGCTGAGTTGAGCCAGCTTCGTACAGACAGAGCTCTAGCACCCACATTGTCCAGCATAATCTGTCATCCTAGGATCAAGTGTCTGGGACTGTTTATCACCCTAGTATACTGCAAATAGGTGGAAACCAAAAGACTTAGGAGTCATGCTTCCATCAAAAGTGGAAAGTGAAAGAGAAGTATATGTGTGAGTTTCAAGAATAATGGGCAAGTCTGTGTCACTGTGGGGAATAAGAACACTGCTGTACGGTTCCTGTGGTACTAAATGTATCTGTGAAAGAGATGGAATGACGATGACGACTATGCTGATTTCTGTCATCTGCATCATCCAGGCAGGTATTTGAGTTTTGATTCCTGACATAAGAAGAAAAGAAAGAGCTTCCAGAGTAACAAAGAAAGGAATCACCCTGGAAAGATCTAGAGGGTTAAGAAATAAAAGGTAGGGGCTGGAGAGCTACATAGAGAAGAGCCCTTGCTGCTCTTACAGAAGACCCAGGTTCTGTTCCTAGAAGCCATATCAAGTGGGTCACAATCTGCAACTCCAGGTCAAGGAGATCTTGTCTTCTGGCCTGTGGGGGCACCTGCATGTGTGTGGTGCACATATGCGCAAACAGGCACACACATGCACATAAATGAAAACTACATGAACATTTTAAAATTTTATTTATTTATATTTTTATTTTTTTATGTGTATGAATGTACTGTCTGCATGTAGGTCTGTGCACCCGTGTCGTGCAATGCCTCGGAGATCAGAAGAGGGCGTCGGATTCTCCTGGAACTGGAGTTCTCCGGGAATTGGAGTTACAGACGGTTCTCAGCCGCCACGTGGGTGCTGGGGATCGATCTCGGGTCCTCTGCAAGAGCGGTCGGCACTCTTAACCACTAGGCCATCCCTCCAGCCCACATGAACATTTTTAAAAACAAATGGAAAGTGGCCACTGTCTTGAATATAGGGGGCCACAGATGAACTTAAGGGCAGAAGTTTGAGAGAAGCAGGAAGTGACAGGACCATGGAAAGAGCACAGGTGAAAGCTGGAGCCTTTTGTCATTTTAAACGTGCAAAGCCTCTCTGAGTCTTCAGGCTATTAGTTTTTCTCTCTGGTATTTCCTGCCAAAAGGCCTCATGCTGAAAGCATGGGCGAAGCTTATGAGCAACTAACTGGTTGCAATTCTGCCACTTTGAGCTGGGCAGTGTTCACCAGCTTCCTAATATCTTAGAGCTACTATCTGAATATCTGCTTTGAGAAGTAATTATAGGAAGCGAATTTGACAGTGTGTATAAAGTGCTTACTGTGGTGTCTAGCACATTATATGTATTCAATAAATCATGCATATGTATTGGTCAGAGTTCTCTATATGAAATAATATAACAAACATACATAATTATCAGCAGAGATTTCTTGTATTGGCCTATGAGATCAGAAGCTTGATAGGCCAACAATGGCTGTTTATGAGGGACTCAGAATTTGTTTGTTCAGTTCTAAATGCTGGAAGCCTTCAAGGAAAGGAACCAATGATGCAGCCCTAGCCCAGTGTTTGAATGCCTGGAAGCTCCCTAGACAACTGGTCGACGTCTGTGTGAGCTGACTGATGAAACTGGAGACCTTTGTCCACAGATGTAGGACAACCCAGGAGTATTTGGCAAGCTCTGCCTGCTTTCTTCTTCCGTTTTTTTTTTTTTTTTTGGGGGGGGGGTCTTTTCGAGACAGGGTCTCCCTGTAGCCCCAGCTGGCCTGGAACTCACTCTGTAGACCAGGCTGGCCTTGAACTCACAAAGATCCACCTGCCTCTGCCACCCAAGTGCTAGGATTAAAGGCATGTGCCACCACACCTGGCTTTCTTCTTCTGTTTTTTATTCCATTCCAGTGAGCAGCCCATTGTGTGTTGCTGCCTATACTCATGGTGGGTCTTCCCCTCAACTGCTCTCCCATGATAGACAGTTCTCTCTGGAAATGCCCTCACAAACACAGAAAGAATTGTGCTTTATTATTCCTCTAGGCATCTCTCAATTCAATTTGACAGTCAAGATGCACTATCATAATATATGTATGTTAATACACAAGCAAACAGTTATTTGTATTATTAAATATAATTTTATGAATCTAAAGAGTGTTATTCTCTAAATTTTATCCTATGGAAAACCATCTTCAATAAATTTATCTGAGAAAAACTGTTTCTATTGTTGGGAAGAAACAATATTTTCCACTGGGGAGAAGAAACTGAAGTTAAGAGAGATTAAATCAAAATCAATAAATGACAGAGTTGCAATGTATAATGTAGAGCAGAGGTTAGCATCCTACCATCTGCTGTCCAAATCTGTCTAGCCTCCTGGAACATGGGACCATCAATCACCACGTACAGGACTCCCTCCAAGCTATATTAGTAGAGTCTGGTAGCTGCTACAGAGACTAGCCCACTTCTTTTAGAAAGGAAGTAGTCTACCCTGGTCTAGAGCAGACTAAAGCAGGAATGAGTTAAGATTGGACAGACTGTGGAATATGCTCACCACCAGTTTTCTCAAATAATTGAGCTTCTTTGGACTTCTGTTTAGAATTCCTGAATTTCAACTTGGTTAACACCATGGCACATGTTTATATCCATATTTATACACTTAGCAAGAATCTGAATATTATATCCTTAGGAGCAAATCTTTGCAATGAATTGGCGTGGTCATGAGAGTTTGTTTTCAGTTTCTGCTTTGCATTCACCTCTACATGTTTTATTGCTGGCTTATATCATGAACGATCTCTTGGGTACCACTATTATGCTGAAGATGCGCCCAAATCCTGCCATTCCTCATCTATTACTAACCACATCTAAGACCCTGTTAAGATTGAACTCCCAGCACTCTTTCTGGGTCTGTCTGTAGCTTTCTCTAGAGATCCTATATCAAGGATGATACAGAGTGATGGGGAGTGATTACAAAGTCAAATCAATCCCTAGCAGATGATGAGTTCAAGATTGATGGACTCACTGCTTGTATCACATAATAACTCAGTGATTTGCGGTTCCCACTCAAAAGGGGTAAAAGGCATCAAGATTGGAAGTCTCCACACACCCTTGTGATAATTTTGTGGGTGAAAGATTTACTGTCTTTCCTTTTTCCTCTCTTCTGGACAAATGGGCTTGCTTGTGTGTTCACAATTGATTTAAGACTATTTAAAATTCTCTGAATTTGAGGACTATCACCCTTCATAATTCATTATAATAAATTTGCACAAAATCAAGGTCAGGTGCAAGTTGATTTAGGCCATTTCTTTCTTTGAAACAAAATAAAACTGCTCCTCTTTCATAGAACTTTTAGATAGGTAAAAGGCACCTGGTTCTGATAGCTTGGACCTGGCTGCCAAACTGGAGAAGAAAAATTAAATGTCAGCTCCATCATTTACCAGGTGCTTGTTCCATCCCAGACAGAAAAGGTGGAGGTCAAGACAGCCTGACTGTTGTGAGGGTCGAATGTGCTGATGCAAGAAGGGTGCTTAGAACAACTACTAGCTTAGAACAACTACTAGCATAGAACAGACGCCCAACAAACTGACCAGGATGTATATTCTCAATTTTTTATTGGCATTGCTACAATTGATAATTTATTTTCTTCTGTAAAATTCTCCTATGATAAATGACCAGAAAAATGTGTCTTTGGTTGATATAGGAAAGCTAAGGAATTGCCCATTATTTGGTTGTTTTTAAAAAACCAAATCTAGACAGACTCAAACAACTGTTAATATCTTTACCATCATAATGATAGACAGTGCCTTCTATTTCATTATGGTGTAATAGATCACAGAATTTATTGTCTTATGTAATATATAATTTATGAAGATTTTTTTTAAAGTCCTTAACTCTGAGTTTCTTAAGTAGGGCCTCCCAGAATAGCTTTCTGGGAGTCCATGAAACCTCTGAAGGTTTATGTTGCATTTTCTGTTTACATTCATTTTCTGTAGAGAAGTTTCATAGCTTTAATGAGATTCTCACTGTGGTCTTTGATCTGTAGATCAAAGGTAAAATCCTAAGCAATGTCCAAGGGCCAAGAAACTGTTTAGAACTTTGGAATTTCATGAGAATATAACCAGAGCCAAGAAACCCATGCTTTATAATCACTGAATTTTTTTTTTAACTAAAAGTAATGAAAAAGCACTTTGTGATATGTAAAGGGAACAAAATACTTAATAAAATAAATAATCACATATTTGTAGCACTGATGAGCCTGCTAAGTACATTTAGGTAACACTTCTAAGGAAGCAAATCTAATTCATTATAATTTAACAGCACTTTACCATAGATGCTTAACAAACCAGGTAATAAAACATAATCAGTAGAAGCCTTTTAAAGCTAATGCTGTATTTTCAGAATAAAATTCTTCATGTTCTTTAATGATTGTGCATTCTATTTAATTACCTGTTGCCATGATTACTGAGAGGACCGTCAGTCCTCAGCAGGGGTCTACTATTTTAGCTGAGCTTTACACATGTGCAGTCTGGTGGGACCGGTTTCTCCTTTCGATAATGAAGGAAGCTTTGTGCTCACCATCAGTGGGTGTGGGATGGAGCTGGCTGTGTATCCAGAAAATGGATCCTCTGCCCCTCTGCCCTCTGTGCCCATGCCCTGCCACTGCAGTTTTGGAAAGACAGTTAAAGACCAGCTACCATCCTTTCTTTGAGGACCTACTGTCTTGAGTCTTCCCTAAACCAAACCCTCTATAAGGGACATGTAAGACTATTTCCTTCTTTTTTTTTTTTAAATTATTTTATTTATTTATTTATTTATTTATTTATTTATTTATTTATTTATTTATTTATTTATTTATTTGTATGAATGTACTGTCTGCCTGCAGGTTTGTGCACCCGTGTCGTGCGATGCCGCGGAAGTCAGAAGAGGGCGTCCGATTCCCCTGGAACTGGAGTTCTCCTGGAATTGGAGTTACAGACGGTTCTCAGCCGCCATGTGGGTGCTGGGGATCGAACCTGGGTCCTCTGCAAGAGCAGTCGTTGCTCTTAACCTCTAGGCCGTCTCTCCAGCCCCTCCTTTTTTTGTAGCTCTCTTACACTGTCCTAAAATGTGTGGGAAAACAGAGGTTGTAATGCAATCTAATTCATCATACTTTTGACGGAGGGTTTGTTTACGGGCTAAGACTCTCCAAAGGAGAATATTCCATATGCCCCTGTCTTTCATGTCTCTCAGGTGGGAAATCTCATCCCTCTTTTGGGAAACTCAGTTACATCACACAGGAAGAGATTCCTGGCTTGCTCTCTTTGTACCTTGTAAATTCAAGGGGCAGTTGTAAAGACTCCAGCCTTGTAAGTGAAGGTGAAGTTGCTGGCTGTAATGGCAGGTCCTCTTCCCAGGCAGGCACATCTTATTCTGCTTGCATGGGTTTGCTCATCTTATGAGGAATGACTTCTTGCTTTCATCTTACCAGCTAATAAGGCAGTACCTCATTATTGTGCCAATGATTTGGGGGGTGGGGCAGTAGAATTCTCCCCAGTTCATTCTGTCACAAAAGGTGTATTCTCTAAGTTCTAGAAACATTTTAAAAAGTATTAGTTACCACCAAGCATGGTGGTGCATGCCTTTAATACCAGCACTCAGGAGGCAGAGGCAGGTGGATCTCTGTGAGGTCAAGGCCAGCCTGGTCTACAGAGAGAGTAGCTTCAGGCAGCTGGGACTAAAAGAAAAAAAAAAAAAAAAAAAAAAAAAGGAAGTAATAGTTACCAGTCTCATGATTACATAAGAATGAATGGAAGAGTTACAAATATTATTTATATAACTAGTCTCAGGAGTCCAGAGACAGAAAATGTTCTAAAACTACCTAATAATATTGTCTACTAAACCTGTATTTGGAAAAATATTATTCACTTCAATAAGAATTATTTTTTTTTAATCAGAATTCTTGGTAGTAAAGGCTTGCATTTTCAGATTTTAAAATTAATTAGGAAGCATTGTACTGTGGCAGAAAGAGCAGTAATTCCGGATTTAGACTTAGACTTAGTTCTGGCTGAGAGAACTAAGAAAGAACCCACGACCTTGGCTAGGTTATTTGACCTCTCTGGTGTCTTGGTGACCCCCGGGTAATATGCTGATGAGAATGTCTAGTAAGAGAATATTAAGTGCACCTGATGAAAATCCTAGTCACACACTCTAAGATATCACCTCACCCCGATAAGACTGGCCAGGATCAAGAAAACAAATGATACCAAGTGCTGGAGGGTTGTTGGGAAAGGGGAACACTCATCCATTGCTGGGGGAATGTAAAACTTGTACAGCCATTGTGGAAAGCAGTGTGGAGAACCCTGGAAGACTCAAAATGAGCTTGCCATTTGACCAGGTCATACCACTCTAGGTATATACCCACAAGAATTCATCTTACTGCAGAAATACATGCACAGCTAATTTATTGCAGCTCTTTCACCATAGCAAAAAGTGGAAACCCAAAGCAATCCCCTCAACTGCTGAGTGGATGAAAAATGTGGTACATGTACACAATGGAGTTCTATGCAGCATATAAGGAAGGATGATATCATGAACTTTGCAAGTAAATGGTGAGCTGGAGGTATTATATTAAGTGAATCAACACACATAGAAAAAAAACGCGAATGGTATCCCTCATATGTGGATGCTAGCAATCAAACCCAGTTAATATTTCTTTTGAGGGGTGCATCTTAAAAAGAACAACAGAAAGACTGCATCAGAAAACTGACTGAAATGTGAACTGGGAGGGGTGGAGGGGCGGGGAGGGATATGGGTCTGTATTCTATTAATGTATATTAATTTAAAATTACATGGTATTTTACTCAAAATTTATATAAACAATAACTTTGGAGTTAACATAACAAATGTTTTATAATTTTTGTGTTATGCGTATCATCTTGTAACATCCTCTTTTACCTGTAGGATAATTTAACTTAAGGAATTAAGTTTGTCCAAATTAAAAACATGCACTCACCCCCCCAAAAAAAACAAACATGGACAAATTTGATGAAATTTACACCTTGATCCTGTCTATCTAGGTTGTGTACTACAACTGCCTTTTGAGAATCCATGGGCCAAAAAATAAATAAAAATTAAAAGGGGAGATACAGATACATATTAAAACTTTTTGTCAAAAACTTTCAATTTAATCTTAAGACTAACTATGGGAAAAGATTTGTATGTTCCCACAGGCAAAAAGTCACCAACTCAAAGGCTGAAAAAGAAAGGATACAGCCTTCCCTGTGTAGGTTGTACCAAGAAATACAGCAGAGAGTTCACCATTTAACACTAAAAGGAAGATAAGCCTCAGACTACTACAGGCATCAAACATTCTGAGGACCATAGGTGTAACATCTGTTTACAGTGAGTCCTAATGAACTTTCCCTTCTAGGTGCAGCACAGTCTCAATATGGGAGACTCCTTACCTCTTTTTCATAGAACAAAGGAAAAGATGTGTGGTATGATGTCATCCTTTAGTGTAAAATTAGAGCTGACTGTTATGAAAGTAATTTCTTATATAAACTGAAAAAAAAAACTGCTTTCTTTAATTGCTAATATACATAGGAACTGTAAAAAGGATTATTGTCTATTCAGAACAAACAAATATACTAAAAGTCTCTTTAAGTTGTTCATATAATTAATACAAGAGAGCACTGATAGCAGCAATGGATTTTCTGCCAAGGAGATGCTAGCCAGGGGGACCCAAGCCCCCCAAAAAGTTAGGCCTGTTGCCTGTAAACTGGGATATCTGCAAGAAAAGAGGTGGTAAGGTCCGCCCCGCTGTCAATGAACTGATGTAACCATGGGGGATTGTATCGAGATTACACTTACAGTATACCGTTGGTCTCTGGAATACCAGAGAGTGTTACCAAAGGCCACTGAAACCAAATTTGGTCTCCTTGAGTCAAGCAAAAATCCTTCACCAACATCAGCTACACCCCAAATTGCTTTGAGGATACTGTGCAGCATGGCAGCCCTATGTCTGTATATCCCCACTTTATTTGATTATTAGCTCTCTCCTTGAGGAATAACTCATGGATGTCGCACAAGCTTATACCTTCTAGATTAGGAGATATATGCCACAGTAAGGCCTTGTCATCTCTCTCAGGGAAAAAAAAAAGTAATCCAGGGATTAAACACCATCCAAACTCTCTGTGTCTATGCCAAAGTAACCTACCATAGTAACTAGCATGTTATACTATATTATTCTAATCGCTTATGCTTTATTAGCCGGTTGAAAGCCTGTCCCTGGGCAATCGGTCAGCTCCTGAAAGGACGGAACTGACTGGTCCCCATGACATCTCCAGACAAGTAGACTGTTTTGTTCTGTCCACCTGTGCCCCATCTCTAAGCCTAAGGACAATCTGGAAGGGGGAGTGGTAGTTATTGTAGGGGGCTACGATAGGGGTGATGGTAAAACTATGACAATATAGTCTGGACACTTATTTGATCAACTTGATTGAACATCAAGCTCCTCCAGCTGGATAGTGGGTGCCTTGGGCTGTGTGGGCTGGGGCACAAACTGCTTGCAAATTGGTTTTATATGAGGAGGTTCTTGTGCAAAAAAAAAAAGAGGAGCTAGATACTGACATTTGAACTAACTGGGAATATAAAATGCTAGTTGTTTTATTTATAGTTTGTATTGGGTTGGTCTCATATTTTTCTGAAATACACAAAATCACATGTAACACTTTCTTTTACTTGTAGGACAATTTTTAAGGAATTAAGCTTAAATTCTTACCTCCAAATAAGTAGAAGTCTTAGTCCAGTCATATAGCATTAAAGAGCAAAGTTTTTATTGGGTAAAATTTATTTTGCAGGTCTCAAACTCTGCCCCAGCTTTATCCACCAAGTACAGGATATTTTAAGGCTTAGGTGAATTGTTTAGATTAGTTAAATTTAGGTGTAGGTTTTGGTGGAATGGTAATACAACTGAACTAATTGGGAATATAAATTAATTGGTTTTATTTTTAATTTGTACTGGGTTAGTAAGTATACAAATGGCTCTATATTTTTTCTGAATAACACAACATCACATTAAACTTTCTTTTACTTGTAGGACAATTTAAAGGAACTAAGCTTAATTTCCTTCCCAAATAAGTCAATACCGTAAATGAGAAACAGTTTGGTAAATTTATGAAAGCTTATGCCTTGGCCGCTGTTTATGGGTATGTGTTAATACAACTTAGGCATCTATAGGCCAAAACATAAAAACCGAAAAAAAAAAAAAAAAAGAGGGAGGTGGAGATGGGGTGTACTTCTCTTTCTGGGATACAAATGGAAAACTCTGTGTTCCAATCCTATTGATAAATTTTCAATTTTTCTGATTTTAAAAAAAAAAAAAAAAAAAAAAAAAAAAAAAAAATCACCAATCTAAATGCCTGAAACATACGACTTATGGCTGTGCAGGATGAACTGGGGAATGCCAGCAGAGAGTTGACCCTCTGAACATTAAGGAATGAGGAACCTCAGACTGCCTGAGTCACGGACACTGGGCATCTCTCTGAATATATTGGGGTTGACTGTTTATAATGGACCCTAACGAAGTTTACCTTCAGGTGCTGAGAACCTTCCTACTTCTCCCCCTTTTTTTTGGAAAAAGAAGAGCAGGATGGTAATGAAACCACACCCTCCTATAACTGTAACTAGAGCCAACTGTTACAGTGGTAATTTCCTATAAAACAGGCATAACGTATTAAACTGATTTATAGGCATGGAACTGTGAAAGGATATTTCCCTAACTTGAGCCAAATTCAATAAGTAAATGTTTATACGTTGTGTAATTAAGCAAATATATTACTACAGGAAACTCTGACATCAGCAATGATTATTTCTCTGCTAGGAGATGTTGGCTAGGGGATTAAACCCGCTCCCCCCAAATTATAAAAGCCTTTGCCTATAAGTGGGATATATGCAAGGAGAAAGGCAGTAAAACCCTGTTGTGAAAGACCTGGTGTGAGCATGAAAAAATGTTATGAGACGTCACTTGGCTAGCGTACAACTGGCCTCTGAAAAGGCTAGAGGGCATTACCAAAGGCCCATACAGCAATACAGCAAAATATTGGTCTCCCTGAGAGACCAAGCAAGGACTCCTCTGTTCAATATCAGTACACCTCAACAGCCTGGCAGATTTACTGCGCAACTGCAACAGTGGGCGCCAGTGTCTATATATATTCCAAATCTATTTGGCTATTAGACTCTCTCCTTGGAGGAATAACTCACAGCTGATGCCACAAGCTTTTCCTCTAGTGGTTGGGCGATGTTTGTGAGCCACGTAAGAACTTGTCACCCTTTATAGGAAACCACAGTTTGGGATTAAGCATAGCCATCCAAGCATTTGTGTATATGCTCACCAGCTTAGCTTGACATAATAAGTGGTACGGCTTAAATGCCTGTACGTCCATAGCTTGTTCTTTGTTAAAATGACTAAAACGGTATCAGTGGAAAAAGCTGTCAATCCATGAAGGAAAAAACTGAACAGACTGGAGTCAAAATGACAACTACAAAGAAAGTAGACTGTTTTCTTCTCACCCACTTGTGCCCCTTTCCCAAAGCCTAGGGAACAAACTGCGGAAGAGAGAGCTGGTAGATTTGTAAGGGCTGCAGAGAGTTGGGTGAATCATGAGACTACAGGAATTTAGTCTGGACTCCTTTGATCAACATGCCTGTGCATACAAGCTTCTCCTACTGGACTATGGGAACCTTGGGTTGTTCAAAATTTGGACATAGATACTTGCAAAATGCACCAATTACCTGATTGTATGACATAATGAGTGACGTCAATGCTATCTCCAAACAACTGTGTCATTGTATTGTAGAATCCCTTAAAAAAAAAAAATAAATAAATAAAAAGAAAATCCCAGTCACAGAGTGTGCTTGTGTCGCTTTTTTTTTTTATTTAATTTTTTTATTTATTTCTGTATGTGTATGAATGTACTGTCTGCATGCAGGTCTGTGCACCCGTGTCGTGCAATGCCGCGGAGGTCAGAAGAGGGTCTCGGATTTCCCTGGAACTGGAGTTCTCCTGGACCTGGAGTTTCAGACGGTTCTCGGCCGCCATGTGGGTGCTGGGGATCGAACCCGGGTCCTCTGTAAGAGCGGTTGGCGCTCTTAACCGCTAGGCCATCTCTCCAGCCCGCTTGTGTCGCTTTTTAAAAAAATTTTTTTTATTAATTTTATTTATTTCTGTATGTGTATGAATGTACTGTCTGCATGCAAGTCTGTGCACCCGTGTCGTGCAACGCCGCGGAGGTCAGAAGAGGGTCTCGGATTCCCCTGGAACTGGAGTTCTCCTGAAATTGGAGTTTCAGATGGTTCTCAGCCGCCATGTGGGTGCTGGGGATCGAACCCGGGTCCTCTGTAAGAGCGGTCGGCGCTCTTAACCGCTAGGCCATCTCTCCAGTCCCATTGTGTCGCTTTTTAAAATTAATTAATTTTTGTCTTTTTGAGACAGGGTCATCCTGAGCCCCAGCTAGTCTGGAGCTCACTATGTAGTCCAGGCTAGCCTTGAACTCACAGAGATCCCCTTGCCTCTGCCTCTCGAGTGCTGGGATTAAAGGTGTGTGCCACAATGTCCAGCTATGTCACTTTATTTTTAAAGAGCAGTACAGAGCCCAGCCTCCACTGTTGGCAGACACTGCCATTGGCTGAGTCTGGCATACATAGTGGAAGTAATGTGCGTCACCTGCCCGATCCTGTGCCAGCACTTGCTGGTATTTTACTTCCAGTTCACTGGGAGATGACACTAAACTAACCAAGTTGGGCATGCAGTTAGGCAGACACACGGGTAAGCCACGTAGAGCCCTTGGCTGCTGCACTGTCCTGTGGTAGAGAAGGAAACTTCCAGCAGGCTAAGTGGTCTCTCTCCGCCGCTCTCTCTTTTCCTCTCCCCTCCTTTCCTCTCGGCTCCCTTCTTCTCTTGTTATCTCTCCTTGCTTTCCATCTCTGCATCCTGTAACTTTAGCTGTCCTCTAACTAGTATGAGGTCCAAAGAGAGTAATAGGGAAGCCTCTCTTTTGCTGTTCTTAATGAGTCTACCTAATTATGAGCCATTAGAACACCGATTAAGAGTATGTAATGAGATGAAATAATCCTTATGATGTTATATTAAATTTTATAATAAAATATTGTAAATGTAATTGTAGTCATTAAAGAAATACCTACATTACTCAGGGTTCCCCCAGAGAATTGAGATACATATACAGGTACTTAAAGATAGATACATCTACAGATATTTATATATAAGAGATTTGTAGAGTTAAAGAGATAAATTTATTTTAAGATGTGGAGAACCAACACCTCATCCACCTTATCTTCAACAAGGATAAAGTCACCTTGAAAAACTAAGGAAAGAAATTGGCCTATATTTAGGATAATCCAATCTAATAAAAAAAAATAAGCAAACTGACACCGAATGCCAAGCCTGACCCACTGGGCAGCAGGCATAGAGCTACAAACGAAAGGACCCAAACTGAACTTTCTCAGGCCAGACCTGCGCACTGATGCTGTGTGTGAGAAGGGACCAACTAGAGAACACGCAGTTCTACTGGGCTCCTTTCCTACTGCCTCCACAAGAACAAATACACACAAACCACAAAAGTCCTGCACAAAGTACCTCCAGATTCCTCCCATCATTTGGTCGCCCTTCTTCAACGCACCAAGCTCTTCCCTACGACAATGTAATTTCATCTTCATAAGTCAGGAGTTGCCAGTATACTCATGGCGGACAGTGGTCAGAAGCTCATGGGTAAGGCACTTCGATGTCCTCTACAGCACACACACTTCAAAATCCCCAGGAAGCAGAGACAATGAGCTCCTCTGGGGGGCGCGCTGAGGTGCTTCCTCCTTAGACCTGAGCACCAGGTTCAATAGCAGATCTTTGTGAGTTTAAGGCGGCCTGGTCTACAGAGTGAGTTCCAGGACAGCTGGGGCTACAGGGAGACCCTGTCTCAAAAAGACCAAAAAAAAAAGAAAAACAAAAAGCGAGAGAAATGAATGAGTAAAGGAACAGCACTAAACGAACTTGCATTTTACCACGTGATCTTACTCCTTAAAAGAGAGTGTGATATTTTTATTCAGACTATTAACTTTGGATATCTTACATTGCCTAAGAAGAAATAAAAAGAAAGAAAATTCTTTTCATCTATAGACACCTTCACATTATCCTACCAAGGTCACGCTTTTCCTTTCTAGATCACTCAGAGCTTTTGGGTTTTATATTAGCTTTGCACTGAAAATTGAAACTGGGATATTAGAACTCAGTTGGGGAGCATACTAATTTAATTAAATACTAAAAGCCAGCTGGTTTTATGTTATGTGGGCAAATTAGAGAATTAATGATTTGGTACACTTTCTTGTTCCTGTCAAGCTACAAGAACATGAAGAATAGCTCATTTCAACCCGGCTACAAAAGGTGAGATTGAAAAAAATAAGTCAGCTTTATTAAAATGTTTCCAGCTCCAGTCTTTTGAGACTAGGGTGCCGGACTTGTTTGTAAAGGGTCTCAACAGGCACTCGCTCCTGGGACAGTGGGAAAGAGCCTTGTTACTAGGTCTCTTCCTGGGAACACTAAGGTGGCAGAGCCCTGAAGGTCTGTCCTTTTGTGCACACAGTTTGGGTGTCAAATGGGGGCCCATGGCCGTCAACTGGTTTGTCGCGTCGCTCGCCGGCTTAGAAATCACTTAGAAATACAGAGGGACAGGTGAGGTCATGGGAACGGACGTAGAGAGAGCAGCAGCCGCTCAGTCCCTCCAGCACGCAGCAAAGCTTTCCTGGACTCCGGGTTCCTAGGAGCACAGGCCCAGCGTTTGATGCCGGAGTGTTGGGAGGCACTCCTTACCGGACACCTCTTCCGACTTGTGTCCTCAGAGTCTCAGGAAGGCCATGGCTGTCTCATTCCTTTTCTTTTCCATTTTCCTGTTCTTCTTTACATTAGAAATTTGAGACTTCCGGTTTGGTGAGAGCTTGTGTGCTGAAGTGGGAGACGCAGTGGGGCGCTGAAGAAGAAACTCGTTTAACTTCTCGTTTTCAGTTTTCTTCTCTGCTATGAAGGCAGTCGGTGCTATTTCTGCCCCTAAAAGGAGGATGGTGCTTTGGCTATATACGGCTTTTTTTTTTAATTAATTTATTCTTTTTTTATGTGTATGAGTCTACATGGAGGTTGGTGCACCCGTGTCATGCAATGCCTTGGAGGTCAGAAGAGGGCGTCGGATTCCCCTGAAACTGGATTTAAAGATAGTTCTTAGCCACCATGTAGGTACTGGGAATCAAACCCGGGTCTTCTGCAAGAGCAGTCGGTGCTCTTAACTGCTGAGCCATCTCTCCAGCCCCTATATACGGCTTCTTAACAAGCCACTCCAAAATGCTGCAGCTTCAAACAACATCTTCTTAAGTGTGGCAGTTTTGCAATCTCTGTTGAGCATGGTGGCTTTGTCCTTCCAGTGGCCACTGGGTGTCCATGCTGTGAGGGCGGGTCGGAGTCAGGCCCAGCTAGGACGTCAGCTCAGCTAGATCCCCCTCCTCCTGCAAGCTCAGGGCCTCCTCTCCATGTGGTCTCCCCACGTGGTCCCTCTATGGCATGGACAATCCAGACTGAAAAGCCAAAGCCTCTGCTGGGGTCCTCATCCAGCTCGGGCCTACAGCAGGTACCACATGTGCGCTGCTTTTCTTCGGTCAAGCCAGCCTCAGGTTCCTCTTGGTTTCACAGGGGGTCGGAACACAGAATGTGGTTCTAAACAAACACTATGGAAAATTTAGCAAATATCCCCGTTTTAGTTAGAAGTGCTATTTCCTATGTTTTATTTATTTATTTTTTAAAGCATTGGCTGCTCTTCTTTTTAATTAATTTTATTTATTTCTGTATGTGTATGGTGTCGTGCAATGCCGAGGAGGTCAGAAGAGGGTGTCGGATTCCCCTGGAACTGGAGTTCTCCTGGAATTGGAGTTACAGACGGTTCTCGGCCACCATGTGGGTGCTGGGGATTGAACCCGGGTCCTCTGTAAGAGCGGTCGGCGCTCTTAACTGCTAGGCCATCACTCCAGCCCCTATTTCCTATGTTTTAAATAATCACATTTTTGTATTGGTGCACGTGACTGACAAGGTTACACTGTTTTCTCAGAGATTGGGTGGTGGTGTTATCATTCACAAAGAAAAGTCTTTTCAGCACCTTCTCACTTTGCCGCGGTCAATTTGGCTTTTCTAGAATGACCGGTCACCTGACTGCTTTAGGGGATGAGGCCTACACTGACCTGAAACTTGCAAGTTGCCTGCCTCAGCCTGCTGATTGCTAAGATTAAAGAAATAGGCCACCGCTTCTGGCTGGTAGTGGGCATCGCGGCCCTCCTTGTGTGTATCGCTTTGCTTTACGTAGACTGCCCTAACAAAGAAGCAGAAACCAGGTGTCTTCGACAGCAGTGGTTTGTGTGTGTGTCACAGTCAGGAGGACAGATCTGAGGTGGAGGTGTTAGTAGAGCAACAACTCTCTCCTCTTTTCTGCTGACTTTGGGCAAGGTTTGGCTTCTAGAAGCGTTACCCAAACTTCACTGTCATGTTCACAAGGCACTCTCCCTGGGTACGTGTTTGCCTCCAACATCACCCTTCTTTTCCAATTTCTTTTTTTAATTACGTATAACTGTAGAATTCAGTTTTATCAATTCATCATCATACATCATTTCTCAATCCAATTTAGACTCAATTCCTTTCCATGGCCCCCCACCACACCCGAGTTCATGCATTTGCCATACATGTCTTGCATCTTTTTCTGAGTCTTTCCAAAGTTTTTTCAAAGAAGAGGATTATTGTTCGGGGGAGAACTGTTCAGTTTTTTTTTTTGTCCCAGTTCTTTTGTTGTTTGGTTCCCTCCATGTATTGCTTCAATGTGTGTTATATTATTATTTATATATATATAGATATAATATAGATAGAGTATAATATATATCAACCACACACACACAACACACACACATAATATATATATATATGATATATATATATATCTCACCTATACTAAAGTTATGTCATCTGAAAGCAAACTGTATGTTATTTCCAAATTATATTTCAGGATTCACATTTTTCCCTTTTGATTTTATATTACTCTAAAATACGCATACATACCCTCCACCCTTATACCAAAATTCCAAAGTCTGAAAATAAATGGTAGGCTAATTCTAGAACCTGTTAAGGGATTCACAACATAAGAGCACAGTTGCTTTCAGATCATGAGGAAATATAACATTAATGTTGCTCAGTTTGCCTTACAACGAGGTACTTGGTGCTAGTATCCACAGATGACAGATACCATGTGTGGCTTGTTTTTCTTGAACTGTGTTAGTTCACTTAACATCTTCTAGTTACATCCATTTACCTATAAATTTCCTGATGTCATCTGCATATAACTCCTTTGTGTAGATGTACCATAGTTTCTCTATCCACTCATCTGTTGAGGGACACTGGGTTGCTTCCAGCTCTTCAATATTGTGAAGAGAACTGCAATAAACATAGCTGTGCATTATCTCTGTGGCAGGATGAGTCTTGTGGGTATATACACAGGAGTGGTATGACTATGGGTCAGGTGGTATGCTCATTTTGAGTCTTTTAAGGTTCTCCACACTGCTTTCCATAGTGGTTGGGCAAGTTTACATTTTCATCAGCAGTGAAAGAGGGTTCCCCTTTCCCCACAACCTCTCCAGCATTTGGTATCATTTGTTTTCTTAATCCTAGCCAGTCTTATTGGAGTGAGATGATATCTTTTTTTATATTTATTTATTTATTTATTCTTTTGGTCTTTTTGAGACAGGGTCTCCCTGTAGCCCCAGCTGTCCTGGAACTCACTCTGTAGACCAGGCTGGTCTTGAACTCACAAAGATCCACCTGCCTCTGCCTCCTGAGTGCTGGGATTAAACACATGCACCACCATGCCCAGCAAGAGTGAGATGATATCTTAAAATTGGTTTTAATTTTCATTTTCTTAATTATTAGCAATGTTGAACACTTTTTATTTATTTTTTAGTCCCAGCTGGCCTGGAGCTCACTATGTAGACCAAGTTGGCCTTGAACTCACAGAAATCTGCCTGCCTCTGCCTACCAAGTTCTGAGATTAAAGGCATGCGCCAACATGCTCGGCCTGATGTTGAACATTTTTTAAGATGTTTCTCAGCCACCTCTACTTCCTCACTTGTGAAGTCTCTGTTCAGTTCTTTGCTCCATCTTTTGAGTTTCTCCTATGCCTATGTCTTGTAGGTGGCTGCCAATGTTTTCTTCCATCATCTTCAGAGTTTGTGGTTTCATGTTGAGGTTTCGATACATTTGGAGTTGATTTTTGTGCAGGGTGAGAGGTAGGGGTTTAATTTTATTCTTCTACAAGTGGTAATCCAGTTTTGCCAACACCATTTGCTGAAGATGCTGTCTTTCCTCCATTGAGTCTTCTTGGCCCTTTTGTCAAATATGAGGTGGCTTGTAGGAAGATCCAGTTTGAATTGGGGGCGAGTTCTTACCTAGCACCCCTCAGGGCACCATGTGGAATGTGGATGGGAGTCAGAGGATTTCACCCCTCCCCAAAGAGGAGCAAACAACGTGGCCTAGGTGCATGATGCTGGGTGGGGCAATGCTGTGCAGTGGCACGGAACTGGGGGGGCCTGTGATTGGCTCTGGGAACTGACGTCATTTGGTTTACAAAGGCAGGCTGTAGCAAGTAATAAATCGAATTCCCCATTAACATCATTATGGAATTCCTGGCCATCATTTATTTTTATTTTTGCACACATACAGGCCTAAGCAGGCTTGCAGTTTGTTCAGGTGGCTAGTGGGTTGGAAAGAGGTTCCAGTTCAGACCACCAATCTGGATAGCTGGTGTTGTGAGTGTACATAGGCTGAAGATAGGCCAACAGCCATCAGCCTGAAATTCCTGTCCAGGGTTCAGCAGTATCTGGGCAGGTGGGAAGTCATGACCAAGAGTGGGAAATGTGTCTAATTGTCCCAGGCTAAGGGCCTGAGGTGGAAGTACCTCTCAGCCTGGGTTATGAAGGTAGCTGGCTGGTCTGTGTGCTGAGGGGCCAGCTCCCTACAGTGGCTGCAGACAGGTACTATGTTCTCCTTCCCTTATCAGGACTGCATGGTACCTGTTTGGTACAAAGAAAGCTTCCTACAGTGGCTGAAATTGGATGTGCTAAGGCTCGAACCCTCAATTTTGTTCCATTGATCTATGGGTCTGTTTTTGTCATACCAAGCTGTTTTTATAAATATAGGTCTGCAGTAGTTTGAACTCTGGTATGATAATCTCCCCTGCATTGCACTTTTTGCTCAGGGTTCCTTTGGCTATCTGGGGTCTTTTGTTTTTCCATATGAACTTTAGGATTTTTTTTCTAGGTCTGTGAAGAAGCTCATGGGGATTTTAATTGGGATTGCATTGAATCTGTATATTACTTTTGGCAGGATGGTCATTTTTACTATGCTACTTCTTCCAATCCATGAGTATGGGAGGTCCTTCCAACTTCTGGTATCCTCTTCAATCTCCTTCTTGAGGGTTTTAAAATTTTCATTGTAGAGACTTTTAGTGAATTTGGTCAGGTTTATTCCTAGATATTTTATGTTTTTGGAGGCTATTTTGAGTGGAAAAGTCTCCTTGTATTTCTTCTCCAATTGCTTGTTATTGGCATAAAGAAAGGCTACCAATTTTTCTAGGTTAATTTTGTATCCTGACACTTTATTGAACCAGTGGATGGTTTCTAGGAGTTTTCTGGTGGAGTTTTTGGCATCCCTTAGGTACACTAAAATGTCATCTGCAAAAAGGGATAGTTGGACCTCTTCTTTTTCCAATTAGTACTGCTCTAATTTTCTTTTCTTGTCTTATTGCTCTCACAAGCATTTCAAGCACTATATTGAAAAGGAGCAGGGATAAGGGGCAGTCTTGCCAGGGTTCCTGACTTTAAGGGGAATGCTTCTAGTTTTTCCCCATTCAAGATAATGTTGGCTGTGGGTTTGTTGTATATGGCTTAATGTTGAGGAATGTTTTCTCCAGTCCAATTCCTTCCAGGACTTTACACGTGAAAGCATGCTGAATTTTGTCAAAGGCCTTTTCCTCATCAATTGAGATGACTGTGTGCTTATCTTTCAGTCCTTTTATGTGCTTTATGATGTTTATTGATTTATGTATGTTGAACCCTCCCTGCATATCTGGTATGACTCCAACTTGGTCAATGTAGATGATCTTTCTGATGTGTGACTGTATGCAGTTTGCAAGTATTTGGTTGAGAATTTTTGCATCTATGTTCATTAATCAAATGGGTCTATAGTTTTCTTTTTTGGATCTATCTTTGCCTAGTTTGGGTATTAAAGTGATATTGGCTTCATAGAAGGAATTTGGGAGATTTCTTTCTGTTTCTAGCTTCCTGAATAATTTGAGTAGTAGTGGCTGTAGGTCTTCTTTAAATGTTTTATAGAATTCTGTCTTAGAGAATTATTCTGGGCCTGAGCTTTTGTTAGTTGGGAGGTTTTATTTTTATCACAGCTTCATTTTCCCCCTTTTATTATGGGTCTCTTTAAGATGTCAATCTCTTCCTGGTTATGTTTTGGTAGATTCCATGATTTCAGGTATTCATCCATTTCTCTTAGGGTTTCAAATTTAGCAGAGTATAGATTTTTGAAGTATTCCCTGTATGATTGTCAGAATCTTTTAGCTATCTGTTGTGATGTTTCCCTTTTCATCTCTACTTTTGTTGATTTGAAGTTGTTCTTTCCTTCTTCTTTTGGTCAACTGGGCTAAAGGTCTATCTATCTTGTTTATCCTTTCAAAGAACCAGCTCTTGGATTTATTGATTTCATTGTATTGCTTTTATTTCATTGATTTTCACTCTGATTTTTTGTTGTCGCTTCCTGTCTGATGAGTTTAGGATTCATTTGTTGTTGACTCTCAAGAGTTTTTTTTTTTTTTTTTGTCTTCTCAAGACAGGGTCTCCCTGTAGCCCCAGCTGTCCTGGAACTCACTCTGTAGACCAGGCTGGCCTTGAACTCACAAAGATGCACCTGCTTCTGCCTCCCAAGTGCTAGGATTAAAGGCATGCGCCACCACTCCCAGCCACCTCTCAAGTGTTTTTAGTTGCAGTGTTAAGTCATTTGTTTATGCTCTTTCTGTTTTCTTAATATAGACACTTAGGGCTATGAATTTCCCTCTTAGGACTGCTTTGAAGGTGTCCCATAGGTTTTGCTGTGTTGTATCATCCCTTTCATTTACTTCCAGGAATGCTTTTATTCCTTTCTTTATTTCTCCTTTGACTAATTCATTATTTAGTAGTGTGTTGTTTGAGTCTCTGTGATGGTTAATCCTGGGTGTCAACTTGACTGGACTAAGAGAACAAATAAGAGAAAAGGGTCTTCTGATTTGCTGCACCTACTGCCGTCGATTCATCCGAAGTGACGGACCTGTTCCTACCGCCAAGTATGTGTGGTTGGTTACCTTTCTTGCGGCCGTTTTTTTATTTTTCGAGGCTAGATTTAGCCTACGGCAGCGGGAGTGCCCTGTTTTCCGGCTGTCGGCTTTGCTTCTCTCATCTGGTGAGTTTGTCTTGCTGCTGTGATCAACCTTTCGGATCCCAGCGTGTACTGAGACTGGCAGATCTCCTGGAATCCATTCGGGCCTTCAGCACTAGACTGGGACTCCTGAGACATCCAGCCTTGCGGACTGAGCAGTTCCCTGGATTCCCGGCCTCTCCAGTTCGGCGCTAATGTTGAGCTCCGTCACGTGAGCAAATCAATAAATTGTATATAGTTATATATATGTATTCATCCTGTTGCTTCTGTTTCTTTAGAGAACCCTGACTAATACAGTCTCCATGTGTTCTTGTAGCTAGTAGGGCTCTTTCTGGTGTTGATATTAAGCTTTGTTCCACTGTGGTCTTATAAGATGCATGAAGTTATTCTTTTTTTTTGTATTTGCTGAGATTTGGTCTGTGTCCCAGTATATGGTTGATTTTGAAGAATGTTCCATAGGGTGCTGAGTAGAAAGTATATTCTTTGGTGTTTGGGTGGAAGATTCGGTAGATGTCTGTTAGGTCCATTGGTGTATCACATTGTTCAGTTCAGATGTCTCTCTGTTTATTCTTTGTCCAGTTGATGTGTCCAATGGGCTTAGTGGAGTATTGAAGTCTTCCATTATTAGTGTGCTGGGATTGATCTCAGTGCCTTGAACTCCTGCAGGATTGTGTTTATGAAGTTCAGTGCACCAGAGTTTGATGCCTATATATTTATGACTGTGAAACCTTCATGATTGATTGATCCTTTGATAAGGATATAGACCCTCTTCATCTCTTCTGATTAGTTTTACTTTGAAATCTATTTTGTGTGATATTAAAATAGCAACTCCTGCTTGGTTTTTGGTTTCATTTGCTTGGAATATGTTTTTTCCACCCTTTTACCTTTTACCTTAAGATGATACCTGTCCTTGAAGGTGAGGTGTATTTCTTGTAGACAACAGAAATATGGATTCAGTTTCTTAATCCATTCTCCCAAACTGTTTCTCTTGATTGGGGAGTTCAGACCATAATATTTAGCTGTATATTGCTTCCCTTCAGTTTATTTTCTGTCTGCATTTTTGGTCTATGTTTGTATTTCTGGGTTTATACCCTCATTGATCACTCTCTCTTGTGCTTGGGGATAGCTGCTCCTTTCCTCTATCCTCTGAATTGCTTTAAGTATTTTCCAGAGGGTTGGTTTTATGGACATGTATTCTTTTATCTTTTTTATGTCATTGAAGATTTTCCTTCCTTGTTTGATTATAATTGACATTTTTGCTGGCTAGAGTAACATCTGTTTTCATCTGTAGTCATTTAGTACTGGGAATACTTTGGTCCAAGCTCTTCTGGCTTTCATTGTTTGCACTGAAAAGTCAGCTGTAATCCTGATGTTTTTTCCTTTATATGTAACTTGCTGTTTTTCTCTTGTGGCTTTCAATATTCTGTCTTGGTTTTGAGCATCTATCCTTTTGATTATGATATGGCATGGGGAGTTTCTTTTCTGAACTTGTCTATTTGGTGTCCTATATGCTTCTTGTATTTGTAAGGGTATGCCATTTTTCAATTTGGGGAAATTTTCTTCTATAATTCTGTTGAAGATCTGGTCCATACCATTATCCTGGACCCTTCTCCTTCCTCTATACCTATGATATGGAGGTTTGGTCTCTTCATGGTGTTCTACATTTCCTGGTTATTCCACTCTTGTGTTTCTTTAAATTTTTCATAGTCTTTGTTTGAGCTCTTCAGTTCTTCCATGTTATCCTCTAGACTTCATGTTCTATTTTCTGCTGATCCATTCTGCTGCTGAGGCTTTCTCCTGCCCTTTGCTGTTGACTGGATGAATGTTCAGTTTCCTTTTACATTTTAGCCTGAGATTCCTTTAGTATTTCCATTCCATTTCCTTCCAGAGTTGGCCATTCTCTCCTTCTAGTTTTTGGGTTTCATTTCATTTTATTTTATTTCATTTTATTCATTTTTTATTTTTGAGACAGGACCTTTATTCCCTAGAGCTTGCTCTGTAGACGAGGCTGGCCTTGAACTCACAGAGATCTGCCTGCCTCTGCCTCCCAAGTGCTGGGATTAAAGACGTGTGCCACCACACCCAGCCTCAGTTTCCTTTTTCATTTCAGCCTGAGATTCTTTAGTATTTCCATTCCCTTCCAGAGTTCACCATTCTCTCCTTTTAGTTTTTCAGTTTCCTTTTTCATTTCAGCCTGGATTTTTTTCAATGTTTCCATTTCCTTCCAGAGTTGGCCATTCTCTCCCTTAGTTCTTTGATTTATTCTTTATATTCCTTGGTTTCTTTGAGTATGTCTATGATTGTTCCTTTAAAATCTGTGTCCTGAGTTACCTCCAGGGAGATCTCATTGTTGGAGTCTTCTATAGGACTGATAGAATTTGGTGGGGATTTGGGGGATTTACTATTTACTTTTCCCATGTTGCTGATTTTTCCTTGTGCTTTTGGCATGTGGAGTTGATTTGGTGATTTGTTGTTTATAATCTGATGTGAGATTCAAGTCTTTTTTTCCTTGTGTTGGAGGCGTACTCCTGGGTTTGCTATCTCTTCTGTTTCCTGGTCTGCGGACTGGAAGCTGGGGTGCCACTGGAAGTGACTGATGTACTGTGGTGACTGTGTCCCAAATCCCTCTCCTCTTATAATTATATATGGATCTAATATGCTTACATATACTATAATAGAATCTACACCTGTCTGTCTGTCTGTCTGTCTGTCTATCCGAATATATTTTCCAATGCTTTGTCCTCAGGAAAATCCTGACCAATATAAACTGTTTCCCTAGCTCAGTGTCTGGTATTGCTTAGTGGGTTTGAATTGCTGTAACAAATTACCATATACTGGATGTTTTAAGCAATATTTATTTCTCAAGTGTGGAGGCTAGAAGGCCAATATCAAGGTCCCTTCCTCTTTTTCTCTTATAAGGGCACTGAATTTCTCCACACGGTCCTCATCCTAATGATCTGTTAACTCCAAAAGGTACCATCATTGAGTATCATCTCGCCTACTGTAGATTAAGGTTTCAGCACATGAACATGGTGGAGCACAGATATTCTGTCCATAACACACTGGGCACCACGGTCCTCACACTACCTTCATATCATGATCTTTGCATGGCCTCTGCCAAGGGGTTGCCCGGGAGCAGGGTCCTGTAACAGAGGAAACACCATCAAGCCTGGAGCATCAGGCTTTTGCAGCAGTGTTTACTGGAACAAAGCCACCGAAGAGCACGTTTGCATGGTGCACCTGTTGGGCTCTGTTTCTCTCCACTCCCATCTTTCTTGCCAAAGAAAAACACCTGAATGCTGCAAAGTTTCATTTGGGGAATAAAGGGGAAATGTCCATGTAGTTAATTGATCTGTGCTTGTACACATATCAGTTCCAGGGCTTCTGAACATGGCTGCCACATCAGAAAGTGTACTCTATGTGGACACCTTGAATTATGCCAGGCAAGGAAATTCTGTAACCAGTTGAAGTCACAGGGGCCCCATGATATGCTTGTAAAATATAAGCTCTCTCATTATTTTCTCCATTCCCCTCCCCTCCATCCTGCCCATTGTTTCTCCTTCCTCCCTGCCTGCTTCTTTACTCTTCTTCAAAAGACAGCATTGTTGAATACTAATGAGGCAATTCTTGGCCCTACCCGTTCATTTATTTCCAGGCAATTAATCCAACTTTCTAACATGTAGCCAGAATACTATGCAGGTGATTTGTGGGTCTGCCTAATCCCCCAGGACCCTGTAGTTATCCATCAGTGGAGCCCATTGTGAGGATGAGATCACCCAGATGGTAGACAAGGGTGATTTCCACCAGCAATACCATGCCTTCATCAAAACAGCCATGTCCTTCAGCTTGGCAAGTTTCCCTCCTTTCCACTTGGCTTTCAGATTATAAATGGCATGCAGCTTCTAATGTTTCCCTCCTGTGCTTATTTTCTGCCCTTAAAGACACTGGGCCTGATGCACCATTAGCAGTTTTTAACACAAAACCTGTGATAGCCCTTCCCAAAACTCAGATGTTGTAGTGTACATCTGTGACTAGGGCAAACGAGCACATTGACTCTTCTATCCTGAAAGCATGTTGGGTACAGCTGAGTAGCTACTTGGGGGAAACTGGGTGAAGGGATTAAAAAAATATATTGAGCTTTTGTGCATTTCATTCAGCCTTTCCCAATCAAATTTAGACCGTTTCCCTATCCATGCCCTCCTCCCCCAGAGCACATGCATTCTGCTGTTCATGACAAGTCCTGTCTTGCATCTTTTTCTTAGTCATTTTTAACTTTTTCAATGAAGTAGTTTAGTGTTTTGGTCAGCTCTTTGAACAACATTTTTGTTGTTGTTGTTGTTCCCTTTAATTTTATATTACTCCAAAATATGCATATATACACTCCACACACATACTAAAATGACGGAGTCTGAAAATCATCTATAGGTTAATTGCAAAACACGTTTGGGATTCATATTTTAACAGTAGTGTTGAATGCAGGCAAAAAGAGATATAACTTTAGATTCCCAAGTTAACATAGCAAATTGATGTATGTTTTAATGTACTTTTTTTTAATTGATGCTTTGTATATATCATACATCATTTTCCAATTCAGTTCAGGCATATGTCCCCTTCCCTTCCCCCGACCCCACCCCTACCCATCCCAGATCATGCATTCTGCCATAACTTTTCTGCATCTTTCTCCATTTTTTTGTTTTGTTTTGTTTTCATTTTTTTAACAATAAGTGACAATTTGTGAGTACAAGCATCCTTCATGTAAAATCAATTTGCGAGCAGTTGTGCCCAAATCCACACAGCTCATGGGTCCCACCATCCAGCAGGGGGGGCTTGTATGTTCAATCAAGTTGATCAAATGAGTGTCCAGTCTATATTGTTGTAGTTTCACCATTCACCCCAATCGCAGCCCTTACATTCTACCGCGCCCCCTCTTCTGCAGATTGTTCCCTAGGCTTAGAAAAGGGGCACAGGTGGATGAGAGACAAAACAGTCTAGTTTCTCTGGAGCTGTTGTCTTGGTCTCTAGTCAATTCTAGCTGTTTTCTTTCATGGGCTGCCAGCTTGTCCAGGCATAACCTTTCGATCCTACTCATGAAGCACATGCAATGTACTTTTAAAGAGGGGATTGGTTTTTCCTCATAAATCTTAGAATTTAGGAAAGTAGAGAGATAAACTTCAAGCTATATCCATAGTAGCATCAGGCAATGTGATATTATATTTACTAAAAAAAATTACCCAGATTGACTTGAGTGAAGGCATCTTTTTAATAAAAAGGAAATGGCCTAATTTCTGCTTACAGGCAATTTGCTGTGAGCTTCTGCAAACAGTGACTGATATTGGTCATTACAAGATGCATGATACCTGCTCATTAAACCTGGGCTACTCTCTCCTCTGAACAAATGAGTTAAGATTAGTGGGGAGGATGAAGTGTATGGAGAGGCAATACTTTAGAGAATTATTACAGGGCAAAATGTGATTGGTGGCAAGAAAATAATCTTTAAAATATTTGCAAAGGATAATTAAATGAAATTGGTAAGTCAGAAAAGAATTCTTGAAGAATATGATAAAGATTACCTAGCAGTCCAGGCTTGATGGCTTATGCCTTTAATCCCAGGACTTGGGAGGCAGAGGCAAGAGGATCTCTGTGAGTTCAAGGCCAGCCTGGCCTACATAGTGAGTTCCAGGGCAGCTACAGGGAGATCCTGTCTCAAAAAGACAAAAAAGTATAAATAAATGATTACCTGGGTAGAATATCATTAAAAAGAAGAAATTATTTCAGAAGATTGTTGCAGAGTCAAATTAAGTAAACTTGGGGGACTTTAAGGACTTAAGAAGTTAAGAGCCCAGGTTCTGGAGATAGACCTGGTTTGAATTTCACAGCATTCTAATATGTAAAATGGGGATAAATCCTCCTCACAGCATTGCTATTGGAATTAAATGGAAATAAAAAGACAACAGAATGCCTAGAATACAGTAAACTATCGAGAACAGTAGATATCATGTTAGTACTCTAAGTTTTAATGCATGGCTCTGAAAAGAAGTAGATAGGATACTTAAATTTTAAAAAAGTACATTTATTATGAGCTGTGTGTGTGTGTGTGTGTGTGTGTGTGTGTCTGCACACATGGGCGGGGTTACGGTGGAGTTGGGGTGCATATCTAAATACTAGGCTTGTGAATTCCACCCCGTGCGCAGAGGTCAGAGGACAGCTTGTGGAAGTTGGCTCCTGGTCTCTTCCATCATGTGGATCAGGAGGATTGTGTGTGTGTGTGTGTGTGTGTGTGTGTGTGTGTGTGTGTGGTGTGTGTGTACACACATGGGATCATGTGGATCAGGAGGATTGACCTCAGGCTTTTAGTCTTGTTGTCAAGCACCTGTGGAGCCACCTTACTTCCCTGTCCCCATTTTTAAACAACTTTTTTAGAGTCAACACTTTTAAAGCCCTGGGGGCAGGTGTTTCCTCCCATCCTCTCTTACTATTACTAGCTTATTTCCCCCAGTCAGTCATGACAGCTTTTCGAGTCCTCCTACATTCTGTCTTTCATATTCCTTTTCTTTTTCATACTTCTTTAGCTGTCTTTTCACTAGTCTGTCATCACTGGCTAGTTGGATTGCCTAAAGCAAAGTTTTGGAAACATTTGCTTTCAATATTTTCTTTCTAGGCTGGAGAGATGGTTCAGTGGTTAAGATTGCAGAGGACCTGGGTTTACCCACATGGTAGTTAACAACCATCTGTAACTCAAGTTCCAGGGCATCCAATGTCCTCTTCTGAACTCTGTGGGCATTGCCTGTACATGGTGCACTTACATGCATGCAAAACACTCATACAAATAATAAATGAATGAATGAATGAATGAATGAATAAATAACTTCTTTCCTCTGATCAGATGTCTGCAGTAATTTCCCATTTTGTAACATATCCAGCCTTCCTGGAGGAAGTGCTTCACTTAGAGCACGTTTTTGCTCTAAGTGAAGCACTTCCTGCCCCACTTCACTGGATTTGTACTTCCTGTTTGCTGTTGCAGATGTGAGTTCTCTGCTTCCTGTTCCTGCTGCTGTGCCTGCCACTTGCTGCTATGCCTCCCTTTCATGGTGATTCCTTCGGAATCATGTGCCCAAATGGACTCTTCCTTCTGTAAGTTGCCTTTGTCACCGTGTGTAATCACAACAACAGAAGAGAAAAGAAAAAAACAAAGAAAAGAAAACACCTAGTACAGTTGTCAAGAACAATTAAAATTATGAAATGTGCGGGGAAATAGGTAGAACTGGGGAAATAAACCAGACCTGTGCAAATATGGCATGTTTCTTTTTTCTCATTGCAGAACTTAGATTTAAATGTATGTGTGTGTAGGTCATGAAAGTAGGAAGAGAAGAAAGCATGTGTGGGAGTCGGGCAGAGGATAACAGAGTTCTCTGTGTACATCTTGTATACTGATAGGCATCTCTTCTCTTAGATTTGGAAAAACTTATGATTTTGTTGAAAATATTTTTCTGTATCTTTGACCTGATTTTCTCCTATGATTTGTGGGTGTTCTAGTTTGTCTTCCATTGCTGTGACAAAACACTCTGACCGACACCAACTTGGGGAGGAAAGGGTTTATTCAGCTTACATCTCCTGGGTCACAGTTCATCACTCGAGGAACCCAAGGCAGGAACTCAGGGCAGGAACCTGGAGGCAGGAGCTGAAGCACAGGCCATGGAGAAATGCTGTTCACTGGCTTGCTCCCCTGGCTCATGCCCAGCCTGCCTTTTTATACTGTACACAACAACCTGCCCAGGGTGGCACCACTCATTGTGGGCTGTGCCCTCCCACATTGCTTGACAATACTCCACAGATGTGGCCACAGGCCAATCCAATGGAGCCAATTCCCCAACTGAGGCTCCCTCAACCCAGGTGTGTCAAGTTGACACTAAAGCTATCCGGCACAGTGGGCTTGGTCATTTTATTGTGTCCCAGAGTTTAGGCATGTCCTGTTCATAGGTTCTTTTAGATGTGTCATTTTATTTAACAGAGTGATTCAATTCCTCTCCCTTATCTCTGAGCCCTGATACTCTCTCTTCCACTTGATCCATTCTGTTGGTGAGGCTTTTCACTTTAGATTTTAATTTGACTTGCTGAAATTTTCATTTCCAGTTTCATTTTGGCTTGTGTTCTCCTCACAAATCCTATCTCTTTATTGGATTTCTATCTTTATACTCTGAATTGTCTTTCTTATTTTATTCAACTGTGTTTTCTTGGCCCTTGGGTTGGCATTGACCCATATCCTTCTCGAGTTCCTGGAGCATATTTGTAACAGTCATTTTGAATTCATTGTCTTGTGTGTCATCTAAGTACTAACTTCTGGACAAGACATATTGTCCTAGGATTTTGTGTTGTTTGTGGTTTTGTGATGGGACCTGAGCATCAGGAGTTAAGTTGTCGGTAGTATCTTCTGCTATGGATATCTGCCCCACCTTTGTTGAGTGGATCGAGATTTGCTGTTACCTTAACTTATCAGGTGTTGGATCAGGTGAGTGGTGCTGAGGTTGAGTCTTGGGACCACTCAGTTGTTGATAGGAGAATGTTACCAGAATGCATCCTAGCTCAGCTGGGGCTAGGTACAGCTTTTTAGCACAAGAAGAAACCTTCTGTAGAGTTAGCAAGTTCTCCCTGTAGATCATTAGAAGTCTGTGGAAGGCATGCACAGTGTTGTAGGCTGGTCTTCAGGTGGCAGGGGCTGAGAGGTCCTACCTGTGGAAGGTATTCAGGGCTGCATGGTCCTCAGGTGGTGGGGGGTTCTGAGGGTAGTGTTGTTCAAGTATCTTGAATACAGAAGAGAGGACTGTTTGCAATGAGAAAGGGGACCAGCAAAGTGGGAGGGGAGAGGGAGGAAGACTGGCGAAGGACAGTCGGGGGTGCAGATGAGTAAGGACATAGTATAATGACTTACATGCATGAAAAATGTCATAATGAAGCCAATCACTTTGTATGCTAATGAAAAATTTGTATACAGGTTTTGTTGTAAGTGTGGTTTTCTTTTCTCTGGGGTGAATATCTAAAAGCATGATTTCTGAGTCACATATTGGTGAAATGTTTCACTTTAGAAGATGTTGTCAAACTGCAAAATGACATCCCCTTTTTCATAATTTCTTTTTTCTATTACTTTTTTATTTTTTTCATTTTTTAACAATAAGTAATAATTTATGAGTACAAGCATCCTTCATGTAAAACCAGTTTGCAAGCAGTTGTGCTCAAACCCAGTCTATATTGCTCTAGTTTCACCATTCACCCCAATCGCAGCCTTTACATTCTACCATGCCCCCTCTTCCACAGATTGTTCCCTAGGCTTAGAAAAGGGGCATGGGTGGACAAGAAGCAAAACAGTCTACTTTCTCTGGAGCTGTTGTCTTGGACTCTGGTCAATTCTGGCTGTTTCTTTTCATGGGCTGACAGTTTGTTCATGAATAATCTTTCAGTGCTACTAATGAAGCACAGGCAATTAGATATATTGGTATTTAAACAGTACTAATTGTTATGGTAGGTTACTTTGGTATAGACACAGATATTTGGATGGTATGTTAATCTATGAATTACATTTTTTTCTGTAAAATATAACAGGGTCTTACTGTGGCTTATAACATCTCCTAACTGCTAGAGGATGTAAGCTTGTGGCATCAGCCATGGGTTATTCCTCCAAGGAGAGAGCTAATAGCCAATTAGATTTGGGATATACAGACATGTGGCTGCCACTGTTGCTCAGTATTTCTAGGCAGGTGAGGTGTAGCTGGTGCTGACAGAGGAGTCTTGCTTGACTCAAGGAGACCTATATTTGCTTTATTGGTTTAGTGGCCTTTGGTAACACTCTCTGGTATTCTTCCAGAGACCAACTGTACACTTGCAAGTGTGGTCTCGATACATCCCATGCTTACATCAGGACTTCAACAGCAGGGCCTTATCGCCTCTCTTCTTGCAGGTATCACAGTTAGAATGCAAGGAGCCTTTACCTTTTGTGGGGGCTTGGATGCCTGGCAACATCTCCTTGGTAGAATGATCCATTGCTGATATCAGACTCTCCTGTATTAATATATTTTGCTTAAGTGCACAGCTTAAGGAGAATAGTATATTTGGTTTGAATAGAGAAAATCCTTTTCACAGTTCTATACATTAGTCAATTATTAAAAGTGTAGTTTACCTGTTTTGTAGGAGATTACTCTATGACAGTTGGCTCCAAATTTACAGTTAGAGAAATGACCTCTTCATTCCTCATATTCCTCCTCCTGTGAATAGGAGAGGTAAGAAAATCTCCCATATTTAAATCTTTGGGCCACCTAGAAGGTAAGTTTATTAGGACCATTATAAAAGTTGTTACAAGTAGGATCCACAGAGGGGTTTGATGCCTGTAGCAGTCTGAGGCTTTCTTCCCTTTCATGTTCAGATGGGCAACCTTCTTGCTGGACTTCCTGGTACATCCTACACAATGACAAAGCTGTTTTTTCTCATTCTTTTCCATGAAGTTGGTGACATTTGACCTGTGGAACACACAAATCTTTTCCTGAGTTAGTTTTAAGATTTGAATTGCAAAGTTTTGACAAAAAGGTTTCATATATATCTGTATCCCCCCTTTTATTTTAGGTTTTTTTTTTGACCCATGAGTCTCAAAAAGGCATTTGTAGTACACTACTATAGGCAGGAATCAAGGCACAGTTTCATCAAATTCACCATTTTTGGGTGGACTGTATGTGTTAATTGGGAAGCAAAACTTAATTTCTTAAGTTAAAATCATCCTACAGGTAAAAGAGAGATGACAAGATGATACTGCATCAACAGAAAAATTATAGAAGAACATTTGTATGTGTAATCCCAAAGTTATGTTATTACAGTTTTAAGTAAAAAACAAATGTGGATGACAACAATTTATATTTCCAATTAAATCAAGGTGCTTTTGACACATTTTTACTGCTCCATCCCCCCAGCAATGAATGGGAGGTCTGGTTGCTTTGTGTCCTTGTTAGCATTTGGAACTGTCTGATTTGTTTCTGCTAACTATTCAAATAGACAAATAAGAATGTTTATTTCATCATTGCTTTCATTTGCCTTCCTCAAGTGACTAATTATGTTGATCATTTTCATGTGCTTAATTACCATCCCTATACTATCTCTGCGGAGACACCTGTGAACAATAGATGCCTTTAAAACTGGGTTTAGGAGATGGGCGTGGTGGTGCACTCCTTTAATCCTAGCACTTGGGAGGCAGAGGCAGGCGGATCTTTGTGAGTTCAAGGCCAGCCTGGTCTACAGAGTAAGCTCCAGGACAGCTGGGACTACAGGGAGACACTGTCTTGAAAAGACCAAAAATATAAAAAATAAAAAAATAAAATAAAAATAAAACTGGCTTTAGGGTGTGATGGTGCATACTTGCAGTCTCAGCGTTCAGAAAACTGAAGCAAGAAGCTCAAGAGTTTGAGGCTAGCCTGGACTACATATACTCTGCCCCAAAGAAAAGCAAATAAAATCAAGCCAAACAGAACTAAACCAAACAAAAAAAGAACAATGAACAAAACTGAATTTATTCTCTTGCTGAGTTTTGAGAGTTCTGCCAGCAAATCCTTTGTAGGATATATTTTTTTTTCCAGTGTGTGGCTGCTTTGGGTTCCAGACAGTGTCCTCTGAGCCTGTTGTAATCTGGGCATCTGTGTCTTCTTTCTTCCTATTGGTATGTTGAAGCCCGGTCACAGATACCATGGTGTTAGGAAGTGGGGCTTTGGGAGGTGATCAAGTCATGAAGACACAGCCCCTGTAGAAGGATCATGACCTTCATAAAAGAGGCATAGGGAGCTGCCTTGCCCCTTTTGTCCTGTGAAGACACAGATGCCAGTACCATGAGGACAAGCTTTCTGTTATGTAAACATTACTCAACTGGGGATATTCTGTTATAAGAAGCTGAGTGGACAAAGAGCCCATGTTTTATATTTTTATAGAGTTTTAATTTTTTATGATTTCAATATCATAACTTAATTTTTTGTCTTGCCTAAACCATGATAACAAAGTTATCTTGTTTGATCTTTTAAAAAAGGTTCTGGAATTTTACATTTCACATCAGGCCTTACCTGCATTTTGAAACAAATTCTTGTCAGTGCTGCCAGTGATTCTCACCATTCCAAGGCTGTCCTTCAACATTTGAGTTTCTTTTGCCTATTTGACAAAAACCGATTAATCATATTTATATGACTCTATGTATAAGTGTTAGTCTTTCCCATGGGCCTTTCTGTATAATCTTATTGCATTATTTTGCTGACTGTAGCTTTAGAGCAAAATATTAAAATAGTCCTACAAACAAAAACATCTGTTTTTAGGTACCTTTGCATTTTGACAAGAATTTTATTTTTCCAGAAAGACTTGGTTTTCTTTTTATTTGTGTGTGTGTGTGTATATTTCTGTCTGTCTGCCACCTCTGTGCAGGTACCTGTGGTAGCCAAAAGAAGGTGCTGGATTCCCTTGAGCTGGAGTTGCAGGTAGTTGTGAGCTACCCCATGTAGGTGCTGGGAGCCAAACTCAGGCCTTCTCAAGGAGCATCAAATGCTCTTAACTGCTGAGCCATTTCTCCAGTCCAGAGAAAAATTTCAGAAGTAGTTTTCTTTTTCTTCTTAAATTTTTTTTATTTATTGTAATAATTATTATTATTGGTATGTGTGTGTGTGTATGCACACACGTACATGCTCATGCACATGTGTAGGTGCATGAACCACAGTGTAGGTATTGGAGGTAAAGGAATAACTGACAGAGTCGAGTCTCTCTTTCCACTCTCCCTGGGTTCTGGGGTTCAAGCTCAGGCTTGCATAGCAGACACCTTTACCAGAGTCATATTTCTGGCCCTTGAGATAGTTTTTCAATAACTCTAAAATATTGTACTGGAAGTTTTAATGGATTCACATTGAAATAGGACATTTTTGGGAGAACTGACATCTAAGAAATATTGAACCTTCCAACCCATAAACAGTACATAGCTATTTCCTTCATAATATTTTGTAGCTTTTTTGTTTTTGTCTTTTTGAGACAGGGTCTTCCTGAAGCCCCAGCTGTCCTGGCACTCACTTTGTAGACCAGGCTGGCTTTGAACTCACAGAGGTCCGCCTGCCTCTGTCTCCGTGCACCACCACACCCAGCCAATATTTTGTAGCTTTTGGCAGATAGATCTTGAGTATATTTTGTTAAATTCATGCCTATGGATTTCATTTTTGGTGCTACTTTAAAAAGTGGTGATTTGTAATTTCATTTTCAAGTGTTCATTCCTAATCTCTAGTAGTATATTAGAAATATATTCGAATTTTTAATATGGATTTTGTGCCCTACATAACTTTGCTAAACTCAGTTATTAATCCTACAAGAATTTTTATAGATCCTTTGGACCTTTCAACATAAAAAGCATATCATCTTTTCAACACATATGCTTTGAATCTCAACTTTTACCCTGTTCTGCTGGTTGATAATAAGGGGCATTCTTGGGGCTAGAGATATGTCTCAGTGGTTGGGAGAGATGACTGCTCTTGCAGAGGACCTGGGTTCGATTCCTGGCACCCACATGGTGGCTAGGAACCATCATTAGCTCCAGTTCCGGGGAGTCCGATGACCTCTTCCGACCTCCTCCTTGGTGTTGTATGATGTGGATGCACCAACCTACATGCAGACAGTACACTCATACACATAAAAAAAATAAAGAAAAATTAAAAAAAATAAAGAATAAATAAGCTCCTCTTTAAAAAAAGTGGGGGTCATTCTCTTCCTTTGCCCGAGTTTAAAGCATTCCTGCCTTCTCCATTAGGAATGTAAAGTGTGTGTTTCATGGAGATGTTCTTTATTGGGACACTGAAATTTTCCATTATTCTGAGTTTGCTGTTACTCTTCTAATTGTGAATTGATGTGCAGTTTCATCAGTTTTTATTGCACATATTGAGATAAACATTTGGCTTTTATCTTTTTTTGGCTTTTCTTTAATGTATTAATTTTTTATTATGTGTCTTTTTTTTTTTTTTTTTTACAATATGGAGTCAGACTTGCCTTCATAGAACAAATCCATTTTATTGTTGTGTATGATCCCTTTTTCTCTGTGGTGGTTTCAGTTTTCCTAATGTTTTTAATAAGGACTTTAACAATTATGTATTTATTGTTATATGTGTATGAGTGCTTTGCCTGAATCTATATAAGGACACCCAGGTTGTGCAGTGCCCACAGAGGCCAGAAGAGGACATTGAATCCCCTGGATCCAGAGTTAAGGACAGTTGTTAGCTACCATATTGGTGCTGGGATCCAAACCGATGTCCTCTGCAAGAGCAGCCAGTGCTCTTAACCACTGAGCTATCTCTCCAGTCCCTTAATAAGGACTTTTACACTTATTTTCATAAAGGATGTTTTTCTGAAGGTTTTTTTTTTAATAATGTCTTTCTTTGTTTTTTATCAAGCTAATCCTGCCCTGACAAGATCAGTTAGGAAGTATTGACTTCTGTTCTATTTAGTGAATTGGTGAATACTTATATTACTTTTGCTTTAAATATTTGATGGAAATTTTCAGCAAAATTATCTGGATCTAGAGTTGTTGTTTATCAAAGGTTTTTTATTTATTTATTATTTTATGTGTATGAATGTACTGTCTGCATGTAGGTTTGTGCACCCATGTCGTGCAGTGCCGCGGAGGTCAGAAGAGGGTGTTGAATTCCTCTGGAACTGGATTTAAAGATGGTTCATAGCCACCATGTGGGTGCAGGTCCTCTGCAAGAACAGTTGGTGCTCTTAATGCATGAGGCATCTCTCCAGCCCCTGATCAAGGGTTTTAAACTACAAATTAATTGCTTTAATGGATAGGACTATTCAACTTGTCAATTTCTTTTTGAGTGAGTCTTGATTGTATTCAAAGGATGAATCCATTTTATGTAACTCACTGAGCTCCTGGGCATATAGATTTCATAATATTTTAGTTGTAAAAATATTTTAGTTGTTGTTTAATATTTAATAATAATCTTTTAAGTATTATTCTACCAGTAATGAAATATTCCCTTCATTCCTGATACTGGTAATTTGTATATTCTCTTTTTTTGACTAATTCAGATAGAGCGTTATACTGTTATCAATGTTTGCAAAGAGCCATCTTTTGGTTTCATGTTTTCTGCTTTGAGTTGTTATTGCTCATTTATTATTTCCTTACTTTTGGTGGCTTTGTCTTTTCAGTCCACAGTGTCCTCCTTAGACCTGTGATGGTCTGGATGGTCAGATGCTTAATTTCTTTCATTCTCTCTACTTCTTTTTTAAAATTCTAAAAACGTCCATTACTTTTTGATTGATTATAGGTCTCTGTGGAGAGGTGTGGGGGGCGGGATGGAAGAGGTTGCACAGATGCCATGGCACGTGTGTGGAAGTCAGAGGACAACTTTTGGGAGCTGGTTCTCTCTTTCTACCATGTGGGTCACAGAGAATGAACTCAGATTGGCAGGCTTGGCAGCAGGCAGGTGCCTTTACCCAGTGAGCTATCTCATTGGTCCTTTGCTATTTCCTGATGAGTAGGTTTCCACTAAAAACCTGGAACTCCTCACTCCCGCACTAAGTGGTAGGAGAATACCTGAACGGAGTTTCTGGCAGTGAAGTGACTTCTAACTTGGAAACACACAGAGAATAACGGAGAATCAATTGAATTGTGCTACTAAATGTATTGAACTTGAAAATGATGTAATCATTGTGGGAAGAAACACAGGAAACAAATCCTGGCTACCTCATCTATTGATGAGGCACAAGAGGAGGTTCTTAAAGATATTGTTTGCCTCAATTGAATCCTGA
Source organism: Rhizomys pruinosus (assembly GCA_009823505.1). NCBI lineage: Eukaryota > Metazoa > Chordata > Mammalia > Rodentia > Spalacidae > Rhizomys > Rhizomys pruinosus. Next base: position 4,127,393 of record VZQC01009175.1, on the reverse strand, counting down.
GGCTAAAAACCTTAACACCCCAACATATGGAACTAATAAAAAATGACACACTTCATCCAGTCTGTAGAATCAACAAGAATTTAATAAAGTTAATCAAATAATTGCACATAAATTTAAATTGTTTTCCCATTAAAGAATGCTTGACTGTAAATTATTGCAGGGAAAGCCATTTTCAAGTTAATGTTTCAACCATTAGAAAATACAAAGGGCATTTCATTAATTAGACTCAGCCCTCTTTCCTCCCAGCCTCTTCTTGCCTTTGCTAGGCAGAATCTGTTTAGTACTCAAATTTATTGACATGTGCGATTCAATGATACTATTTGTTTAGAGTCTGTCATATACCTGGTGGAATAAACTCATTAAGCATAAATGAATGGAAAGCAGCCATCATCTAAAATGAGTCCTTGCTCTTCTCCAGAGCCACTGTAAGGAATGTGCGCACAGCTGGAGTCCAAGTCCCTGTGAAGGTTACAACTTTCATTCTGAAATATTTAAGGCTGCAAATTTCTTCCTGTCGTTTGAAGGCAACTTGTTCAGGAAGAAAGACTTGAGTTCCCCTTGGCAAAGCTTTTTGTGTGCATTTATGGATGCTGTATAAAGCTATGTACATTCTGGCATGCCTTCCTAGAAAATGGGGCAATATGGAAAGCTAGAATTACTCTGGCTATTCTTGGTAAGTTTTCCATTTTAAAGAAGGACTTTTGTAAAAACCAAAATGGGGGGTGGGGCTGGAGAGATGGCTCAGCAGTTAAGAGCACCAACTGCTCTTGCAGAAGACCCGGGTTTGATTCCCAGCACCCACATGGCAGCTAAGAACCATCTTTAACCCCAGTTCCAGGGGAATCTGACGCCCTCTTCTGACCTCCGCGGCATTGCACGACATGGGTGCACCAACCTACATGCAGACAGTACACTCATACACATAAAAAAAGGACTTTTGCGGATTATGAAAACTTCTCAGCGATTGTGGTGGTCAGGATGCTAAATTCCCTACACTTGTTTTTCTCCCTGAGTCTCCACTGTTACTGAAGAGAGAGGAGCTTGTTTTTTTGTTTGTTTGATTGTGCGTGTGTGTGTGTGTGTGTGTGTGTGTGTGTGTTTGAAGGTGGAAGAAGCTATTACCTGAATGTCTGGCCAAAGGTGGAGGTACACTAAAACAGTGTTTGCAAACTCTGCTTCAGTGTTTGCAAATACAGAATTCAAGAAACTTGCTTTTAACCAGCAGTTACCAATTTGGTTTTAGGGCACGTGTGCTCTATACCAATTAAACTAATGTTCTAGATCAGGTGCTAAAATTAATAAAAGGAATTCTGTCTTATGCGTTCACAGTTCTCTTTCATTTTTCCAGGACATGATAACAGTTTAGTCCATCTCACAGTAAACACGAGTGGGGAACTACCAGGAGAGAGGAGTGAGGCAGGTCTTTAACGTCACTTTATAATACCTCATGAACTCTATGATATGGCTTGAAGCTATTCCTGGGTAGCAAGGCCGCTTCTCACCCCCACTACCCTGCTTTTCAAATGCCAGGACTTTTTAGAATAGAGCAAATAGTTAGATGGAGCAAGCAGGGTGAGGGTGTGGACAGTGCAGGAAGCTTCTTTTAGGTAATGATTCTTTGCGCCAAGCAAGTGAATGGTTTATGCTTTTCAAACGTTTCTTGGAAAATACATTTATTCAGATGCCAATACATCATTGGGAATAAAAATTAAACATTGAATTGGCAATAATTCATACACATGAAGTAAGCATGTCCATGTAAAATACCAAGGAAAGATGTGTCTGGAGATATTCTGTGACTGAGATGTTCTTCATAGACAGAGGGCTGTGTGGTGGTAAGGGTTCCTCTCAGGCTGCCTGTCTTCTCTGGCTCGGTCCCGCCCTCCTTTCTTGTTTTCTAATTCCTCCCACTCTTCCTTGCCTCGCCTTTCTCTTTGCTGTCAGGAACAGCTGCAGATCAACCTGTAGATCAATGCCTCATCACCCCCTCCCACCCCCAACCAAGCCTTTCCACAGAGCTCTTGTCTTCTCAGCAGGGGTGAACACCATTCTGATAATCTCTCCAAACATTCAGTTCCTTTGCTCTGGAAGACCTGCTTTTTGTGAATTAAGTCCTGAGTCTATTGCATAAAAATGAAACGAGCTTTCGCAGTCCAGCGATAATAGACCTAATAGGACTTCTTCATTCAATTTATTTCAGTCATTTGAAATAAGTGTGAATTTTGGGAACACTGTGCAGTTGGAAAAGTATAACATACCTGGCATATAAAGAGGAATAAAGTCCCAAGGGAGATGATGGTTTGTTTCATGTTTTCTTTGGAAATTGTGAAAAACTTAGGAACAAACAAGTCAAAGTGGCATGAGCCATCTGCTGAGGTGACTGCTTTTCAGATAGGTTTGGGCCGTGGCGCTGTCTATATCATACATGCTGTTGCAGATGGAGATGGGTATGCTAGGGAGAGGACACTGTCACTCTGGGTCATACTGCTGGAACTACCCCACTTCACCATTAACCCTCTCCAGATAGTAAGATTCATAACTGGGATTTTTGTTTGTTTTCTTCATTAATGTCTGAGTGCTATGTTTTCAATAAGTATGTATGAGCATTTCGTGAATGAACGATGGACTTAGGTTGAACTTCACTGCTCTTCATCTAGAAGATAAGGCTAATTATTAAAGTAAGCACCTAGTGGAGTCTGTGCTAACAAGCTTGGGTTTCTTGCTTAAATTTAGTTCTTACCACAAACCAACACCTTAATGTTTACTAGGATGATTTTCTGATGAATCTGAATCATGAAGCTTTCATTTAAGCATAGAAATACTAAGGCAAACAGTCACAGGGCCAGCCAACTTTTAAAATTCTCACCCTTGACTTCCTAGCAGAAAGGTGACAATAGATTTGCAACCAAGAGTATCAAGTGAGGTAAAGTGAACTGATCCCTGACAACGAGCTGACATCCATACAAGGGCTCTTAGAGTATGGGCCTTGTCTCTGAGTGATACGTAGGTAGTTTTGTCTATTCCTGTCTATATTCTAAACATCAAGATCATAAAAGATATTTAATAGACACTTAATGAATTTGTGAATGAATATATTTATAGGCAAAGCAAATGAGGGAAGAAAGTATCAGGTATTGGATGGATGGAGACATGGGAAACCAGTGGGCTGTGGCTGTAGTGTCAGGTATTAGATTGGTGGAGACATGGGAAACCAGTGAGCTGTGGCTGTAGCTGCCCCTCCCTCTCTGACAAGCACCTGAGGCAAACAAAAGCCCAGATACTACTCTCTCTTACCTTGTGCAGTGACTTCCCTGTCAGGGATACAAGAGGCTTGTGGCTTGTGTCAAGGTGGCACTCGCTCTTCCATGATGGAATCTGCTTCCAAAGCTTCCTGGGGGATCCAACTGGTACTAACATTGAACTCTTAGCAGTTCATTGAATGGTTCCGTATTCTTGTCATTGGATCTTTTCCCATGCTCCACTCATCTTCTTGCACTGAGAGCAATCAGTCTCCTGAGCTGTCCAAAAATTCTGTCTCAACTTTGCTTCTAGATAATCCAAAATAAAAAATAATTTTCAATAACATTCACATCTCAACATATAACTAGAAAAAAAAACTATTAGCACACACCGTTGGTATATTTTTTTCTTTTCTTTTTCTTTTTTTTTTTTTTTTTTGGTCTTTTTGAGACAGGGTCTTCCTTTAGTCCTAGCTGGCCTGGAGCTCGATATGTAGACCAGGCTGGCCTTGAACTCACAGAGATGCGCCTGCTTTTGCCTCCCAAGTGCCGGGATTAAAGGAGCGTACCATCATGCCCAGCCTAAGATGGTTCTTAGCCGCCATGGGGGTGCTGGGATTTAAACCTGGGTCCTCTGCAAGAGCAGTCAATGCTCTTAACTGCTTAGCCATCTCTCCAGCCAGTATATTTATTTCTAATTATTTGTGTGCATTCCTGGGCTAACACATTATGTGTGCAGACCTCTGGTTGTCTTTTCAATATCTGACATTTCACTATCCCACATAAAGAGCCGGTGTTGCTGAAGCCATGGCTATGTGGACATGTCCCTCTGCCCCCTGCCCCCTGTCCCTTGCATTTATGCCAAGTTACCAAATTTGCCCAATGGGATGGAAGTGAAAATATATAAGAAATTCTGGAATCCTTCCTTGAGAGAGAGCTAGCTGCCATTTTTCACTTTAATTTCGTAAAGAAGTCAGTCTGGACTACACTCTAGTAAGAGCATTGTAAAGAGATGGAAGGACTCAGCTCACTGATGTTTTTGCAACCCAGGCCTGGACTGCCCATAGGCACACTTTCAGCTGAGAGAGAATCCAGGCCTCTTGCAGCCACTGCTTGTTTGTGTTGTTATTAGCCCAACAACTTGACCATTATTACTTTAGGTATGTTTACCACACCACCCACACATTTTAATATCCCTGAAATGGGGATGTTTCTTTACAGTTAATGAGGTCTTAGCATTATAATTATAATGTTCTTATCTTTCTTAGTGAAACATGCAATTATGTTCCTATTTTAATTGCTAGAAACTTATATTTAATGAACTACAGCAACACACTAAGTTATAAGGCCACACATTATGAGATATACATAAAAGAAGCAAGCAGAGACGTTTACATGTAGTGAGAGTAAATATTTAAATACATTCATTAAATGTGTTAATTGCATGAGATGGGTTGCCCCAATGTATTAGGTGAGAACAATGAGGTTAATTATGCTACATTATTTTTAGTGTTTTGGTTTATGTATGAGTTATTGTCCATTCTATATTCAGTTTAAGAACTTGATGCTGCTCTGTGGCATATTTTAGGAAGGCACAGGGTATGTCACTCGAGGAAATTCAGGACTGGTTACACTTATGAAATCCCAATACCATTCACTTCTCATCAACAGGCAAGCTAATGTCGGCTCATAAATTTTCATCTTCCCTGTGCCAGTCACAGTTGCTTCTGAAAATTAAACAGGAGGTGCTGCATTTTTACGTTTGTTTAAACTCAACGTGATTCTACTTAGAGGTTTTTTTTTTCCAAGTTAGACATTTTCCCCAACAGTTTTAAATATGCAGACACACAAGTTTTTAAATAGAATGCATACTTATACAATTATTTTCAACAAAACACAATATATAGAAACGTCTACAGACACCCATCACTAGCTAGAGGTCTCTTTTGGAAAGGAGCCACCTTTCTGTCTATTGCCTGCCTTCTTGGAATATTGGGTGAAATTTTGCCTTGTCATGTGGCTAACGGTTTTATCTGATATGAGAGTCTAATTTGCTTCTCCATTTTCTTGGTAGCTTATGTGTGCATCAGCTATTCACTGTGTGGGTCCACATGTATGTTTGTGTATGTACAAATGCTCTTTCTTAGGAATCATTTATAATTACTTGTTATGTTTTAGTGGAAGCAACATGTCTATCCATATTTCAATAATCAGTATAACCAAAGTGTGGAGAGCAGATCTCTACTGTCTTCCGCTGGAATTAAAGTTTCCAACACTTCATATTTGAACCAATGAGCACACCGGGTGTGAATGTAGCAATCTTTGTGAATATTGAATATTAGTAAAATCAATTCCTCTTTTTGATTTCAGATAATATTAAATACTAATGAATTCTAAGACAATCTTCCCACTTCCTAGTGAATCAGTTGCTGTTGGCCCTTTTGGGTGCTCAGCGCTCCACTGAGGAGACCCTGGTTATAAGACAGGCCCCTGAGCCTCACAAGCAGGGCCATCTACAGTGAGTTTCCTAACCACATCAGCACATTTGCTCTTCACAAACCTCCAGCATGCTTCCGCCTGCTTCTCACTTTCCAGTACGCAGTGTGCAGTGTTGCAGTGCCTGTCCAGCTTAGACTGTACTGTGTACATGCACTACCTAAGGGTCTGGGAAAAGCACATCCTGAAAGTACAGGTCTGTGCTGGAGTCTGCGGCCCTGTGTGGCTAAGTCCCAAGGGGTGATGCTTATGTCCATGGATGGCTGTGTATTTGAAGGAAACAGAGGACAGAGCACTATTAGAAAGACCTTTTAGTGTGAAAGTTCTAAAATCTATTGTACAATAGTCATTCATTTATTCGACAGATTTTTTTTTTTTGGTCTTTTTGAGGCAGGGTCTCCCTGTAGCCTCAGCTGGCCTAGAACTCACTCTGTAGACCAGGCTGGCCTTGAACTCACAGAGCTCTGCCTGCCTCTGCCTCCTGAGTGCTGGGATTAAAGGTGCACGCCACCATGCCTGGCTCAACAGGTATTTTTTTAGTATCTAATATATCAGGCATCCTGCTGGTTTCTGGCAAGAATGGAAGTTTTGTGTATTATGGATTTGTTTTTCTTTTCTATTTATCCTCCTCCTCCTCCTCCTCCTCCTCCTCCTCCTCCTCTTCCTCCTCCTCCTCCTCCTTCTTCCTTTTGAGATAGGATCTCCTATAACTCAGGCTTCCCTGGGACCCACTGTGTAGTTGAGGATGGTCATCACCTCCCCAGTGCTGGGATTATAGGCATGAGTTACTCTACCTGAGATCTAGTGGGTCTTTGCATGGATTAAGTGATTTCCCATAAATGGAAGCACATATGAATACATCTATTTATGTTTAAGCATCATGGATATGCATGTCCATACAGTAATGTCACATACAGATATATGTCTCTATATACACATTCTGAGCAGAGGCTTTTGGTTTGCGTTGTCCTTGGATCCCACTATCACACTCCCTGAATCAATTCGATGGTCTAATCCTATTCTATTATCCTGGACCTTGTCTGTAAACTGTGTAAAAAATTTTTCTTCCTAACCTGTTTGTTTATTTAGATTTATTAACTATCTGGCACAGAGAACATTTATTTTTCCATTAATAATCTTTTAATTAAGTTTTATTTTATGTGTATGAGTGCATTAACTGATGTATGTAAGTGTACCTTGTCATACAGTGCCCCCAGAGGACAGAAGAAAGTGTTAGATCCCCTGGAACTGGTTATGGATAGTTGTTAGCAGCCATGTGGGTGCTGGGACCCAAACATGGGTCTTCTGCAAGAACAATTGTTCCTATGTGCTGAACCATCTCTCCAGCCTCATAATGTTTTATTTTTAATATTTTGAAGGAGAAAAGAATCATGTTTCACACTTTTGGAATATAGTTCATTATGAGATCATTAAGTAAAGAAGATTAAGTCAATATCAATGTTTGCTTCACTTTTAAAGTGTCATGTATATCTAACACTAAACTTTAGAAAGTATCTGATATAATAGTTTTATTTAAATGATATTTTGATCATAGAACATAGCATTTATATGATAATATTGAAAGGAACTTATAGCTTTCATAAAATAGTAGTCAAGAAACTGTAATAAGGGGTTGGAGAGATGGCTCAGTAGTTAAAAGCACTGGCTGCTCTTGCAAAGGTTCCAGGCTAGATTCCCAGCATCCACATGGTATCTAACAACCATCCAGTAAATCCAGTTCCAAGGATCTGATACCCGTTTCTGACCTCTGTGGGCATTGCATGGCACTGGTGCACTTACATGCACACAGACAATACACTCATACATGTAAAATAAAAATAATAAATAGAATATTAGAAAAGAAACTTTCAATAAGATGATGTTTGAATGGTTATTCATGCATTGGTGGATCATTGTTGAAGTTGGAGCCTGTGTTTCATATTACTAGTAAAGGATTTCAGAGTGCTTACTTCCCTGTGCTATGTATGGTGCAATAATAAATAGTTGCTGAAATTAATACTGGAAATTAATTCTTAATACATGAAAATAGAGATTTGAAGGAATTTGTAAAAACTGGTGTTTCCTATGATCCTTTATTTCTGTCATGAATTTCATCTAATGAGTCATATCAACTCTCGTTGGATGAGAACTTACAGCAATAGACCTTTAGGCTCACTCAACTTAGGTGCCTATAAGCTTCAAATCAAGATGTGTGCAGGGTGGGTCCTCTAGGAGAGAGCCTCTCTCTAGGTTTACATACCTCTCTAGGTATTCCTTGACTTACAAACTTTAAATGTCTTTTATTTATTTATTTATTTTGATTCTATGTGTATTAATGAGTGTTTTGCCTGCATGTGTGTAAGTGCACCTCACACAATGCCCACAGAAGCCAGAAGAGGGCATTGAATCCCCTGGAACTAGAGTTACAATTGTTAACTGCCATGTGGGTACAAAAGCAGCCAGTGCTCTTAACCAGTGAGCCATCTCTCCACCTCCAGAAGATTTTTTAAATATCATTTACAAACATTTTTAATAAGGTAATACCAAATAATGAGTTTCATTATGATATCTTCAAATATAAACTCACAGTACATGTCTCTTTAAGAAATCTTTCAATTTCTTTACAGCTGTGCCAGAACAGAAGTCATGAGGGGTTTCTTCCCTATGATATACTTTTATCACAAGATTGTCTTGAAGTTCCTCATAAAACCAGGCCTAGATTGTCTTTATTGGTTCTTAGCCTTGAAAGATATCTGGGTTAAATCTGGTTGAGAATTAGTGCATGGTTCATTCATTCTCTTAAAAATATTGATGGCCTAGCGGTTAAGAGCATCGACTGCTCTTTCAGAGGACCGGGGTTCGATCCCCAGAACCCACATGGTGGCTGAGAACCATCTGTAACTCCAATTCCAGGAGAACTCCAGTTCCAGGGGAATCTGACACCCTCTTCTGACCTCCACAGCATTGCACAACACGGGTGCACAAACCTACATGTAGACAGTACATTCATACACATAAATAAATAAATAAATAAATAAATTTAAAAAAGAATTATGTAATATTAAAAAATATTGACTCTTTAAAAAAGGTGATGTTTCTTGGGGCTGGAGAGATAGCCTAGTGGTTAAGAGTGCTGACTGCTCTTGCAGAGAACCCGGGTTCTATCCCCAGCACCCACATGATGGCTGAGAACTGTCTTTAACTCCAGTTCCAGGGGAATCTGACACCCTCTTCTGACCTCTGCAGCATTGCATGACATGGGTACACAAACCTACATGCAGACAGTACATTCATACACATAAAAAATAAATTAATTAAAAAAGGTGATGTTTCTATAATAACCTACTCAAAAGATGGAGTAAAGAGCTGAACAGAGACTTCACCAGTGAGGAATTAAAGATGGCTGAGAAACATCTTAAAAAGTGTTAAACATCATAATACTTAATAAAATGTAAATTAAAACCACTCTCAGATATCATCTCACTTGGATACGACTAGCTAAGATCAAGAAAACAAAAGACACCAAATGCTGGAGAGATTTCAGGGGAAAGGAGAACGCTCATCCACCGTTGGTGGGAATGTAAACTTGTACAACCATTATGTAAAGTAGTGTGGAGAACCCTTAAAAGTCTCGAAATTAGCCTACCACCTGACCCCATCATACCACTCCTGGGTATATACCCAAAAGACTCATCCTACCTCAAAGATACATGCACATCCATGTTTACTGCAGCTCTCTTCACAATAGTGAAGAGCTGGAACCAACCTAAATGTCCCTCAACAGATTAGTGGATGACAAATATGTGGCACATCTACACAATGGAGTACTATTCAGCGGTAAAGAAAGATGACATCATGAAATTTACAGGTAAATGGATGGAACTTGAAGCCATTATGCTAAGTGAAGTAACACGGTCCCAGAAAAACAAAAGGTGATTTGTTTATCTCACTTGTGGATACTAACTCCAAATCCCCAAGATGAAAAGCAAGCTGAAAATAACATTATTGTTATATTTCTGTTTATCTGAAAGCAACTATGCTATTACAATGTAAATCTCTTCTCAGGCTCTAGAATTGATCCACCACTTACTGTAATTGCTATATAATTACTCTGTAATTACTGTATATGGGTGGAAAGTATGTATTCATATTTTAGAGTAATATAAAATTAAAGGAGGAAAATGTGAATTCCTAAACACACAAAAATGACTGAGAGAAAGATGCAGGACAGTTATGGCAGAATGCATGGTCTGGGGCGGGGTGGGGGGAAGGGAAAGGGGAATATGTCTAAAATGAACTGAAAAATGATGTCTGAAATATACAAAACATCAATAATAAAAGCATTATATTAAAAAAGGTGATGTTTACACATCACAATGTAACCTAGAAGGTTCTATAGTGAAATATCCTGAGAAATAAAGTTGTTACCAAGACTTGCTGCCAATTCTTTTCAACCATTTAAAAATATGGAATATTTAGAAATTTATGAGTGATTAATGGTAGTTGAGTTTTAGTTGGCCCACATGTGTATCCATGGCTATAAGGGGAATTGGCTGGGCTGCAGCCAGTCTGTTCTGATCTGGGCTGGAATAGGAGAGATGACTGGGGCCTCCAGAGTGGACACTTTCTTCAACCAACAGGATAAGTGAGGCCTTTCCTCTAGGTGGTTGAGATAGAGAGCAGAGAGCAGGGACTCTGAACCAGGAGACTGTCCTGCTGCTACATACTGATCCCTCAGGCTAGTCCACATTCAAGGCCCAGGGAAATAGGTTCTGCCTCTCAGTGGAAAGGGGTGCAAAATCACTGTGCAAATGGTTGGTGCACACCACACACTGACAGGAGGGCTACATAGATACATATGAAGTTTCTGTGTGTGTGTGTGTGTGTGTGTGTGTGTGTGTGTACTGTAAGTACCTGTGTATGTGTGGGTTGCAGGTGCGTGTGTGTGCAGGCCAGAAGTTGACGCTGATTATCTTCCTCAACTGTTCTCACATTTGTTTTCTGAGACAACGTTGCTCACTGAACTCAGAGCTCACTGCTCCACTAGGCTGGCTGCATCTTGCCCTGTGCTGTGGTTATACACAGTTTCTGCTGAGCCCTGCTTTTCCATGGCTGCTGGGGATCTGAGCTCTTGTCCTCTTGCCCAGCATGTCAAGCACTTCACTGACTGAACTTTCTCTCCAGTTCCTCCCTTTCCCTTTGATTGATGCTAATTTTTGTCTTTGTTCTACAAGTGGGGACAGAGAGGCAATAATTTGGTCAAAGTCAAATTATTCCCAGCCAGGAGAGGCTGGAGCCAGGATTCATTTAGTAGGCCTTAGTTCAGAACCTGAGTTATTCCACCTGCCATTGAGAAATGGGTAGCATACGATAACACTGTACTTATTGTTCTACACCTTCATTATCCACTTAAGAGAAGATCTTTGAGATTGCTATGTATCAAGGCTTCTTCTCAATTACTGTAATACTTAGTTGGTCACACACACACACACAGACACGATGCACAGACATACATGCAAACATACGCACATAAGTTAAATAGTCCTTTATGGATAAATCTAAATATTCTCTGAAATCCTTTTCTGTTGTGAATATCACATTGAATAATGTGGTGCAGCATATTCCTTTATTAAATAAAACCTAAGGGTTCGTTTCATCAGTGAAGATGAACTACCAAGAACATTCATGTCCTGGATAGCTGTGCTGGTTAGGTTCAGTGGTTAATTTGACACACTGGGAAGAAGAATCCTCAACTGAGGACATTGGATTATCCTGTTGCCATGTCTCTGGGTCTTTTCTTGCTTGCTAATGGCCATAGGTGGCAGCACTGTCCCTGGGCAGGTAGGCTTGGGCAAGAAGATTACCTGAGCAAGCCAGGGGAGGAGGCTTGTTAGAAGCATTCCTCCATGGCCCTCTGCTTTAGCTCCTGCCTCTAGGTTCCGGCCTGTAGTTCCTTCCTTGACTTCTTTAAATGATGGACTATATACCATAAGATGAAACAAATCCTTTCCTCTCTAATTTGGTTTTAGTCAATATTTCACCACAGTAGTTGAAAGCAAACTGAGGAAATAGCATAACATTGAAACTTAAAGCAAAACTAGTGTAATTACAATAAAAAGAATGAACTGAAATATATTAGGATATCTTGTATTATTTCATTACTTTTAGGTAAAATGCTGAGGAATAATTGGAGCGTGGATAAATAGAAACTGACCTTGTTTTAATTGATACCTATCAAATTTTATAGTACAGAAGTGTAAATCTACTTTATTGTAAACACTGTACTTCCTTGACCAAATATTAGACCATATTCTTCAATGCATTATATTAAAATGGAAAGTGACAAAGACGATCATGAATCATTTGGAACACATTATTTTTAACTTTTCATAGGTAAAGTGGACCTCAAAAATTCCCAAACTGTTGAGTATTTAGGAAGATAGTTGTATCAGTCACCTTTCCGTTGCTGTTATAAGCACCATGATCAAGGGAACTTATTGGCCGACAGTTCCATGAGGATAAGGGTCCATTGTGTGGGAGGCATGGCAGCCAGAGCAGAAACCTGTGCACTGAAATCTTCAAGGATATGCAGGAAGTGGGGTGAAGGCCACCCCACAGGGGTGTGCTTCCTGCAGCATGGTTGCCCCTCCTAAAAGTTCCAAAAAGTCCTAACAGTCCCAACCAGTGCCACCAACTGACCAAGTGTGTAAGCACTTGGAGCCAATGGAGGACATTTTCATTCAAACCACCACAATAGTCATTAAGCCGATCTACCACGTCAATGAACATTCAGAGTAAGTAGAATAGGAAAAGTACACATTACAATTCAACTCAAGACATTAAAAAGATAGCATACTCATGTAATTAGAAGAATTAATGGCTACAAAGAAAAGATGAGTAAATGACACTACAAATTATTGTTATACTACTGTATGTAGTATGAGACTATAAGAATAAAACATTTAGGTTGGTATCGAAGTTTTCATCAAAAGCTGTTAACAGGGCTGGAGAGATGGCTCAGTGGTTAAGAGCACCAACTGCTCTTGCAGAGGATTCAGGTTTGATTTCCAGCACCCATATGGCAGTTAAGAACAGTCTTTGACTCCAGTTCCAGGGGAATCCGATGCCCTCTTCTGACCTCTGAGGCATTGCACAACATGGGTGCACCAAACTGCATGCAGACAGTACAGGAATACACATAAAAAGTAATTAAAAATTTTTTAAAAAGCCTCTGTTAACTTAATTCACTTAATAATGAGTAAAATCACAAAAGTTAAATATTCTATTCTCAAAGAGATCAATATCATCAGATACTCCTGTCTTCTTCCCATGCCATATGGCACACACACACTTCATGTGTATGACTTGTAAACTTAACTGTATTGAAGACATTTTAAGAATATTTTTTTCTAATTTCCTTTCAATTCATCAGAAATAATCTTAGGTCATATACTGTACCTTCTCCTCTTTTACACACCATTTTGTAAAAGTAAAATGTGGACAAATAGAAGACCATGCTGATTGCTTTGGGGACATGAAAGACAGGCTGTGGAGTAGAGCTTTGAATCCTAGCTGTACTATCTTATATTTTGGGGGTCTTTGACAAATTACTTAGCTTCTTAGCTTTAGATATTTGCTTTAATGTACATATGACAATAATCTTCAAATGCCTATGATAATAACATAATTAAACATAAGGATACATATGAGGATACTGTAAGAGCTCAAGAAGTGAACAGGAACATGGTGAGCTCCTCTTTTTATTTTCAAATTTTCACCTCCTTAAGTGGGAATCTCTGAGGGCAAGGGAATATCATCAGTTGTAGTTAGGGAAGTGGTTAGCACACAGAGCATTGACTATCAGTTGAATGAATCAATCAATAAATTTCCAAGAATCTAGTGAAATGGCTCAGTTGGTAAATTCTTTGCTGTGTGAACATGAGGGTATGAGTTTGGATCCCCAGCAGCCATGTAAAAGCCAGGGGCCTCCATGTGTACCTACAACTCCAGGGCTGGAGACAGAGCAGGCCCTAGCTTCAGTGAGAGACCCTGTCTCAAAAACTAAGATGGCAAATGATACTGGAAGACACCCAACATTGACCTCTGGTTTCACACGCCTTTGCATACACACAAACACGTATATGCCACACATATAGATAAATAAATGATAAAATAACTTTCCATTGCTTGCCAAGCATATTGTGGATTCTGCCTTCGAATGGTAAAATGTTTTAATTATTGCAACAGTCAACAAGGTTTTATTTCTGCTATTGTTATTAAAAGACTGGTTTAAAAAGATTGGAGAAGTACACATTCGTCTTTTATACATCCCATACCTTTGGTTCTCTTGGCAGTTTTTTCTCATTTGGTGTCAAAAAGAAAATATGTGTTGGGGGAAATTTTCTATCAATATTTTCTAGTAATGAAAGAAGCTGAATGAAATATACCAGAGACGGCTAGAAGAAAAATATAGCCTAGCATCTAGGGGGTATAATTCATATTATCAACACAAATTTGTTCATTTATTAGGTGCTTACATTCATCTTCCTTCACTCCATTGTAATAATGAGTTTCCAAGCTGAAAATAATTATTTAGCCAAGAATATTATTTAGTGCAGGACCTATATTAGTTTTAAAAAGGCACGGGCCATCATTTGCTTAAAATTGTCATTAGATTCCTTCAGTTTAATGGTCACTTGAAGCTTCCCTCAACACCCCTCCCTTGTTCCTCTACTCGCTCTGTGTGATGTGAGCACAAACTCCAGTCGACAAGGCAAGAATCACTTTAGGGTTAAGCTCATTCTTTCCCTCTCAGACTGTTTCCGTTTCCAGCCAGCCTCTCTTAACATGGTATCATATAACTGCAGAAGTCTCTCTGGGTTGTGGCATCTGTGAGCATTTCTTCACTTGTTCTTTGTTGAAGACATTTCCTTAGAATTTAACAACAACAACTGGCAATTTCTTTCCCCACCTCAGCGAACACAAAAAATTAATCATCTCCCAGAGGCTGTATTAAACCTGACACTGTGTACAATGCAAATATGCCACAAGTCTATCTGTACATTTATTTGCAAATGTGAACAGATATGCTTCATATAAATTAATCCCCCATTTCATTATAAGGAAGGAATTACGTCTGTGGTCAAAGGGTGATAGGGGGGAGCGTTAATCTGATTTAGCACAGCATGTGAAAAATTAATTGAAAGTCAGAACTCCATAGTGTTTATTATAAAGTAATTTCACACCAGCTCAGGATTAGCATGGTGATGGGTGAGAATAGGTCATCAATATGTTAATTGAAATACAGCATGCTTTGTAAAGGAGAAAGAAGGAGGGAGGAGACAGAAGGAAAAAAAGATTGATTTAGAGATACAGTACGTAACGTGAAGTTTGATGGTGGTTTGGGACAAAGAATAAATAGAAAGAAGAGGACTCCATCAAGGGAGACAGACACTTGCACAATCCAGGGGGTTTCCTTGCGTTGCCTATGCAAATCCCCTTTCCCACGACGTGAGTCCTGAAATATTCCAAGATTCCTATAGTTTGGAATATCTCCACTTGTTGCATCTTTGAAAAATGGTTACAGGTGAAGTGCTCCATGGTCATGAGGCTGGGTAACCCGGGAATGGAAGCTTAAGCCCAGCCTTCCCAAGTGTTTCAAAGTTCTTGTCTTTGTCTCTGATGACACAGCTGGGCTCTCAGGATCTGAACTCTCAGCTGGAAGGATGAATGTGATCCGAGTTAGTAGTAAAGTGAGGGTGTCTTTGATTCAACAACCTTGGCATTAATAAGGCCTACAGCAGCTAACCACATTGTCATTTCCACCTTGTGCTGAACACAAGGCCAAGCCATCCCATGCTTCCGGTTGATGCAGACTTCACTGAGCACCTATCCATCTTCTGTTGTAATTGGTGTCCACCCTGACATCCCGGTCACGCGATCTGATGCAGATGTATAATCCAGAACTACAGTCTGCATGGCAGAGACTGAAATTAGAAAGAACGTGTTTTGTTTATTTGCATAATAGAGTGAGATGTTAAAATTTCATGACTAGCAGATCATACCCCAGGCACAGCTCACACAAGATGCATTGCAAAGGAGATCTCTGTTTTTAACTGCAGTCATCGCTGGAGTTTGGGCTAGTGGCTTCTTAGAGATTTAAACATATATTTTCATAGTAGTAACCAGCAGGCACAAAAAGAAGGAAGGGAGGGAGGGAGGAAGGAAGGAAGGAAGGAAGGAAGGAAGGAAGGAAGGAAGGAAGGAAGGAAGGAAGGAAGACATTTGTGATTAGGCAAGGACTAAGGGAACCAAGTTCACAAAAACGGGTGGGAGAGGCCATGTAGACCAGGAGTTAGGTGGGACAACAAGCTTCTCTGAAAGTCACATGAAGGCAGAGGTGTTGGCTGGATCAAGAGGAAACCAGCAAGTTATTTATAAAGAAAAGAAATCATCTTTCAGGATTGCACAGCCCCGTGCTATCAGCTGCCTAATGTGACCTTTCCACGTACCCTTTTCTGTGGAAAGTTTGCAACCCAGGCTGACACAAGCAGCAGCAATATGTTAATTTTGACCCAGCTCTGCCTCAAATACTAACCATGATCTCTAAGACATTTCCACGAAGAAATACAATCTTTTCAGACACAGCTTTCAGCACTAAGTAACCCCATGACCTTTCTAATGAAGCTCAAAATTAAAACGTGAAAACCCAGAAAACAAAACAGAGTAAGGAGTGGGGCAGTGACATGGGAACACTGCAGAGAGTGTAATAAACTATGGCCTGTAGAGTCTCTCTGTCTCTCTCTTTATATATATATATATATATATATAATATATATATATATGTATATATATATTATATGCCTATATATAATATATATATGTATATTATGGCATATGGAGCCTGTGTCCTCAAATGTCCTTCAGTGTGAATTCACCCCACTAGAGCCTGGCCAACCTACCAAATGTCTCATCCCTGGAAGAGACTGTCTCTCTCCCTCCCAGCAGCCATCAATTGCTAAAAGTTCCTTGGGTTGGGTTGGGATTTCTTACCACATCCCCATATTTATGCTGGGGACGCTGTCTGGTTTGAACATGCATGAAACTTGTGCATGCTGTCACTCTTGCTGTGAGTTCATATGAGTACCAGAGCAGCTGTCTGGAGAGCTCTGTTTCTTGTGGTCATCCACCACCTCTGGCCCTTCCGATTTTTCTGCCTCTCTTCTACAGTGGTCCCTGAGCCTTGGGAGGCAGAAGTTTGAACTAGGTGTCCTGTTCATGGATAAGCACTCTTCAGCCTCTTGTTCTCTGCATGTTGGGCACTTGTGGTTTTCTGTGTTAATCACTTTGCTGCTGAGAGTTGAGAGACGCATTCATCTTATGTGTGGAGGTTGTGCTGAAGTTGTGTCACTTAGGGCTAAGAGTCTCACAGATGCCTAATCTCTGTATTTGGCCAGTTATGTAAATATGTAATAGTCTACCACGTGCAAAAAGAAGCTTCTTTCATGAGTGGTAAAAGGCACACTACTTTGTAAATATGAGGATGCATCTTTAGATTACAGTGAGAAATATCATTGATCAAGGAATGCTGCAAAGATAGGTTTTTCTCTAGAATCTGTGACTTCCTACAGCCACATGTAATTGGCTATATTTATAGTACCACACATAAGTTCTCTCTCATTGAGCAGGCTTTAATTCCAAACAGACAGCTGTTGATTACCCCCAAGATAAAATGCTGCTACTATATCAATACTGTTTGCTCTGCTCGTTTTGGTTATTAGGCTTTAAAACTTGGGTTGGACCACTGACTGAATTTTTTCCCTCCTCAGCAGTTTGCATCGTATCCTCTGATACCATGAGAGTTAGTCTTCAGAAAGGAGGCTTCCAGGTCATGTCCTGCTCAGTTGTTTCAAGACTTGTGTTCAAAGTATGGCCTCTCTTCAACAATAAGGTCTTACCTTCAAATTCTCGAGGTAATCGAGGACTGTGGTAAATAGACTGTGTTATCTTGGGAGCCTCTTAGACTACCCAGACCAATAACCAGAAGGGAGGTTTCTTCTTTTCTTTTGCTCAGAACTGTGTTTTTTATTATATATCCTTCCGCTATGTGTGTGTGTGTGTGTGTGTGTGTGTGTGTGTGTGTGTGTGTGTGTACTAAAGCATTTCCCTCAGTGTCTTTTCACATCAGTATTTATCTCTCTTCTCGGTCCCCTTTACAACCTTCCCTACTCCATCTTCAGTTACATTGTCTTCATTTCCTCCTTGATAACAACTATCTCCTACTATCCCCCTCTCTTGAGGTCCTTCTTCCGCTTTATCCTCGTTCCTTTCCATTTCCTGTTTGCCTCTAGTTACATCAGGATATATACTCACATCTGAGGATTTGGAGCTAAGATCCACAGTTGAGGGGGAGCATAGATTACTTATTTATTGGAGTCTGTTACTTCTCTTAGTATAATAGTTTCTAGTTCTATCTACTTACCTAAAAATGTCATGATTTTGTCTTTCTTTACTGCTGAGTAGAACTTCATTGTGTAAATGTATCACATTTTTATTCTCCATTCATCAGTTGAGGGACAGTTAGCTTCTTTTCATTTCTTAGCTATTGTGAAAAGAGAAGCAACAAATATGGATGTGCGAGTATCTTTGTAGTAGGATCAGTCCTTTGGGTATATGCCAAGGGGTGGTATAACTGGATCATGTGGTAAATTTATTTTTTTTATTTTAAGCATTCTCCATACTGATTTCCACAGTGGTTGCATCAGTTTGCAATCCCACTGACAGTGGATGAGGGTTCCCCTTTTACCGCATCTCTGCCAGCATTTGGCATCATTTGTTCTCTTGATCTTAGCCATCAAATTGGGTTTAGATGGAATCTTAAGGTGATTTTGCTAAATTACTAAGGATGTTGTGAGAATTTCATACATGTATACTATGTCAATAGCTCCTCAGTAAGTGGCAGGTGAGGGACGTGAACACAACTACCCTCCCCATCTTTGTTGGAATGTTGGCTGGATGGAGCTTGTGAGGGTCCTGTGCAGGTAACCATAGCTGCTCTGAGTTCATGAGCAAAATAGCCATGTCGTGTCCAGAAGATAGTATCTCCTAGCACTCCTCTTCATTGGATTGCAAAAAGATGTTTCTCTTTCCAAGGTTGAGAAAAGCCTAGGTCTATTGGTAGGACAAATATTTCAACATGAGCGCCTCTAGTATCTAAATGTGTACACTTTATGTAAATGAGTTACTGTGTGTGCATATGTAACACTAGCTGCTAAAAAGCAGGAGACTAGCCTTCAGCTCAGCCTCAGTGTTGGTAGGTAGGTGTCCCTTCTTGAGAGTCGGTGTTATTATTATATACTTTAGGAAAATAATTTGTAAAGTTTCTTTAGAACATACATAAGAAATTTAAAAGTCTAAAAGTAAGTTTTGAGACATAATTTTTTGGTAATTAAATGCTTTCTTCATTTAACCTTTATTCGTGGATACATTAAAAACAAAAAATGTAGGGGCTGGAGATATGGCCGAGTGGTTAGGAGCACCGACTGCTCTTGCAGACTACCCAGGTTCAATCCCTAGCACCCACATGGCGGCTGAGACCTGTCTTTAACTCCAGTTCCAGGGAAATCCGACACCCTCTTCTGACCTCTGTGGCATTGCACAACACAGGTGCACAAACCTACATGCAGACAGTACATTAATACACATAAAAAATAAATAAAAATAAAACCCCCCAAAACCAAAAATGTGTATATGAATGAGGTATCATGGTATCCTTCAATATATATATTGTTTTAATTTTACTTTTTCCAGTGCATACTGCTGTATATATTAATGGAATTCAATGCAAGATTTCCATACATCCTTCCCTTGGCCGGAACACACTTCCCAATACTTAAGAATCACTATTTCTACTTTGTTTGTTTTTTTTTCATTTACATTTATGAGAGAAAACATGTCTTTCTGTGTCTGGCTTATTTCAGTTAACATATATATATATATATATATATATATATATATATGGTAGTTTCATCCACTTTGCTTCAAATTACAGGATTAAAATTTTCATTTTGACTGAATAATACTCCATTTGTGTGTCTGTCACATTCACTCTATTAATTACATATCTCAGGTTTGGTGAATAGTACCATCATACAGATGGACACGTAGGTACCCCTTTTGTATTCTGACATCATTTCCTAGGACATTATACATTGAGAATCAGATAGGTGGATCATTAGGTAGTTCTCTTTTTTGGGGGAGGGGGTCTTTTTGTTGTTGTTGGGGGTGGTTTCAGAAAAAATTCAATTATTTTAAGCTTTAAGGGCCTACCCCGAAGAAAACTGTTGCCATTTGAAGCTTTCCCACTATGGTCTTTTCTAGTTGTTTGAGAGATCCATGTCTTATATTCAATAATTTGATCCATTTTGAGGTGATTTTCCTACAGGCTGAGAGACAGGGAGGTCAGTCTTCCACTCGTGAACCTCTAGCTTGCCCAGCACCAGACATTGAACAGATTTTCCTCTAACCAGCTTGTGCTTTGGGCATCATTGCTGTGAGTCAGTTGACTGTAGATATGTGAGTTTGTGTCTAGATTCTCTGGTCTGTTTCATTGGAATGTGGTTTGCGCCAATACCAGGCTGTTTAGGGTTGTATCATTCCATAGCGGATCTTAGAATCAGGCATTGTGTTGTCTCCAAGCCTTCTCCTTTTGGGCTTTTCATGCTGGGTATGAATTTTATTTAGGTGGCCTTTTCTACTTCTGTGAAGGATGCCTTTGGTATTTTGATGGAGCCTGTACTGGCTCTGTGGTGTATAATTTTATGTGGCTTACAAGTCTTGACATCATTTTTCTAATCCATGAATGTAAGAGGCTGTTTTGCTTTTTCAAATGTCCTCTTCAATTTCTTTCATCTGCATTTTCATTGCAGAGGCCTTTCATGTCTTTAGTTAATTGTACTCCTTGGCATTTTTTTCTGTTACTGTGAATAGCATTGGCTATTGTGATTTTTTTTTCTCAAAAAATTCCTTCTTGGTATGTAAAAAGCTACTGATTTTTCTATGTTGAGTTTGTTCCCTGCTCCTTTACTGAATTCCTTAATAGGTTACAGAAGTATGTGGGTAGAGTTCTTAGACTCTTTTTTGTATAGTCATGTATCTATAGACAGGGAGTATAAACTTCTTTATAGACTTCTTCCTTTCTTTTTTGTTTTTTTTAAATATTTTTATTATTTTTATTTTATGAGTATGGGTATATTATCTGCATGTGTGTAAGTGCACCCGTGTTGTGCAATGCTCATGGAGGTTAGAAGGCATTGGATCCTTTGGAACAGGAGCTCTGGATCGTTGTTAGCTGCCATGTAGTTGCTGGGAATCAAACCTGGGTCTTCTGCAAGATTTCTTAACCAGTGAGCCATCTCTCCAGCCCTTCCTTTTCTATTTACATGTCTCTTGTCTAACATTCTAGTTATAATTTATAGCACCATCAGAATAAGAGAGGTGAGAGCGGAATAGTTATCCTCTTTGTGATCTAAGAGGAAATGGTTTCAACTTCTCTTCCTCTTTCACTGTGATGCTGGCTGTGGGTTTGTCACATGTAGATTTAAAATATATGACCCCTATATATAGACATATATTTTTTCTGAACTTTTAATAAACACTTTTTTAATTATCAAATGCTTTTTCTGTATCTGGTGAGATGATGCTATAAACTCTATCCTTTATCTTTTTGTGGCTATTCAATTGTACATGCTGAGCCATTCCTACATTTCTGAAGTAAAGCCAATTTAATCATTGCTTGTGAGCTTTATGACATGTATGTCAGTTTCCATCACTTTGAAAAATATCTTGTGTAATCAGCTGAAAGGAGGTAAGATTTATTTTAGATCATGTTCTGGTTTGCTTTATGTTGCTGTGATAAAACACTGACCAAAACCAACTTGGGGAGGAAAGGATTTATTTAGCTTACACTTCCAGGTTCCAGTTCAACATTGAGGGAAGTCAGAACAGAAACTCTAAGCAGGAATTGAAGTAAAGACCAGAGAGGAATGCTGCTTAAAGGCTTGTTTAACCACCTTTCCTACACAGCCCAGGGCTACCTACCTACACATGGGACCATCACAATGGACTGTGCTTCCTATATCCATTAGCATGGAACCATCACAATGGACTGTGCTTCCTGTATCAGTTAGCATGGAGCCATCACAATGGACTGTGCTTCCTATATCAATTAATGTGGAACCATCACAATGGACTGTGCTTCCTATATCAATTAACATGGAACCATCACAATGGACTGTGCTTCCTGTATCAACTATCATGGAACCATCACAATGGACTATGCTTCCTATATCAATTAACATGGAACCATCACAATGGTCTGTGCTTCCTATATCAATTAACATGGAACCATCACAATGGATTGTGCTTCCTATATCAATTAACATGGAACCATCACAATGGATTGTGCTTCCTATATCAATTAGCATGGAACCATCACAATGGACTGTGCTTCCTATATCAATTAGCATGGAACTATCAAAATGGTCTGTGCTTCCTATATCAATTAACATGGAACCATCACAATGGACTGTGCTTCCTATATCAATTAACATGGAACCATCACAATGGTCTGTGCTTCCTATTTCAATTAACATGGGACCATCAGAATGGACTGTGCTTCCTATATCAATTAACATGGAACCATCACAATGGTCTGTGCTTCCTATTTCAATTAACATGGGACCATCAGAATGGACTGTGCTTCCTGTATCAATTAGCATGGGACCATCACAATGGACTGTGCTTCCTGTATCAATTAGCATGGAACCATCACAATGGACTGTGCTTCCTGTATCAATTAGCATGGAACCATCACAATAGACTGTGTTTCCTGAATCAATTAGCAATTTAGAAAATGGCTCACAGCACAGCCATAGCCACAGCTTAGCCACATGGAGGCAGTTCCTCAGTTGAGGTTCCCTTTCCATGGTGACTCTGGTTTTGGTCAAGGTAACAAAAACTAAGCAGCAATAGTTTACCCCTTGTCCCATCCCTATAAACCATACCCTTTCTAGCCAGTCATGGTGGCACACGCCTTTAATCCTAGCACTCAGGAGGCAGAGGCAGGCGGATCTTTGTGAGTTCAAGGCCAGCCTGGTCTACAGAGTGAGTTCCAGGACAGCTGGGGCTACATGGAGACCCTGTCTCAAAAAGACCAAAAAAAAAAAAAATACCCTTTCCATTTTTTGCCCTCAAGATTTCAAGATTTTATGTTAATATCACAACATAAAACACAATCCAACTAGTAAAAGTCTTATAGTCTTTAAAAAATTCCAATGATTTAAAGTTCAAGTTCTCTTTAAAAATCTAAAATCTCTCACCTGTGAACTCCTGCAAATTAAAAAATTGTTACTCCCACTCTGTGGGCTTTTTCTTCACTTCCTTGATTGTTTCTTTTGCTGTCCAGAAGCTTTTGAGTTTGATGAGTTCCTACTTGTCTGCTGTTGACCTTATTTCCTACACAGCTGCTGTTTGATTTAGAAAGTCTTTTCCCAGTCTGAAACACATCCGTGACATGTGACATGACATAGTTAGTGGGTAGGACAGACGTCACATAACAGATGGCACAACCACCACCAGCCATGCCCCAGAACTGAGCTGGGCAAGGATGGGAACACATCATCACTCAGTGTGGTTCCCATTTCACAGACAAACAAAGCAATACTCAGAAGCCACACATATAGAATGTTCTAGAACACAGACAGTCCTCTTTCCCACATACTGGCAGAGAACATGAAGCAAGACATGAACTGAAGACACATAGTCTCCACAGAGGGAGGGCTGGGGCTGTCGCTGAGTGTACCAGTGGAGTATTTGCCTGGAATGCACAAGAACCTGAGCCTGGGTCCGTTCCTAGCATGGTATATATAATCCGGGTGTGCTGGTGTTCTTCTGTAATTCTAGCATTTGAGAGATGGAGGCAGGAGGACTAGTAGTCCAAAGTCAGCCTGAGCTAGAGACATTGTCTCAAAAAAAAAAAAATAGTTTAAAGGATTCAGGTGAGTGAGACAAAAGTGACAGGAAATTCTCAGAGATCTGACATGGCTGCATGTCCTGAGGCAGGAGGAACCAGGCCACAAAGCCATCTCCCCAGGAAGCACAGAGCTGTGTTCTCAGGGCTCTGCTCTGGCATGGCCTTGCTGACACCCTGTGACTGGACAACTTCTCCCTTTTCTGCCTGCAGCAGCCCCTGTAGAACTGGGTTCCCCTCCTGGCTGAGGGAGGGGAGCTACTGCAGGTTGGGGATGCTGGTGGGGAAGCTGATGCTATGGTTACCCCCATTGCCACTCACACAGAAGGCTGCCTATGGGATACAATACCCTCCACTGACAGATCCCCCTAAACAGAGCCTGAGAACCCTGACTCTGGATCACGAATGTTCTGCCATGCGTTCCGGTTGTCTCTTCTTCTCCAGCCACAATAACGGCAATAAAAACAATAGCCTTACAGCTCACAGCTCTGTTTATCCAAAAAACGTCTCAGCAACAGTGCTGGAGATGTGATGCATTTCCCACCTGTGAGGATTCCCAGTCCAGTTCCTTCAAGCCACCCAGAAAAATGTTCACTGAAATCTTGCCATTGACCAACAGCACCAGAGGCTGTGAGATTTGTGAACATAGTAATGTCTTGATGTGACAATGTGATAAAGGCTAAAGGTGACCAATGGCTGAGCCAGAGGGAGGAGAACAAACTAAACCGAGTGTCCAGTGGAGCCCTCTTGGGGAAGCTGAAACTTTTTTTTTGGTCTTTTTGAGACAGGGTCTTCCCTGTAGCCCCAGCTAGCCCGGAACTCACTATGTAGACCAGGCTGCCCTTGAACTCACAGAGATCTGTCTCCTGTGAAGCTGAGACTCGGAAGAGTGAGAAAGGACCAATGCCATCATGCTACAATCTCAATGTCCAAATGCCCTACACATGTATGCACTGACATCTTAACTCCTGTGTGTTGGTGTGTGTAGGTGGCTTTACAAGACCAGGAGTACAGAGTTATGGATGGAACTTGTGCCCTTATGGAAAAGGCCTCAGACAGCCCCTGCACTCATCTGCCACATGAGGACCCCAAAGAATGACAGTCATCTATGAACCAGGAAGCAGCCCTCACCAGACACTGAGTCTGTGACCTCCAGGGCCCAGAAGGATAAGAAGGAATGGTCTGATGTTGACATGCCAAACAGTTTGTAGCATTTTGTTACAACATCTGAAACAGACTGAGCTGGTGGAAAAGAGTCTAGGCAGAGATGACAGAGAAAAGATTATGCCAATGGTGAGCATCATGATTTATGAATGTGTTAATGTCAGAGAATGCTGACTAGGTGCCTGAGTTTGCTGCCTAGTGAACTGTAGGGACCTGAGCATGTCACACTCTGTGTCGTTCTGTCCTTAACTAGTACACGAGGTAGTTATTGGATGAAATTCACAGCATTGTGTTAATATTAAGTTAACATATATAAAGTGCTTAATAAATACATGGACTACTGTAAGGGTATATATAATAGATAGATAAATGCCAGCTCTTTTTCACCTACCTAGTTGCTAAGATTCAGCCTGATGTACTGATATCTGACTCCCCTGTAGAGTCTCCTGTTGTGGTTCTCACTTAAAAGACAGCAGTCAAATGTTTATAGAATAAGCAGATAAATTAATGTGCACACAGAAAAAGAAAGTCTTTTCCTATTCCTATGTCTTGTAGGTTGTTACCAACTTTTTCTTCTGTCACCTTCAGAGTTTTGGGTTTCACATTGAGGTCTTTGATTCATTTGGAGTTGATTTTTGTATAAGGTGAGAGGTAGGGGTTTACTTTTGTTCTTCTACATACAGTGATCCAGTTATGCCAGCACTATTTGCTGAAGATGCTGTCTTTCCTCCATTGAGCTTTTTTGGGCCCTTTATCAAATATGAGGTGGCTGAAATTGTATGAGCTCAAGTTTGGGTCTTCAATTTTGTTCCATTGGTCAACAGGTCTGTTATGGAAAGTTTACACTCCACTGCTGGTGGGAATGGAAACTCATACAACCACCGTGGAAAGCAGTGTGGAGAACCCTTAGAAGACTCAAAATGAGCCTACCACCTGACCCAGCCATACCACTCCTGGGTATATACCCACAAGACTCATCCTACTGCAGATACATGCACAGCTATGTTTATTGCAGCTTTTTTTTTTCCCACAATAACGAAGAGTTGGAACCAACCCAAATGCCCTTCAATCGATGACTGGATAACAAAAATGTGGTACATCTACACAATGGAATTCTATGCAGTGGTAAAGAAAGATGGCCTCATGGGATTTGCAGGTAAATGGATGGAACTTGAAGCCATTATGCTAAGTGAAGTAACACAGTCACAAAAAGCCAAACAGGAATGGTTTCCCTCATTTGTGGATGCCAAATCCCCCAATTGAAAGAAAAGCTAAGCATTGTTATTGTTACATTTTTTCTATGTGAAAGCAACTGTGATGTTATACTGTAAATATCTTAATGAGCCCTAGAATTAACTTACCACTTACTTTCAGACATGGTAATTAATGTGTATGGGTAGAAGGCATATATTCATATTTTAGAGTAATATAAAATTAAAAGAATGTGAACCCCTAAACAAAAATGTGACTTCTGTATGGTGAACCTTTGTCAGATGGTGAAGAGTTCCACTCTAAACTTGTTTTGAAGTTAACCTAGAGTTTATTTTCAGAGTTTGTAATTTTGGTATAGGTATGGAAAAATATATATTTGCATATATATGCATATTTTGGAGTAATACAAAATTAAGGGAACAACAACAACAAAAAAGGCTTGTTCAAAAAGCTGACCAAAACTGTAAACTTCTGTATCAAGAAAGTCAAAAAGACTGAGAAAAAGATGCAAGACAGGACTTAACTTGTATGGCAGAACACATGAATTCTGGTGAGGGAGGTATGGATGGGGGAACAGGTCTAAATTTGATTAAGAAATGTTGTATGAAATGTACAAAAGCTCAATAAAAATCAAGAAAAAAAAGTTACATAATTTCTTCTTCTCAGAGAGAAGAATCAACGCTATTAAAACAATCACACTTGAGCAAAACCGAAGTCCATCAGCATAGCTCCAAATCCTGTAGCTCCATGCCTGGCATCTGGGACTTACCATCTTCTGGACTCCAAGAAGCCTGGGCAGCTCCAGTTCTGTGGCCCTGC
This sequence comes from Rhizomys pruinosus, assembly GCA_009823505.1. Classification (NCBI taxonomy): domain Eukaryota; kingdom Metazoa; phylum Chordata; class Mammalia; order Rodentia; family Spalacidae; genus Rhizomys; species Rhizomys pruinosus. Next base: position 4,100,435 of record VZQC01009175.1, on the reverse strand, counting down.
CATCCACATCACATACAGCTTGTCTCAGTCTCAGACCAGCTCTATATCACATTCGATGTTGTCTGTGATAGACAACCCATAGTCCTGGCATCTCGAGTGTCCTGTGATCTCCACTGCGACTGAGGCTATACCTTCACTAATAGCCTCTCACAGTGCCAAGACTCAGCCTTCAAATCTAATATCATGTAGAAGAATCTTAGACTTTACCAAGTTTGTCTTCCATCTTCATATGCAGCTCTGGCACCCTCTAGACCACAGCTTCAATGTGTTGACCCTATGAAAGCACTTACCAGAAGATTTCGCCTCACTACTTCTGGTCTCCTCTGAATGATAGCCAGTTTTTCAGCACCAACTAATCAGCATTGATTGTCCTAGTAAAGTAAAGGTTTCACTTCGGTGGTAATGGTCTTTCATTAATACCTGGTGATTCTTTATCTCCCAAAAGACCAGAAACTGCAGATTCATAATTCAAAATATCACACATAGCCCTGATAGAGACTCTGAGGGATGCTCAATCTTCCTTCTGAACTTCTCAAGCCGGGCCTCTATTGTCCAGATTTCTCTCACAATTCTTACCTTCCAAGCTCCCACATAACATCCCTTTAAGCTCTAAGCACTCAATTGCTTTTCCAGCCCAAGGTTTCACATGTACCCACAATCTTCCCCCCAAACAGCAGGACCAGGTCCATCACAGCAGTACCCCACATGCTTGATAGAAATTTCTGTCCTAGTTTGCTTCCTGTTACTGTGATAAAACACTGACCAAAAATCAACTTGAAGAGGAAAGTTTTATTTCATCTTACAGCTTATAGTCTATCATTGAGAGAACAAACATTGAGGCAAGAACTCTTGGGAGCTGAAGCCAGGGACCAAACCAGAGACCGTGGAGGGAATACTCCTTACTGGCCTGCTCCCTGGCTTGTTCATCTACCTTCCTTATACAGCCAATGCTCACTTGACAGTGGGCTGGGCCCTCCTTACATCAATTAGCAATTAAGAAAATACCTCACCAACATGGCCATAGGCTAATCCCATGCAGGAAATTCCTCAGCTGAATTCTTCCTTCCCAAGTGACCCTAGTTGTGTCACGTTAACAATAACTAACCAGCACACATCATGTTTTCATTCCATGGTGGCTTGACCCCATTTCTGTCAGGTTATTTTTGAAGCAGAGTATCATAAGAAGGAGCAATGCTGACTCAAAGCTGTTTGCCAGGGGTGACTGGGAAATCTGAAGAAAGGAATGAATTAAGGGCAAGTATTCCTATGCTTCACACTCAGTCTCCTACTTCCTCCTCTTAAACCCCACCTACTACTTTCACAACCTTCCGATAATGTCATTCAATTATGAATTCATAAGTGGAGCAATCAATCCCCCTGATGACCTTAGAGCCCAGATGATCTGATCCAATCTTTTCCTAAAGTGCCACAAGCTTTCAAAACTGGAGTAGTTTTGTGTGTGTGCGTGTGGAGAATATTTCACATCTAAATGTTAACAATTGTTTCCTAGGGAGTTGTTGAGTATTTATAAACTAAGTATTAATTGAGGAAAATAGTTTCTCTGTGTCCTTATCAAGTTTTGGCACCAGGCTAGTGTGGGGTTCATAGAATAAGTTCTGAAGGCCATAATACCTTTCAACTTTATAGGATAATTTGAGAATACTTAATACATGTTTTTATGAAGTTAAGTAAAATGACCAGTGAAGACATATTGCTCTGGGCTTTGGGGGAGGGGGAGGCTTTTTATTGCTGACTGAATTTTATTACTGAATTTTACTATCTGTCCATTCACAGATTTTTTTTTTTTTTTTGTCTTTTGGAGACAAAGTCTCCCTGTAGCCCCAGCTGTCCTGGAACTCACTATGTAGACCAGGCTGGCCTCCATCTCACAGAGATCTGCCTGCCTCTGCATCCAGAGGGCTGAGATTAAAGGCATTTGCCAACACACCCAGCATCACTAATATTAATTTGGATCTTATTTCTCTTTTGTTGATTAGTCTAGATAGATGTTTATCGATTTATTTCTTTTCAAAGATCTATACTGCTAACTGACCAGCTTCTAGAAAACTCTGTTTCCTTGTGGTCGTCCACTCCCTCCGCCTCTCACAGTATTTCTGTTCCCTTTTCCCATAATGATCCCTGACCCTTGGGAGGCAGAAGTTTGAAATAAGTGTCCCACTCAGGGATGAACACTTTGTACTCTCCTCTTCTCTGCACACTCACCAGTCATGAATTTCCATGGTAATCACCATCTGCCTCATAAGAAAACTTCTCTGGTGAGAGTTGAGAGATATGTTCATCCTATGTGTAGAGGTTGCACCAAAAATGAGTCACTCAGATAATCATTCTCTGCATTTGACCAGTTGTGGAAGTCTGTGCCATCTCCATCTGCAAAATCAAATAAAATCAAACCAAATCAAAACAAGCAAACAAACAAAGAAAACTCTCCCCAATTGTGAGAGGCACACCTAAATGCAAATATAAGGATGCATATTTAGAATATAGCAAGAAATTATGTTGGTCTAGGAATGTAGAAAAAGAATTTTCTCTGGATCTATGAACTCTCCAATAATATATAATTGGCTGTGTTTACAGTGCCACACATGAGTTCCTTCCCATTGAGCAGGCCTTAATTCCAATTAGATACCTGTCCATTACCCCAAAGATAAAAGTACCACTACTGCACCAACAGCAATAGTTTTCTGTGCCAGTCACTGTTACCCATCAGGCTTTATAGTTGGGCGGGACCACTAATTGTCCTTTTCTACACTCCTTACCTCCCCTTTGACATCTGTCTCCTACTACCTCCCTCTCTCAAGCTCCCTCTTTCCTCCTTACCCCCAGGGCCCTTCTCCATCCTCCTGGCTCTTGAAGCTACAACACGATATATACTCACATCCAAGGACCTAGAGCCAGGATTCAGATGAGAGAGAAGGTACACAGCTCACCCCTCTGAGTATATGACTCCACTCAGCACAGCAGTTTCTAGTTCCATCCCTCCACCAACAAACTTCATTATTTCCTTCTTCTCTGTGAGCAAATGCACTACACTTTTATCATCCAGTCATCAGCTGGGGGACATCTAGGTTGCCTCTACCTCCCAGCCACTGTGAAAGGGGCAGCAACAAATATGGCTGTGCAAGCATCCCTTCAGTAAGATGAGTCTTTGAATATATGCCAAGGAGTGGTAGAGCCTGCTAACATGGTACTTTTATTTTTAGGGTTTTTTTAATTAACTTTTTTATTTATTAGCGATTTCCAGAGAGGTTGCCCCAGTTTGTAATCCCACCAACAGCAGATGAGAGTTCCCATTATGGGCGTCCTCACCAGTATTAGGGTGTAATTCGTTCTCTTGGTCTTATCCATTCTGACTGGGGTTAGTTATTTTGATTTGCAGTTTTGTAGTTACTAAGGATGTTGAACTCTTTTTTAAAGTGTTTCTTAGCCATTTTTATTTTTCCTTTTGAGAGCTCTCTGTTCAAATACATAGTCCATTTTTAATTGGGTCATTTGCTTTCTTGGTTCTTTGCTTTTTGAATTCTTTGTGCATTCTGGATATGAATCCTCTATTAGATGTATAGCTGGTGAAGATTTCCCCCCAGTCTGTGGGCTTCTTCTTCATTCAATAGGTGTTTCCTTTGCTGTACAGAAACTTTTAAATTTAGTGAGGTCCCAGTTGTCAATTGTTGGCCTTAGTTCCTGAGTGACTGATGTCAGATTTAGAACATCTTTTCCTGCACCTATATCTTGTGAGTACTGCCTATGCTTTCTTCTAATAATTTCAGCATTTCAAGTTTCATACTGAGGTCTTTGATCCATTTGGAACTGACTTTTCTACAGAGTGCTAAGTATGGATTTAGTTTCATTCTTCTACATGTACAGATTCAATTTTCCAGCAGCATTCCTTGAAGATGCTCTTTCCTCCAGTGTGTGTTCTTGGCTTCTTTGTTAAATATCAGGTGCTATAATTATGTGCACTCATGTTTGGGCCTTCTACTTGGTTCCATTGATCTACAAGTCTGTTTCTGTGCCAATATAATGCTGTTCATATTCCTGGGGCTCTGTAGTACAGACTGAGCTATGGTGTATTAATACACCCCCCACCCCCAGAATTGCTCTTTGTGGTCAAGATTGGTTTGGATATCCCCTTTAATTTCCTTCTCTTGTCTTATTGCTCTAGCTAGTATTTTACACACTATACTGAAAAGGAGTGGTGATAGTGAGCAACCTTTTCTGGTTCCTGATTTTTAAAAACATATTTTATTTATGATTTTTATTTTATGTGTATGAGTATATTGTCTACATGTGCCACACAGTCCCCAGCAGGTCAGAAGAAGGTGTCAGATCCCCTGGAACTGGAGTTACAGACAGTTGTTAGTTGCCATATGGGTGCTGGGAATCAAACCTGGGTCCTCTGCAAGAGCAGCTGGTGCTCTGAAATGCTGAGACATTTCTCTACCCGTTTTCCTGATTTTAATGGGAATACATCCAGTTTTTCTCCATTTAGAATGATGTGGGCTTGTTGTAAACAGTCTTAATTATGTTGAGATATGTTCCCTCCAGTCCAATTCCCTCTAGATCTTTTATCATGAATGCATGTTGGATGTTCTCAAAGGTCTTTTCTGTGTCTATTAAGATGATCATGTGATTTTTGTCTTTAAGTTTGTTTGTATGAGTTATTGACTTACATATATTAAACCATTCCTGCATCTCTGGGATGAAATTAGTTGGTGATGGTGGATGATGTTTTTGATGTGTGTCTGTATGAGATTTGTAAGTATTTTGCTGAGAATTTTTCCATCTATGTTCATTAAGAATATAGACCTATAGTTTTCTTTTTGGTTGTGTTTTATTTTCTTCCTGGTTTTGGCCTTAGAGTCAAACTGGAGTCATGTGAGTTCTCCTTTTGTTTCTATCTTCTTAAATAATATGAGTAGTCTTGGTAGATCTTCTTTGAATGTTTGGTAAAATTCTGTTGTGGATCCATTTGGACTAGTGCTTGTTTTAGTTGTGAGGCTTTGTGTTGCTGTTTCCATATCTTAATTGGTTATGGGTCTGTTTAAGATGCTGATCTCTTCTTGGTTTAACTTTGATGGTTTCAGTGAATTTAAAAGTTCATCCGTTTCTTTTAGATTTTCAAATTTGACAAGGTATAGGTTTTTTAAAGCATTTCCTTATAATATTTTAGGTATTTTAGTGTCTGTTGTGATGCTGCCACTTTCACCTCTGATTTTATTGGTTTGGATTTCTCCTTTCTTTCTTTTGGTTACCTGGGTTAAAGACATGCCTATCTTTTCAAAAAGCCAGCTCATCGATTCATGGATTCTTTGTATTGTGTTGTTGTTTCCATGCCATTGATTACTGCTCTTTTTTTTTTTTTTTTTTTTTTTTTTAATGTAAGCATTGAGAGCTAAAAATTTCCCTCTTAGGACAGCTTTTAATGTATCCCAGAGAATTTGTTGTTGTTTTTGTTGTTGTGTTATCACTGCAATTTAGTTACAGGAATACTTTTGTTTCCTTTTTGATTTCTTCTTTGACCCGTTCATCATTCAGGACTATGGTACTTATTCTCTCTGAGTGAATGTAGTTACTAAAGACTTTTTTGCTGTTTTTAAGTTTTATTTTGTTGTGGTCTATAAAATACATGTAATTATTTCAATTTTTGGTATTTGTTGAGATTTGTTTTGTGCCAGTATGTGGTCTATTTTAGAGAAACTTCCATGGGCTACTGAGTATAATGTGTATTACTTGGTGCTTGGGTAGAATAGTTTGTAAATGTTTGTTTGGTCATTTGACGTATGATATCATTTAAGTTGCATGTTTCTCTATTTAGTCTTTAGCTAGACCTGTCTATTGGAGAATGTGGGGTATTGAAGTCACCTACTCTTACAGAGTTGGGGTTAATCAGTGTCTTGAAGTACTCTAGAAGTGTTTTTATGAAATTGAGTGCACCAGAGTTTGATGCATAAATGTTCACGACTGCCATGTCTTCTTGGTCAGTTTTCCCTTGATCAGAATGAAGTGACCTTTTTATCTTTGGATTAATTTTAATTTGAAGTCTATTTTTGTTGGATGTTAGATTCTCAACACCTGCTTGTTTCCTGGTACCATTTGCTTGGAAAATTTCTTTTCCATCGTTTTGGCCTAAGGTAATACTGGTCCTTGAAGTTGAGATGAGTTTCTTATAGGCCAGAAAACGATGGATTTTGTTTCTTGATCCATTAAACTAATCTGTGTCTTTAGACTGTGCAGTTCAGGACATTGATATTTAAAGTTGCTACTGAAAGATGTATATTGACTACTGTCATTTTAATTTCTGTTTGTGTTTTTGGTCTTATTTTGTGGTTTTGTAATTATATTTTCATGTTGTTTTGTGTGTAGCCTCTGGGATATATATGGTCATTCCTTTATTCAGTCCTTTATATTGCTTTGTCTCTGTAGGGCTGGTTCATTGGACATGAATTCTTTTTTATTTGATTTGTATCATGGACGGTTTTTCTTTCCCTTTTGGCTATAATAGTTTTTCTGGGTAAAGTATTCTGGGTTGGCATCTATGATCATTTGGAACTTGGAATGCTTTAATCCAGGATCTTCTTCTGGCTTTTACAGTTTGCAAGGGAAAGTAAATAATATGGAACCCTTCAGGAATTTGTATGTTATCCTTGTTGCAGGGGAATTGATAATTTCTTCTATATCATTCCAATTTTATTATGTGTGCTGCCAAAGTGAGCACAGCTTTTCTATTTTTTGTTGCTGGCTGTCATTATTATAAACTTACCAATTTACAATATGAACATAAATCTAGACTAATGATTTTTTTAACCTGGAACCAAAAAGTTGCTTATAATGTAAAAATCTCACTGAGCCATATGCTCTTGTGACTTGGGCAAGCAACCCACAATCTCTTAGGACTTGAAATTACTCAAGACAGTGAAAGAAGGTGAATGTGTTTGTTTGACATATCAAAGTGCTAAAAGTCTCATGTTATTCTCATTGAAAACAGTGAGAATTTGAGAGTTCCGCTTGATATTGTGTGTGTGAGATTTTTTTGTAGTTGTTTTCTCCCTGTAGCTCCAGCTGTCCTGGAACTTGCTATGTAGACCAGGCTGGCCTTGAACTCACAGAGATCCACCTGCCTCTGCCTCCCAAGTGCTAGGAATAAAGGCGTGTGCCACCACGCCCAACGTGCGTGTGAGATATTTTAACATAAGGATCAAAGGGCAGAATTCTCTGATAAGATAACAGTGGATCCTAGTTTCTACTTCCCAAACTGTAGCTTGAAAGACTGCACTAAATAAAGTATGAGTGTAGGGGGACACTGGCTCCCAAGAGACTATGTGTTCTGGACTATGTGAAGAAACTTCTCAGACAAGATGAATATTTTCCAGACCATAGGTGCTTCTACAGTAAACTCAAAATTCTGAACTTAGATCTTGGCAAGTAAGAAAGGAAATATTTGGAGAGCCAAGATCACAACAGTGTGGCTGGGGGTTCCAAAGTGATGATGGCGACAGCAGTGACTCTCAGTGAGAGGATTTGAAACATGACTCCAGGCCTATTCATTTTATTAAGAATTTTCATGAGATGGTGGTGGAATGAAGCATCATGGGAAGCCAGCTTGAAGCTGGGAACACCAGCTCTCAGGAGACTGAGTGCCATGCTGGACAATATGAGGAACTTTATTACACAAGATGAATATTTTCTTGATCCTAGGTGTTTCTATATTGATCTCAAAAGGAGCAGTTGACACTGGAGCAATGATGGTGGGTGTCTGTCTGTGCAAGGACTTAAAACATGACTCTGGTGAGAAGATGTCTCATTACTTGCTCCCCCTGGATATGGAGGAAGATGCTAGAGCAGAGAAGAGGGCCAATCAGATCCTCAGCCATGAGGAAGAGAACACTTAAGCCTTCCTGCTCTTACTTTGGTAGGCAGAGCCACACCCTTGACTTGGCTGTGGGCACCTCTGGTGGGCAGAGCTGTGCTGCTGCCAGCATCCTGGAGGCACTGGAATGCTAGGAATTGACCACTGGAATCTGGTAAGAGGTCAGGATGGCAGGCACCACCAGGAAGTGGTTGTGACTACCTCAACATGCCACCCCTGGGTATACTTTTCTTGCTGGAAGCTCGGCCTGTGAGTGGCCACTGTCCAGCATGCACATGTTCGCTAGACCATCATTATCCTCCAGTGGCTGTCAAGACCTGGCTAGTCATTAGCAGCAACAGGAACCCGAGACATCTACAGATTTCAGAGAATAAGCTAGAGGACACTGGTGGAAAGCTGTTCTGTGAAGCTGTGAAACATTCCACTTATACAATCTTGAGTTGAAGGTATGTGAGCTAACTGCTGCCTGGTGTGAGGACCTAGCTTCTACCGTTGGCCACAGTAAAACCCCGTAGGGAATCAACCCATTGGAGAACAATTTGGACCATAGTGAAATGATCATGCTGACTGAGGGCCCGAAATAGCAAAGGACAACCACATGTACTCTGGCTTGCGAAAAACTGACTTTGCTGAGGAAACCCTAGTGTATCTGACTGCTGGGTAAGAGAGAAATCCCTACTTGACAATTCTAAGCAGTGTGTAAAAAACCCAGAAAACAGATATGAAAATTCTGTTCTAAAAAACCTAGGTGTATTCTTACCCAAACTCATGTACAAAGGAAAGGGAGTGAGCCTTTACTTTAACCTGCCTTTGTATAAGAATTACACATCACTGATATTCTAATGAGATGATTTCTCTGGTAACAAGTTCAGATGTGTTTTATGTAAGATGGATGCAGTTTTTCATTCGCTAATAGAGGACATGAAATTGCGAGTGGGAGGGAGTAAGTTATAGTGGAAAGGGCAAGATAAGCTTGGTCACTAAACACCTTGCTGTGTTTGGGTTAGACAGCTGAAGGGCAGGCTGGAGCCATCCCCTTTTCCCCCTGTGGTTACCTAGGATGGGAGCCTTTTCTGTAAGCTTTACCTAGGACAGCAGCCTTTATTTCCCCAGAAAGTCACATTCCCCTAGTAGCCTTTGATGTTATCTATCTGTATACCAGGCCAAGGTGTCACATTCCAGTGCTCTTTGTGTTTGCCTAGTACCTGTCTTACCACTACTTATGTGTTACATGCCCTTTGCTTACATTTGTCTCTGTAGGAAGGGTCTGAGAGGCTCAGTCGTGCTGTGGACTCCATTATGGAACGGTCCCTGGGATTCAGCCTATGCTGGTGTGACAACTAACTTTGGCTTTGATCTCATGGTTTTCCCACAGCATTTCTGGAGGCTCCCAGTGATGTCAAGCTGCCATACCCACCTTTGTAAGAGATGCTGCTACTCCCAGACCCTGCAGCTGCCTTGATTCCTGGAACAGAGAAGCGCACAATGCCTAAGAATTTCCTTACCAGGTCTCCTTCCAGAAGACCAGGGAGAGTTGCAGAATCCCAGACTGGAGCCGCTGACCAGGTGAAGCAAGATGGAGACCCAGGAAACCAGGCCACAACTGAACCTTGATGGGTTTCCAAGGTGCAGGGCCCAGTTCTATGTAGAACAGGTAAGGAATGAAAGGGCCCTCCCAGGTTAGACAGACAGGTAAAAGCCTTTGTGGGCTGATCCCCTGTAGGAGGTTGCATACAGAGTCTTGATGTGATTCCGAGATTGTACTGGCTTCCTGTCAGAAAGGAAAGGGGACCATAGTTAAAACTTCAATGTGATTCCGAAGCCCTGGCCCCATTTAGGTAAAACAGGATTCAGGAAAGGGGACCACTTTAACCTTGATGTGATTCCAAGGTGCTGGGCCCATTTTAGGTAGAACAGGAATTTAATGGAATTAACTAGGAAGTGTCTTAAACTCTGAAAGATTGTGCATGAATATCTGAATGAGAATTAATAGTTCCATGGTGCTGCAAAGCCATGGACAACTTTTTTATTTAAATATATAATTAGTTTATATATATATATATAATATAATATATATATATATATGTTTGTTTGTACAAGATTATGTTACAAATCAAATCTAGACCCGAGTCCCCCTCCTTACTCCCCCATCCCACCAGAGCTCATGCATTTTGCCAAACATGTTTTTCATTTTTTCTGTCTTTCTCAAAATTCTCAATATAGAATTTGACTATTTTGAGCAGAAGTTCACCATTTCAGTCAGTTCTTTGACCCAGTATTTTCTGTTGTTGTTGTTGTTGTTGTTGTTGTTCTTTCCAATATGCACCACTTCCAACTACTTGGACAGAAGCTCAAGGAGCCCTGCACAAGAAATACTTCCAACTAGGTAATTGGCACTGACATCCACAGATGAGGGATACCATTCATCATTTGTTTTTCTGGGACTGTGTTACTTCACTTAACATAATATTTTCTAGTTTCATCCTTTTACCTGCAAAGTTCATGATGTCATCTTTCTTTACTTCTGCATAGAACTCCATTGTGTAGATGTACCACATTTCTCTATCCGCTCATCAGTTGAGGGGCTCTTGGGTTGGTTCCAGCTCCTTGCTATTGTGAAGAGAACTGAAATAAACATGGCTGTGCATATATCTCTGCAGTAAGATGAGTCTTGTGGGTACATGGCCAGGAGTTGGTATGGCTGGGTCATGTGGCAAGAGCATTTTGAGTCTTCCAAGTGTTCTGCACACTGCTTTCCATAGTGGCTGTATGGATTTACATTCCCACCAGCAGTGGATGAATGTCCCCCTTTCCCCACAACCTCTCCAGCACTTGTTGTCATTTGTTTTCTTGATCCTAGCCAGTCTTATCAGAGTGAGATGATATCTTAAAGTGGTTTTAATTGGCATTTCCTTAATTATTAGTGACTTTGAACACGTTTTAAGCTGTTTCTCAGCCATCTCTAATTCCTCACTTGTGAAATCTCTGTTCAGCTCTTTGCTCCAGCTTTTGAATGGGTCATTTGTTTTCTTCTTTGTTTTTTCGAGTAGTTTACTCTGGAAATCAATGCTTTGTCAGATGTATCTTCTGTAAAGGTTTCCTCCCACTCTGTGGGTTTTCTCTTCACTTCCTTGATTGTTTCTTTTGATGTACAGAAGCTTTTGAGTTTAATGAGGTCCCATTTGTCAATTGTCGACCTTAATTCTTGCCCAGCTGTTGTCTGATTTAGGGAGTCTTTTCCTACACCTACATCTTGTAGTCTGCTGCCAACTTTTTCTTCTATTGCCTTCAAAGTTTGGGGTTTCATGTTGAAATCTTTAATCCATCTGGAGTTGACTTTTGTACAGGGCGAGAGGTAGGGGTTTAAATTTATTCTTCTGCTGTCTTTCCTCCATTATGTCTTCTTGGCCCCCTTGTCAAATATGAGGTGGCTGAAATTGTATGTGCTCAAGTTTGGATCTTCAGTTTTGTTCCATTGGTCAACAGGTCTGTTTTTGTGCCAGTACCAGGCTGTTTTTATGACTATAGCCCTGTAGTATAGTTTGAAATCTGGTATAGAGATCCCTCCTGTGTAGCTCTTTTCACTCAGGATTGATTTGGCTATTCGGGGTCTTTTGTTTTTCCAAATGAATTTAAGAACTTTTGTTTCCAAGCCTGTGAAGAAACTCTTGGGGATTTTGATTGGGATTGCATTAAATCTATACAAGAGTTTTGGTAAAATGGACATTTTTACAATGTTAATTTTCCCAATCCATGAGCATGGGAGGTTTTTCCATCTTCTGAGGTCTTCTTCAATTTCTTTCTTTAAGGGTTTAAAATTTTTGTTGTAGAGGTCTTTGGTGTCTTTGGTTAGGTTTGTTCCTAGGTATCTTATTGTTTTTGAGGCTATTGTGAGTGGGAAGGTCTCTTTGAATTCTTTCTCCAGTTGCTTGTTCTTGGTGTAAAGAAAGGCCATTGATTTTCTAAGGTTAATTTTGTATCCTGCCACTTTGCTGAAGCTGTTAATCGTTTCTAGGAGTTTTCTGGTGGAGTTTTTTGCATCCCTTAAGTAAACAATCATATCATCAGCAAATAGGGATAGTTTGACTTCCTCTTTTCCAATTAGTACTCCTTTAATATCCTTTTCTTGCCTTATTGCTCTAGCAAGTGTTTCAAGCACTATATTGAAGAGGAGTGGTGATAGGGGGCAGCCTTGCCGAGTTCCTACCTTTAAAGGGAATGTTTCTGTCATTTCCCCATTTAGGATGATATTGGCTGTGGGTTTCCTGTATATGGCTTTGATTACATTGAGGAATGATCCCTCCAATCCAATTCCTTCTAGGACTTTAAGCATGAAGGGATGCTGGATTTTGTCAAAGGCTTTTTCAGCATCAATTGAGATGATGGTGTGGTTTTTGTCTTTGATTCCGTTTATGTGTTTGATGATGTTTATTGATTTTCGTATGTTGAACCATCCCTGCATCTCTGGTATGAATCCAACTTGGTCATGATGGATGATCTTCTTGATGTGGGTCTGTATGCGATTTGCCAGTATTCTGTTTAGAATTTTGGCATCTGTGTTCATGAGGGAGATGGGTCTATAATTCTCCTTTTTAGTTGTATCTTTGCCTGGTTTTGGTAATAGAGTGATGTTGGCTTCATAGAAGGAATTTGGGAGAGTTCCCTCTGATTGTATACTTCTAAACAGTTTCAGAAATAATGGTTGTAGGTCTTTTTGAAATGTTTTATAGAATTCTGCTGTGAAACCGTCTGGGCCTGGGCTTTTTTTAGTTGGGAGGCTTCTTACTACATCCTCTATTTCTTCATATGTTATGGGTCTGTTTAAGCTGCTGGTCTCCTCTTGGCCAAGCTTTGGTGATTCCCAAGATTTCAGATATTCATCCATTTCTTCTAGATTTTCAAACTTGGTAGAATATAGGTTCTTGTAATATTCCCATATAATTTTCTTGATCTTTTCCTTGTCCGTTGTGATATTTCCCTTTTCATCACAGATTGTATTGATTTGGAGTTGTTCCTTCTTTCTTTTTGTTAACTGGGCTAGAGGTCTGTCTATCTTGTTTATTCTTTCAAAGAACCAACTTTTGGCTTCATTGATTTTTTGTATTGTTTTCTTTGTTTCTATTTCATTGATTTCTGCTCTGATTTTTGTTATTTCTTCCTGTCTGTTGCGTTTAGGGTTCATCTGTTGTTGCCTCTCAAGTGCTTTTAGCTGTAGTGTTAGATCATTCACTTGTGCTCTTTCTGTTTTTCTAATGTAGGCACCCAGGGCTATAAATTTCCCTCTTAGGACTGCTTTTAAGGTATCCCATAAGTTTTGTTGTGTTGTATTGTCATTGTCATTCAGTTCCAGGAATGTTTTTATTTCTTTCTTTATCTCTTCCTTGACCCATTCATTATTCAAGAGTGTGTTGTTTAGTCTCCATGTGTTCTTGTAGGCAGGAGGGCTTGTCCTGGTGTTGATGTTGAGCTTCATTGCACTGTGGTCTGACAGGATGCATGAAATTATTTCAATCTTTTTGTATTTGTAGAGGTTTCTTCTGTGTCCCAGGATGTGGTCGATTTTGGAGAATGTTCCGTGGGGTGCTGAGTAGAAAGTGTATTCTCTGGTATTAGGATGGAATGTTCGGTAGAGGTCTATGAGGTCCATTTGGTGTATCATATCGTTCAGTTCAGATGTCTCTCTGTTTATTTTTTGTCCTGTTGACCTATCCAAAGGACTCAGTGGGGTATTGAAATCTCCCACTATGAGTGTGCTGGGGTTAGTCTGTGACTTGTGGTCCTGGAGAATTGTCTTTATAAAGTTTGGTGCACCAGAATTTGGGGCATATATATTCATAATTGTGAAATCTTCTTGGTGGATTGTTCCTTTGATGAAAATGTAATGGCCTTCTTTGTCTCTTCTGATTTCTTTTACTTTGAAGTCTATTTTATCTGATATTAAAATAGCAACACCTTTCTTTTTGGGACCATTTGCTTGGAATATTTTTTTCCATCCCTTCACCTTAAATTGGTGACTATCCTCAAGAGTGAGATGGGTTTTTTGCAGACAGCATATAGATGGGTTTTGTTTCCTAATCCAATCTCCCAGTCTATGTCTTTTGATTGGGGAGTTTAGTCCATTAATATTTATGGTTATAATTGAAAGATGCATGTTGCTTCTTTTCACATCCATTTGCATTTTATCATCCATTTGCATTTTTAGTCTTGGTTTCTACTTCTGCATTTATATTTTTATTAATTTCTCTTTCTAGGTGCCTGGGGATGGTTGTTCCTTTCTTCTGTCCTTTGAATTGCTTCAAGTATTCTCTGAAGGGTTGGTTTTCCAAACATGTATTCTTTCTTCTTGTTTATGTCATGGTAGATTTTTCTCTCTCCTTCAACTAGAATAGACATTTTTGCTGGGTATAATAACCCAGGTTGGCATCTATAGTCCTTTAACACTGGGAATGAAAGCTCCACATTCTTCTTGCTTACATAGTTTGCACTGAGAAGTCAGTTGTAATTCTGATAGGTTTCCCCTTATATGTGACTTGTTTTTCTCTTGTGGCTTTCGGAATTTTGTCTTGTTTTGGGGGTCTAGCATTTTAACTGTGATATGGTGTGGGGAGTTTCCTTTCTGATCTTGTCTGTTTGGAGTTCTATGTAATTCTTGTATTTGTATGGGTTTGTCTTTTTTGTTTGTTTGTTTGTTTGTTTGGGGAAATTTTCACCTATTATTCTGTTGAAGATCTGATCAATACCATTCTCTTGGGATTCTTCTCCTTCCTCTATTCCTATGATGCAGATATTTGATCTTTTCATAGTGTTCCATATTTCCTGGTTATTCCGCTTTTGTGTATTTTTAAATTTTTCATAATCTTTACTTAAGCTTTTTAGTTGTTCTGTGTTATCTTCCAGGTCTGATATTCTTTGTTCTGCTTCCTCCATTCTATTTCTGAGGCTTTTTCCATTCCTTTCCTCTTGATTGGATGAGTGTTCTATTTCCTTTTGCATTTCATCCTGTGACTTCTTTAGTATTTCCACTTCCCTTTGGAGTGTCTCAATCTCTTCTTGTAGCTCCTTACTTTGCTGGTTGGCTTCCTTTTTCAGTGTTTCCACTTCCTTCTGGAGCTTGTCATTTTCTCCTTCTAGTTCTTTCTGGAGTTTGTCATTCTCTCCCTTTAGTTCTTTCTGAAGTTTGTCATTGTCTCCCTCTAGGTCCTTATTGAGTTTTCATTCTCTCTCCATAGTTCTCCTGCTGGGAAATTTCATGGTCTGACCATGAAGGAAAGGGGAAAGGGGCTGAGAGGCTCAGAGTCAAGACACAGACCCTGGGAATCTGGTGAACGCAGGCAGAGGGCTATCTGCCACGGATTTGTTTATTGGGGGGCAAGGTTAGAGTTTATGTACTGTTCACATTCTGCTCTCCTCTTAGTGCAGTTGTTGTGTCGCCTTGTGATTTGCCCAGGTCTGCAACTCAGCTGCTTGTATGGTCTCACCTGCCTAGGGCAGGTTAGGTTGATGAGGGACAAGCTCTGTGCAGGTACACTGCATAATTCTCAGCATACTGGTTACTACATTTCCACCCTTTGTATTTAATTTTGCATGAGGAGCAGTCCAGTGGGAGTTTGGGTGCTATGCCTGAACCTTGTTGACCCCACCTCTGGCATTTTGACATTTTTACTGCATCTGTCTTAGGTTTCCCTGGTTTTGCAGGATCTTACCTGTCTTTGACTGGCCAGCCACTGAGGGAAGAGGCCAGGAGAGGTACCAAGGAGGAGAGAGACAAGCTCATTCCCATTAATTGTGGATGGATGAGAACCAGACACAAATCACTTCATTGGGAGGGGTGGGTACAGCAATGGTACTATTGACCATTGCTGAGAAGATCTGGGCCATTGTTTTTTTGACCTAAAGTTGGCTGCAGACAAAGGAAAACAGACACCTGAAGAGAAAAAGGTGGAGTAGGGCCAGGAGGCAGATGATGCCCCAGGTGACCAATGTAGCAGGATCAAAAATGGACTTTAACTTAGACCACACCTGAGAAACAAAGCTAGTATCAAAGGCTGTGACCTCAGGGTGGGTAGAGTTAAGGGAGATAGTTTGAGAACCAAGGGTCAAGGTGTAGTTAATAAACTGTTGTGACCAGGGGCCTTTAGTAATGTCACCAAGTTCATGATATTGACATGTAATATTGAGGACTTGGTAGGGGGTCAGGCAGAATGAGGAAAACCTGGTGTCACAACTCATTTCTCCCTCTCATTATGTGGCCTTCAAATCCTTGAAGGAAGTTCACAAGCATCAACCACAGTTGGGGTTTCAAAGATGGAATGGTCTCTGCTAGGGGGTCGTATTGGGTCCTTAGCACCATGATTTTAATGGAATTTACCAACTGGTCAATAAATCTGACAAGTAAGTTAAGGATGTATGAGCCACGAGTCAGAGCAACCAGAGGATAATTCCATTGGCAGATCCAGGATGTCCTCAGCTCTTAAGTGAGAAAGAAACTGGCTCTTTGGGGGGGGTGGTCTTGACCTTAAACTGTCTAGCCAACATTTATCTCCCACTTTTATCACATTACCCTCAGAGAAGGTTACTCCACATGCCAAGAGGGAATCAGGGCGCCAACTGCTCTGACTTCTTCCATGCTGAAAAGGGGCATAGGAGGTGGAAACTGGGATACCCCTGCTCAGTGGATCTATCTGAAAGACCCCAAAAAGCATAGTTACAGAGAGAACAAAATCCTTGACTAATGCCTGTGAAGGCGAGAGTAGCTAGGTACATTTTCTAGACAGGGAACCGAGAGAGGAGCAGAGTGAATTAAATGTCCAACTTAAAAGTCTATTAGAGTTTCTCAATGAAGAGTTCTGAAGCATCTATTATTGGGCTTCTCCTTTTGTTCTTTTGTCCATGATGTCTGGACTCCACATCTGCTTTCCAGGAAATTTTGACAGTCATGGTGTGAGTTTTCCTTTAGGTAGTTGCTTAAATAGAGAGAAGAGACTTTATTATTTGGTAACAACAAATCTTATATGACTTTAAATGACTTAAAATCTAGTGTTTGGAGGCACAATCTCTCAGATTTTAAAGGAAATATAATGATTACTTGTCTTTTGGTTATACTTTTCTTTTGTGTATATAAGTCCATACACTTAGCCTAGATTAGCCAACTTTTGTTTTAGGCCAAATTGGTATGGGCATTATGTATGGTGGTTATCCATCCAGAAAGGCTGAGTTACACCAGTGTAATACTTTTAATTACTGTATAATATTCTAGACAGGGCTTGGACAAAAGTTCAAGCAGCTTTGTACAATACTGACTGGAGGAGGGACTCAACACCATACTTGTAAGCACAAGATCAAATTAAACAATTTCAGGCTTATTTTAAATGTAAACTGTCCACTACAATTACTACAAATGGGAATAATCTTTTTCTTTTTCAGAACCCTTATCCTGATTTATAGTTTTCCCAGAGAGACAGGAGTTGTAAGACATACCAGAAGACAGCAAGTAAACTGATAAGGATTACCAAGCTCTTCCAAACTGTCTCCTCCTGGACTGCATGCAGGTGCTTTAGGGAGATAGAACCTAAATTTTGAGCCAAATTATCCCATTAGGTCAAAGGAATTATCAAAAGCAACTCTTGCAAGAAACATAAAGTACATTTTCAGTAGCCATAGGTAACCCACTATTTGTCTGTGTTCATTTAATCCTAACCTATATCAGGGAGTCAGTTTCAAGCTATGAGTGGACTGAGAATTAACTCTGTATGTTCACGATCCTATCCAGGGCACTTGTAAATTAGCTTGAGTGTTTATACTAATTTAATTATTACAGGTATCTTATCATTTTACTATACCTTGAAGTGCCATGTGATATGCAATATAGCATTTGGACAAAAACTGAACACTCTTAAACAAACCTTGACTAGATATACATTTCTATTCTTTTTTTATTTGTTTATTTTTGTGTATGAATGTATTGTCTGCATGTGGGTAGGTTTGTGCACCTGTGTTGTGCAATGCCATGGAGGTCAGAAGAGGGCGTTGGATTCCCCTGGAACTGAAATTCTCCTGGAATCGGAGTTACAGACGGTTCTTAGCCGCCATGTGGGTGCCGAGGATAGAACCCGGGTCCTCTGTAAGAGCAGTCGGTGCTCTTAACTGCTAGGCCATCTCTCCAGCCCCTGCATTTCTATTCTTATACTAGTTGACTGAACCTTAGAAATTTAAGCTTATTGGGGCTGGAGAGATGGCCTAGCAGTTAAGAGCGCCGACTGCTCTTGCAGAGGACCAGGGTTTGATCCCCAGCACCCACATGGTGGCCTTGGCCTTGGGTTAACGGGGGGGGGGGAGTCAGGGCCTCTCCATTGGGAAGATAAGGGGTCCTTCCACCATACAAGGGGAAGTGGGGTGGAGCGGGGGACAGAGCCCCGGTGTTTATAAGCCAGAGAGTTGCCATTTTCATCAAAGGTAAGGAAGTTAAGGGTAAAAAGGGTTTCGGTAAGAAGGAGGTGAGGATCCATGAGGACAGGGAATGGCAGGAGCCTTGATAGGTGTTCCTTAATGGAGCAGTTGGCGAGCTCAATGATGGCTTGGCCTTGAGGATTATAGGGGATGCCTGTGGAGTGCCTCATGTCCCATGAGGCAAGGAAGGAGTTAAAGGCGCCGGATGTGTAAGCTGGGCCATTGTACGTTTTTAACTCCCAGGGGACCCCCATGAGAAGCATGGCCATTTTCAGAGCTTTGATGGCATGGGAGGCGGTCTCGCCAGAGAGGGCAGCCACATATAGAAGCTTAGAGAATGTGTCCACAGTCACATGAACATACTGGAGTTTTTCAAAGGAGGGGACATAGGCGACGTCCATTTGCCACAGGGAGTTAGGGGGTGAGGCCGTGGGGATTCACTCCTTGATGTTGGAGGGGTCCTAATGGGGCCAGAGGGGCACAGGAGGAGCCGAGTGAGATACATGTGTACATTTAGGGAGGGATGGGTCAGGGTAGAGGTGGTGGAGCGAGCTGGGGGAGGGGAGAGGTGAAAACGCTGGTGGAGGGCCCAAGCCTGCTCTGGCAGAGGCCAATGAGAGGTCATGATGAGGTAATCAACGCTCGCATTACCCTGGGCTATAACACCCTTTAGGCCTGTGTGGGAGTGGTCATGTTCAATAAACCAAGGCTGTGCACGGTGTTTCAGAAGGTCCTTGATAGTAAGTAAGGTGACATCTAAGGGGGAGTTAGAAGCATTCACAGAGGCGAAAGGTAGAGACCGGAGGGTCTGAACAGTGTACTGGCTGAGAAGACATTCAAAGGGGCATTCTGGACACAGGAGAACACTTGGGCTATAGCCAGGAGCTCACCTAATTGGACAGACCCAGGATTGTGCCAGAAGAAGACAAGGGGGGCATCACCGTTATAAAGGATGAAGCCGAAGTTGGTCTTGTTAGCATCAGTGAAGGCAATGGGTGCCTTTAGTACTGTTTAAATCCTATATATCTAATTGCTTGTGCTTCATTAGTAGGATTGAAAGGTTATTCTTGGACAAACTGTCAGCCCATGAAAGGAAACAGCCAGAATTGACCAGAGTCCAAGACAACAGCTCCAGAAAAAGTGGTCTGTTTTGCTTCTCATCCACCTGTGCCCCTTTTCTAAACTTAGGGAACAATCTGCAGAAGAGGGGGCGTGGTAGAATGTAAGGGCTGCAATTGGAGTGAATGGTGAAACTACAGCAATACAGTCTGGACACTCATTTGATCATCTTGATTGAACATACAAGTCCCCCAGCTGGATGGTGGGACCCATAGGCTGTGTGGGTTTGGGCACAATTGCTTACAAATTGGTTTTACATGAAGGAAGCTTGTACTCATAAATTATTACTTGTTAAAAAATGAAAAAAAAAGAAGTAATAGAAAAAAGGAATGGGCTGGGATTTAGAGAATGAATGGCTGTGAAAGTCAACACAGACGGAGGGGAAGGTCTGCAAACCTTTGTCACATGGGTAGTGGTTGTCAAGTGTCCCAGGACAGCCCCACATCAATGTCTGAAACAAGGCACAATCCCTCCATTAGGAATTAAGTTTGACAACAGGGAGGGGCAGAACAATCTTTTTGGGTTCAAGATTGTAAATGTGATTGCAGTAGGATCTGCCTTTGAATACAAGGAGGAGGAAGACTTCAATGTAAGGAGTGATTTTGTGGCTATTACTTTGTGAGGGGTGGAGCTAGAACAAGGGGTCATCCTGGCAGATGGCCCCAAAGACCCCATCCAAGGTCCCTAAGACCAGGACAAGGAGGGGCCTGTCCGGTCGGAAATAGCCTGTGGACAGGGAGAAGAAGCTACTGCTAACCTCATCAATGACAGCCTTGTGGGGGGGGGTGGTTCAGCAAAATGTCAGAGGGGGAGTGATTCCCTTTCAGGAGGGAGAGGAGGGGGTCAAGCTTCCCAGGGGCTACTGGAAGAAAGGGCTGAGCCAATTGATACTACCGCAGAGCTTTTGGAGGTCATTAAGGGAGTATTTATCTTTAACATGTATATGGGGATCAAGGGGTCTGATTGTCTGGGAGATTTGGTGACCCAGGAACTGATATGGCTGAGCAAGTTGAATTTTATCAGGGGAGATGTGCAAATAGAGGGATTTCAAAGATGAGACCAGTTTTCTAAGTAGGAGGTTAAGGGTACAGGGGAGGGATGGACTAGGAGGATGTCATCCATGTAGTGGATGGATTTGCATAATGGAGGGCGGACACTGAAGGTTAATGGTATCAGGGGAGGGATGGGCTAGGAGGATGTCATCCATGTAGTGGGTGGATTTGCATGGAGGGAGGATATTGAAGGTTAAGGGTATCAGGAGGGATGGGCTAGGAGGATGTCATCCATGTAGTGGATGGATTTGCAGGATGGAGGGAGGACATTGAAGGTTAAGGGTATCAGGGGAGGGATGGGCTAGGAGGATGTCATCCATGTAGTGGATGGATTTGCATGATGGAGGGAGGACACTGAAGGCCGAGGCTACAAAATTTTGGCCAATAGTAGGGCTATTTTTCATTCCCTGAGGCAGTACTTTCCATTGGTGTCTATTGGCTGGTTTGTGTATATTGGGCTCCCACACTGTAAATGTGAAGTAAGGGCAGTTCTGTACTGCCAAAGGAATGCTGAAAAAGCAGTCCTTGAGGTTGATGACTGCAAGGTGCCATGACGGAGGGATACAACTGGGGTGGGGAGGTCCGCCCTGAGGAGAGCCCATCTTTTTCATATGGAGGTTGATTTGTCGGAGGTCCTGTAACAGCCTATATTTTCCTGATTTTTTCTTAATAAAGAAAATGGGGGTGTTGTGAGGACTAAGGGATGGTTCAATGTGTCCTAATGCAAGTTGTTCATCAATTAAGGACTTGAGGACAATGAGTTTTGGTTCAAGTATAGGCCACTGCTCAACCCAGATGGAGTCATTAGTGTCCCATCCAAGACAGGGAGTTAGGGGAGCAGTGGCCCTTAGAATTGGGGGTGAAGAGTGTGGTTAGTAAAGGGATTGTTCCTGCCTAAGAACCCACTCCTATCCTTGCCTCTGACATCCTCCAATAGGGCACTATCATCAGCAGTAAGGACTGCACCCATACTGAATAAGATGTCCCTTCCCCAGAGGGTGTGGGGGATGTCGGCAACGAGAGGCTTGATGGTCCCAGAATTACCATCATAATCTTCCCATGCCTCCCCATTGACAGTTTGTTTAGTGGGTTGCTGCCTATCAACCCCTTTAATGGGGGGCCCAGGCATAAACCTCCAAGTGGAGAAGGGGGCAGTGTCATTGGAGGTGATAATGGTGACATCTGCTCCGGTGTTCACAATCCTGTTAATGGGGAAGCTGTCCAATTTAATGGACATCGGGGGGGGGCATAAATGGGTATAGTCCAGAGGACTTGAGAAGGGGTCCCTCATACTTGCGGGGCTGCGGGGTGCCCCGAGAGGAGTTTAAAGGACCCGAGGACATGGACCTGCAGTCCGTAGCCTGTGAAAACCTTTTTAACATTTGGGACAAGGAGTCTTAGGCCTAGTTGTGGGACTGGGGCAGAAGCAGAGTGGCGTAAATGGCCCGTTTGTCACAACCCCAACACGTGGGTGGGTCAGAAGAGCCCTGGCAGGGATAGGGCCATGTTTTTAGCCTGATCAAAGTACTGTGGGATTCATGGGATCAGTGAAGTTGCCACGGCAAGTAAGCATATCTAAGGTAATAGGAAGTTGATATTGAATATTGGTACAGGCCTGGTCTTCAGCCATGTCATCATAAGCAGCCCTCCATTGAAGGAAAGCAGATAGATCAAGGCAGGCTTTAAGAAGAATATACCAAGTCATAATGTGTTTGGAGATTAATGGCCCACTGGGTGAGGACCTGTTCGAAGTAAGGGGAGTCAGGGCCTGACTCTCATGCTGCCTTCCAGATGAGGGAAAGGTCAGGCAGCGGGGAGGGGATCCAAGGTTGAATAGCGGCATTAGGCCCTACATTGACTGGGAAGGCATACACGGCAGGGTTTGTATGCAGAAAGTTTGGGAGCAGGAAGGGCAGAGGGAGGAGACCTGCTAATCTCCCTCCAGGGATAGATAGGAGGAGAACAATAGGCCTCAGCAGGGAGTTTGGGTGGGGATGAGGGGGCCATTGGGGCAGGCAGAAGGTGGGGGGGCGGGCTCAGTCTCCTTGCAACTGTTAGGCTCAATCTGCCACACTCACATAAGAAAGATGCGGGGGCGGGGCACGAAGAGTTGTAGATATAAGTTTAATTGAAGGTTAGTTACAAGCAAGCTGAAAAGAAACCACAACAACCAACAACCAAGACAGAATAGATAAAGCAGACGATGCCGAGCACACTCCCATGGGACTGGAGGGGAGCAGCCTCGAGACCCAATTTCCCTTAGCTTTTATTCCCAGTTAGGGGTTTCCATCATGGTCATGGTGACTCCTCCTCTGATTGATTAGATCTTGGTTACAGATCAATCAGTTTTCTATTATATGTATACACCTGCTCTGGACTCTTTGTTCTATTGTTTTACCTGGTTTGGACCTTTTGTTCTCATAAAGCATTTAACTGTACGCTTTTTGGCAGAAGTTAAATCGCTCTACTAATAAAGGATTGATTTATCTATGCCATGCCTTTGTTTGTCCCTTTTACTAAAACTCTGGGGTAAACTCTAGGCCAAGATGGAGCTGACCAAGCTAAAATGGAGTCAGCTTGGTCCTCACATTCCCCCCTTTTAGTAGTTTATAGAGACAAATCTTTAGTCTCCTTCCTCAGTTTCCATTGCTGGGAGGGGGTCGTACTGGACCCTTAGAACCATCAATTGTACAGCCTTGATTCTTTGTTGAACAAATCGAACTAATTTGTTAATAATGCATGGCCCAAAGGTGAGTAAAAGCAAGAGAATGACCAGGGGCCCTGGTACTGCAGATATAAGGGAGGTGAGCATGGGGAGCTATGGAAGAGGGACTCAAACCAACTTGGTCTTTGTTCCCGTTCTCTTTTTCTTTGATTTAAACTTTCTCTAACCTTTGCCATGGAATCTTTTACAATTCCAGAATGGTCTGCATAAAAACAACATTCTTCTCCTAAGGCAACACATGGTCTTCCTTGTTGCATAAACAATAAGTCTAGCCCCCTTCTATTTTGTAGAACTACTTCTGATAATGAAGTCAGTGATTGCTGGAGGTGGGTTATAGAAGTTTCTATCTGCTCTATATCTGTGTCTATAGCAGCTCTCAGGTTACTATTGAGAGCTCTGGGTGACTAGAGAGCCTATACCAGTTCCAGTACCCACTATTCCTATTCCCATAAGCAGGGCTAGGGTGGTGGCAGAGACAGGCTCCCTTTTAGCTCTGCCCAGCATTGGTTCCTTATTTAGATTATAAACTTCATAGATATCCTCCTCTTGATGGTACAATATTCGAGGGAGGAAGTGAACTAAAATGCAAAATCCTGGGCTCTGGGGGTAGTAGAGAGCCCTGACCCCCCTAATATTCTTGGAGACCTAGTATCTCCAACTCTCCTTTGTCGTTAGACCTCCATGGACATTCATTTTTCCAGTGCCCTTTTTGCTTGCAATAAGCACATTGGTCTCATCCCAGCTTCAGCTGTGTGGGACAGGGTGGTGTTTTCTTACCTTTGCCTGGGTTCCACCCCGGTCTCACTCTTGGATGAGCAGCGACCACGTCTCTCTGCATCCATAAGCTCCCTCATGGTTTCTCAGTGGTTGCAAGTAGGATTTTGGCTAGGCATCTGGTTTGTCTTTCATCAGGAGAGTCTAGATTGTTGAATGTTCTCATGGCTATTTCCATGAGCTCTGACAATTTTTTCCCCTCAAATCCTTTGATCTTTTGGATCTTTTTTCTGATATCTGGTGCTGCCTGACTTACAAAAGCTACATTTATAGCTCTCTGATTTTCAGGAGCCGTAGGGTCTATTGGAGTGTAAGTGCAGTATGCATCCAACAGCATTTCTAGGTAAATGGCAGGAGATTCATTTGCTTCCTGCTGGACCTGCCCTACCTTAGACAAATTTGTGGGCCATCCTGCTGCAGCCCGGAGACCCCCCATCAGAATCTGGCAGTAGACCCGGAGCGACTCCCTACCTGCTGCCGAGTTAGGATCCCACTGTGGTCTGGTCATGGGGAAAGCAGGGGTGGTAGTATTGGGATCTTCACTGGGTCAGCCGTCTTCTCCAGGTTTTGCCTTCCTGGCCAGGCACAAGATTCTTTCCCTTTCCTCAGTAGTGAATAGAACCTGTAAAAGTTGCTGAATATCCTCCCAGGTGGGCCGGTGTGTGGAAAAGATTGAATCCAACAACTCTATCAGGGCCTGGGGTTTCTCAGAGAAGGAGGGGGTCTGTCTTTTCCAATTGTATAAATCAGAAGAAGTAAAGGGGATGTACACCAAAAAGGGCTGTTCCTGCCCTGGTAATGGTGGGGCGACAACTCGAAGGGGAAATATCTCTGGTGTAATCTCTTTTCCTGACCTAGTGTGGCGGGGAGAGAGTACCAGCAGGGGAGTGTCTGCCGCCACTGGGGCTTCCCCTGTGGAGTCGGGCGCAGGGGGAGCCTGTGAATTCCTGGTCGGATCAGGGTCAGGAGCCATAAGATTGTATGGGGGTGGGAGGCCTTCCTCCTGGCTAGGAGGGAGGATGGCCGGGAGAGATTCCTGCTTCTTTAATCCTGCCTTTGTCTGGGCAAGGAGAATCTGTTTCTTAGAAAGTGGGGGAAGATAAGGCTTCAACCAGTCTGAAGGCTGACTAACCAGAGATTGCCATGCATAAATGTATGCCTCCTGGTCCAAATGGCCCGGTTCCCCAAAAATCACAGCAAATACCAATTCCATAGTTCATTTGTCAAAAGAGACTTCTGAAGGCCATCTGACCTTAAAAGCAAGCCATTCTAATTCACAAAATATGTGTAGTTTCCCAGCAGTGACTGTTCCCATCCCTGCAGAGGCCTTTTTGAATTCCTTAAAGTGATTAAGCATCAAAGAAAGGGGAATCGTTTGGAGATATGAAGAGGTAGATTGTCCCATGCTAGATTTGAAATACAGAAGAATGGAAACAAAGCCAGTAATGAGGAGAAAAGCACAAAATCCACAAATCACACGAACACGGTAAGGATACAGAAAGCACAGAAGATATTCAGATGGCAGGGCTGTCTGCCGTAACCAGAGCTGTGACCAGAATTGAAGGGCTGGGCCCACTGCCCACACCCCAAAACTGAATACCAAGCTGTTCCTAGGTCTGGTTCAAGACGAATTTCTGATTCGTCTCCTGGAGAGTTGTAGCATCCTCCTTCTCTCATGCCCAGTGGAACTAGTCGTGTCCTACCTTCCTCTAGGGCAACAACCCTGGCGCCACTAAAACCTAAGACCAAAACTAGCTTAAGCTCAGTACCTTTAAAAGCACTTTGTTCTGGCCCAGCGCCCGGGTCCCGCCCTCAGCTCCAGAGAGAGAGGACAGTTTTACTTCTCATCCACCTGTGCCCCTTTTCTAAGCCTAGGGAACAATCTGCGGAAGAGGGGGCGTGGTAGAATGTAAAGGCTGCGATTGGGGTGAACGGTGAAACTACAGCGATGTAGTCTGGACACTCATTTGATCAACTTGATTGAACAAACAACCTGTCACCCCCCACTGAATGGTGGGACTGTGGGGGTTTGGGCACAACAGTCTGTAGATTGGTTTTGCACGAAGGATGCTTATACTCATGGATTATCACTTATAGCTAAAAAATGAAAAATAAAAACCTGAAAGATGCAGGACAGTTATGGCAGAATACATGATCTGGGATGGGGTGGGGGTGGGGGGTAAGGGAAAGGGAAATATGCCTGATCTGAATTGGAAAATGATGTATGAAATGCACAAACCATCAATAAAAATTAAATAAAAAAAACAAATAAATAAAATTAAAAAAAAGAATAAAATAAAATAAAATAAAATAAAATAAAATAAAATAAAATAAAATAAAATAAAAGTGCTTTGTTCTCCAAGGCCGGCCGGTGTCCTGCGAAGCGGGAGAAGCCCCCCCCCCCCCAGGGCGGAGGTGGTGGATCTTGGTGGAGCCTCCAAGAATGTTAGGCTCAATCCACCACACTCACACAAGAAAGGTACTGGGGGGGCCACAAGTAGTTGTAGATATGAGTTTAATTGAAGGTTAGTTACAAGCAAGCAGAAAAGAAGCCACAACAACCAACAACCAAGACAGAATAGATAAAGCAGACGATGCTGAGCACACTCCCATGGGACTGGAGGGAAGCGGCCCCAAGACCCAATTTCCCTTAGCTTTTATTTCCAGTTAGGGGTTTCCATCATGGTCATGGTGACTCCTTCTCTGATTGATGGGATCTTGGTTACAGATCAATCAGTTTTTTATTATATGTATTCACCTGCTCTGGACTCTTTGTTCTATTGTTTTACCTGGTTTGGACCTTTCGTTCTCATAAAGCATTTAACTGTATGCTTTTTGGCAGAAGTTAAATCACTCTACTCATAAAGGATTGATTTATCTATGCCATGCCTTTGTCCCTTTTTTTTAAACTCTGGGGTGAACTCTAGGCCAAGATGGAGCTGACCAAGCTAAAATGGAGTCAGCTTGGTCCTCACACAACCTTCTAAATCAGGGACACAAGGCAAGGCCAACTTTTCCTCAGTATTTTTGTGGCAGGCAGAATTATGCTCATGAAGGACTTCTTCAGCCAAGAGCCTTTAAGGCTAGTGATAATGGCTAGGAGAATCAGGACAAATGGAGCAGGGCGAAGGACACCAGATGAAACCTCACGCTTACGGTAAAGATAAAGAACCCTCATCCAGATGGAGGGGTCCCAAATGTGTTCAGGAGTGATCCAAGGGGCAATGCATATGGCCTCCTCCCAAAAGGAATCCAAGTCCCGAGATTTCACTTTAAGGCCACATGTCTGGAGGAGAGCCTTAAGTGCAGCCATCTGTGAGTCTCGAACATGGGGAGGGATGTTCCCCATGAGGGTAGGAAATGGGAAGGGAGGTTAAGTGTTAGAGGGAAGAACCAACAAAGCAGTAGAGCAAGAATGTAAGTCTCTAGCCAAGGGCAAACACACAGAAAACTAAAGTAGAGAGAAGGAGAGGCAGGTTGGGGGTCGGGGAGTGGGGGCCAGGTGCTCACCCTAATGCCTGCCAGCTGAAAATCAAAGAACACAAATGGGGCCTACTCACCGATCTAGGAAGGGGGTGCCTCGCCAGCACTGGGGGGCTGAGGGGGGTGAGGTTGGGGTGGTGGGGATGTTGAAAAACCACCATTGGGCACCAGATTTGACAATTACCCAGGCCTGCTGGGGAATTTTGGGGTCCAACCAGAGGAATGGGGGTGAGAGGTGCAGAGTCAAAACACAGACCCTGGGAGTTAGATGAAGTCAGACATAGGGCAAGCTGTCGCGGACTCGTTTATTGGGGGCAGGGTTAGGGGTTATGTACTGTTCGCATTCCCACTCTCCTCTTGTCATCTTCTGATTGGCCCAGGTTTGCAATGCTGCTTGTATGGTCTCAGCTGCCTAGGGCAGGTTAGGTTGATGAGGGACAAGCTCTGCGCATGCGTGATTCTCAGCATACTGGCTATACTACACTCTATAATAATGGATTGGTCTTTTGGAACTAAATCTTTCTTATCATCTATTCTTTACTCTGTCCTCTAAAGAAATTTTCTATAAGTAAAACCTTAATCATTAGCTGTTTTGATCATATTGTAACTTTGGTTATGATTGGCTTTGAGTATAAATGGGATGTATAATTTCCCTTCCCATCTCTTGCTAAGTTAGGAACCCAGTTAAGGATATTTACTATACTTCTAACAATGCTTTATTCAAGTGAAAGCCTTTATGTTAGTAGCAACGTATGTGGCTCCGTTCAGTACAAACACTAAGAAAAAAATATAGGGAAGCCTGGTCTAGCAGTACCTGACTTTGTCCTTGAATGGATGGAACTGGTAAGTGAAAAGCCAAAAAATGCCAGGGGCTCCCTACACCCCCCTGCCAAAAAAAAAAAAAAAGCACAGTTGTTTTGCCTGTCTTACTGGCAAGTACAGCTACCCAGAGGCTGCCACTGCTTTTGCCATCTTTCAAAGACATGAGACATAGCTTTTCATCCTTCCAATATGGACCGAAGACTCATGCCTCTCCAAGAATCCTACAGACCTTCAGTGCCACATGGGGACTGCTGAGACATCCAGCTTGTGGACTGAGCTACTACTGGGGTTTCAGCATCTGCAGAGTATTGATTGCCATTGTTAGACTACCCAGGCTGTATCATGGAGACCAGTACAAGAAGATCAAGACAGGACGTGGTGCTTACTGGACCTCATTTGGTGATCATGGGAAGGGAAAACCTCAGGGTGGAGCACAAGGGCAGGATTGATGATTGTTTGGACTTGCCAAGGAGGAGACTTCAAACATGACATCAGCCTAATTAAAAGAAAAGTAATCATAAGTTGAAGATGGTAAAAGATATATGTGGCATGCATGTGTGCATATTTTGGAGTGATGCAGATTAAAAGGAACAACAACAAAAGCA
Organism: Rhizomys pruinosus; assembly: GCA_009823505.1. Lineage (NCBI taxonomy): Eukaryota > Metazoa > Chordata > Mammalia > Rodentia > Spalacidae > Rhizomys > Rhizomys pruinosus. The sequence continues at coordinate 4,071,524 of VZQC01009175.1, read as the reverse complement.
ACAACAAAAAAGACTGGGTCAAAAAAAGAACTGATTGAAACAGTGAACTTCTGCTCAAAACAGTAAACATCTGCATCAAAAATTTTAAAAGAGACTGAGAAAAAAGATGAAAAACATGTTTGGCAGAATACATGAGCTCTAGTGGGGTGGGGGAGCAAGGAATATGTCTAGAGTTGATTGGAAATTTTGTATGAAATGCACAAAGCTTCAATAATAATTGCCTTTGAAAAATATGTGTGAATATGTATGTGTATACATGTACATATATATTCAATATTTATGTTTAAATATTCATATTTAAGAATTCTGTAATGCAGCTATAAAATATTAAGGATCTATAAGACCATTAACAGATACTTAATACAGCTTTTATAAATTATCATCGTTATAGAGGTTGTTTGGGCACTCCTGTTTGTAAAATGCTGGATTTTAGATGAAAGGGGTCAAAGAGGACATCAAGTTGACTGGGAAATAAGTTTATTAGAGAAGTTATTAATGCCATAGACAGATAGACAACAGCAATTGGGGGTGTCTGAGATATGCTCAGGCCCCAGAATCAGAGACAGACAACAAGGCAGTCTCTGGATCCTCCCCCCCCAGTTTGCCCCATCCTGGGGCAGAGGCAAGAGCTTATTCTTTTGAGAGTAGGGCAGGTTCAAGTCAAGAGCCTTCAGCTTTCTGGTTCCCAGGCAGGAGGAGGTGTGGGGAGCAGGATGTGTGTAGTAGTGCCTCTTTGATGTAAACTCACTACCCAGGTGAGAAACTGGGATAGCTGTCAGCTAGGGACTCACAGATAATGACCCACTAAGGTGCCTGTCAGTAGCTGTGAGAGGTAAGAGGCTTCATAAGCAACAGCTGGTTTTGAATATGTTTTTACAAAAATCTACCCAGATGGTTTTAAAATGTAAAGATCATTACTACTGTAGAAATTCTGAATCAGAAACAAATAACTGACCTAAGAATACAACTAATCTTAAACTAAAAATAGGAAAATGTGTCCCACAGCTAGAGACCCTTGGTACTGTATAAACTGTAAAGTTAAAATGTTATATTTAGACTGTTATAAATTTAGAGTCATATTTTACTCTGATTAGAGTTTTCATCAAGGTGTTAAGGTTTTAAAACTAGCTTACTGATCATAATATTTATTTTATGGGACTGTTTGTATGTATAGACTCAGGCTTAATTCTAGGGGAAATTACAAAGATTAATAATAATTTACTTGATATCAAGTTGATTTATAAGTAAATTGTCATGTACGGTAAAACTTTTAAAGTATAATATGGTTCCTGGTCCTTAAGAATATTAGTTAATTTTAAGGAATGATTACTTCTACTACAGGGTGCAATTTAGCTCTGCATCTAGAAACATTTAATATGCAAAACATTTGACCACTAGGTAGGGTCTCTTTGGAGTGAACAGTTTGCCAGGTTTATTGAGATCCATTTCTTTGCCAACCCTAGGTAAAAACTCCTCTGAACATTTGGAGAGAATTGGTCATTTAGAACCTGCTCCATTTATATACATGGGAATAAAGAGTAAATGTATAGTAAATCTTCCCAAAAAGAGGGTAAATCTGTTTATAAGTGTTAATATGTCTCATGTTATAAAGGAAATAAAGAGTTAAAGTTTAGTAAAAGGATAAGATACCTATATTAAATTAAAATGGCTAAATGTTTCCAGAATAAACTAGTATAAACACTTAAGCCAGTTTACTAATGGCCCAAACAGGATTATAAATATGCAGAGTTGTTGTTAGTTTTCAGTCCACTCCAGGCTTGTAGTGGACTCCCATTGGATTAAATGGACATATAAAAGTAGTGAGTTACCTCTGGCTACTGAAAGATGTTTCTTTATGTTTCTGTGTATTATGCAAGTGTAACTTTTGATATTTCCTTTGCCAATTACAAGATAATTTGGCTCAAGAGAAGCTAGATTTTTACCTCCCTGAACCAGTGGCCTGCAGTCCAGAAGGAGACAGCTTGGGTGGACTTGGTAAACTTTATCAGCCCTGGCTCTTATAATCTTTCCGCCTTCTCTTCCACAATGATCCATGAACTCTGGGTGGGTGAGGTTTAATATAGGGGTCCCACCCAGGGATAAATACTATGGGGGTTCCCATTCTTTGAAGCTTGACTAGTTGTGACCTTCCATTGCATCATGAAGCTTTAGTGGTGAGAATTGAGGGATGCATTCTTTTTCTATCTGTCCCTCATTCCATGTGTAGAGGTTCAATTGTAGAAGTATCTTCTAGGAATGGAGATCTTTCAGATGTATATTTTCTGTATCTGACAAGTTGTGGGATTCTGCAGTAGCCTCCATCTATTGCAAAGCGTAGCTTTTTTTTTTTTTTTTTTNGCACTCCTTTTCTCTCTGCCCCCATTCTGTGTGTAGAGATTCAACTGTAGATGCATCTTCTAGGAATGGGGATTTTTTTCAGATGTGTATGTTCTGTGCCTGACCAGGCGTGGTATTCCACAGTGGCCTCCATCTGTTGCAAAGAGTAGCTTTTTTGAGGAGTGGCAATGATATGCTTGTCTATAAATAGAAGATTCCATATTTAGTGTATGGTAAGAAATTTAATTCATCAAGAGATATGACACTGATAGGCTTTTCTCTAGGCTCTATGTCCCCTCCAGCCCTGTGCATTTGACTGAGTTTACAGTGGCTCTCATGGATTCACTCAATTGAGAGGCTTCTAAGTCCAGTTAGATGCCTGTTGGCCATCCCCCAGATAACAGTGCCTCTACTGCATCAATAGACGTAGTTTGCTGGGCAGCTCATCATAGTTGTTAGGCTTTGGGACTGGGTGGTACAATTGATTGATTTTTCTCCCACAGCAGTGTGCACATGTCTAGCATTATGAGTGCTTAACTTCAGATGGAAAGATTCTAGGTCAGTTCCTGCTCCATTGATCTAAGTTCTATCCCTGAAGAATGTCCTGTTCTGAACAATAAGGTCTTCTTTTCTATTTCTGGTAGATAATCAAGAGCTTTGGAGATATCCTGCCTTCTTTTAAGAGTCATTCGGATTGTTCTCACCAACCATTCAAAGGGAAGTATCCTGTCTTCCACTCTGTTCCCTATTACACGGCCACCAGGTTGCACCACCTGTGCACTAATGACCATAGAGTGTAATGTGAATTTCTCATGGGGTCTCCCGGGTATCACATTACAAGCTGGGTGTCCTAGACTCCCAAGGTCTAATCATCTCCATTCGTTCTTCTTCCCTTCCCACCCCCTCCTCCTTCACAGCCCCAGGACCCCCATTGTCTCCACCATCCCCCTCTCCTGACCTCCCCCATCTCCCACCATGCCCCTCATTTATCTCCCTCTTCTCCCTTCCCAACCCAACATGTACCCTCCCCACCTCCCCTCTAGTAACATCTGTTCCTTACTGTCCCCCTCTTTTGGGTTCTTTCTTTTCCTGTAATAACTAAGGATGTTGGGCAATCTTTAAGGTGTTTCTTAGCCATTTTCATTTCTTCATTTGAGATTTATCTGTTCATATCTGTAGCCCATATTTTTATTGGGTCATTTATCTTCTTGCTACTTTGTTTTCTGAGTTCTTTGTATATCCTGGATATTAATCCTCTATCGGATGTATAGCTGGTAAACATTTTCTCCCACTCAGTAGGTTTTCTCTTCACTTCCTTGGCTGTTTCTTCTGCTGTACAGAAGCTTTGTAGCTTAATGAGGTCCCACATACTGATTGTTGAACTTAATGCCTGAGCAGCTGATGTCCTATTAAGAAAGTCCTTTACTACACTTCCATCTTGGAGGGTACTGCCAATGTGTTCTGCTAGCAGTTTCAGAGTTTCGGAATTCACATTGAGGTCTTTGATCCAAATTTGGAGGGTCTCTTTTTGAGACAGGGTCTCTCTGTAGCTCCGGCTATCCTGGAACTTGCTCTGTAGACCAGGCTGACCTTGAACTCACAGAGATTGGCCTGCTTCTGCCTCCGAAGTGCTAGGACTAAAAGTGTGCCCCGCCACACCTGGCTTGATCCACTTTTGACTTGACTTTAGTGAGGGGAGAAAGATAAGGTTCCAATTCCATTCCTCTACGAGTGGTGGTCCAGTTTTACCAGCACCATTTCTTGGTTCTTCATATTATTTGTGGTTTTTTTCTCTGCTATTTGGACATATGGATGATCTTTGTTGGTATGTGTCCAATAGGAACTTATATTCTGCTTTTGTTTAATTGAATTTTGGTTCTGTTTATATCATTTGTGTAGCTTGGCTGCTTTTTTGTTCAGGTATGAAAAATATATTGGTGTGTGTTTTAGGTTCTTGCAGGTCAGTAGACTTGTCTGAGTAGTTGGTGGGACAACTGGTATGTAGACTGGTCAGGCTAGTAGGAGGGCTTGTCTAAGTCAGTTGAGTCTGTGCTGGGGAGTTTAACTAGTCTGGCTTAGGAAGCTGGTCCAGAGGTCTGAGGCAGAAAATTTGGACTAGACCTGGGTCCAAGACTAGCAGGGGACAGGGTGTGTGAGGGGGGGAGGGGGCTAGAGGAATTAAATAGAGATGTGTTGTACACATCCGACTTATCGGAGTCCCAGGTGGGGAGGTCTGTCAGGTAGATCAGGAGACAGGGAAGATGGGAGTGGGGACCACCTGAGGGGAGATTTAGCAATCTATGCCAAGGGGTTTTGTGAGTCTGGGTTAGCAAGCTAGTTCCAGAGATCTGACACTGAGGAATTGGAGCCAGCCTAAGTCCAAGGCTGGCAGGGGATAGGCTTTTTTATACACACACACACACACACACACACACACACATATATATATATTATTGTATATATTATGTATTGTAGATTTGTATAATATTCACTATTAATAACCAACCACAAATTCAAGGTTAGACTATCTTGAAATTTTCCCTGACAAAGAAATTAGTCTATTACCTTTAATTTGGGCTCAGGCAAGGTCTTAAGCTACAGGCAGATGGCATTTAGATTATTTTCTAAAAGATCTCAGTTGCTGTTTAATTCTTTGTTTCCCTCTGTAGCTATATTGCTCTCAATACTCCTTTTTTCCAGCTTCTCCTAGCGTGGCCCATTAAGCTCTGTTTATAGAATTCAACCACTTTTCTAGTCCAAACTTCCAAATTCTTCTACATTTCTCAAACAAACAAAACAAAACAAAATCAAAACACAAAAACACGGTCAGGTTCATCACAGAAACTCTCTTACCAACTTCCGTATTAATTACTTTTCTGTTGTTCTAATACAACACCACGACCAAGACAACTTGTAGAAGGCAGAGTTGATTCAGCTTATAGTTCCAGAGAGATCAGTCCATCATTGTGGGGGGACATGGCAGGAATAGCCAGAGCAGCAAGCTGAGCACTCACATCACCAAGCAGGCACAGGAAGCAGAGACAGAAACTGGAAGTGGAGCAAGGCTATGAACTCTCAAAGCCTGCCCCTTGTGATGAGTTTCCAGCTAAGACACAGCTCTAAACGTTTCTAGGATCCTCCCCAAACAATGCCATCCACAACTCCAAGTGTTCAAACACCTGGAGCCTATGGAGGACATCCTCATTCCACTCTCTACAGATTTAAAACAAATCCACTAGCATGCTGTTTAAAATAAGTTATCAATCACTGAAAGTAAAAGGATGGGAAAATGATGTACCTTGATCATATTTGCATGCTAACCTACGATGGCCAGATTCGGAATTACATGAATATGGTGAATTTTAAGGCAAGAAAAAATATTACCAAAAGGGGATTATGAATATCGCCCCCCCAAAAGCTTAACTTTTAAATTATGAAACAAAAATGGACAGAAATAAAAGTATGAATAGTAAGAGAGATAACATGGTGGATAATTTCACCACACTCCTCTTCAAAATTGATAGAATAAGCAGAGAAAAGTTTGTTAATACTACATAATGACTTTGAGCCATATGTTGAAAAAATGTTACTTAATTAAAATATATAGAAAATTGCAACCTAAAGCTTATTTTCAAATGAATATTGTGAAAACTCCAAACTGATCATATGCTGGGTCATAAAGTAAGTTTCAAAACATTTCAAAACATTAAAGCTATAGAAAAAGGACATAAACTTTCCTGATAATGGATTGAGCAATGGTTTCTTATTCATGTCATCCAAAACACAAGTAACATTTAAAGAAAACTTAGACATAATTCAAATTTAAATATTTTTGTGTATCAAAGCATCCTCTCAAAACTTGAGAAGAATGGAAATGGGGGAAATTGGTTTTCAAGTCATATGTCTAATGAGATGAGAACATATATTGAGAATATTTTAAAAATCTTATACTTTGATAACAAATTTTATATCATTACATTTAAAAATCACCAAAGAGTCTGTACAGGCATTTATACAAAGAAGGATATATATATATATATATATATATATATATATATATATATATATATCTCCAATGTACACATAAAAATATGCTCAGTATTCCTTTCAATTAAGGAAATGCCAAACAAAACTACAAGGAGAAACCAATTCATAAACCCAAGCATGTTTATAACAAAGGGTATATTAAAAATGAAATATTACCAGAAATGGGGAGGTATTATAGCCTTCCTGTAGTGCTAGTGAGATTGGAATTGACACTATTGTTTATATATAAACAAGCAGCTGCGATAATTTACAAGGTTAAGTACAGAGTTACCATAAGACCCATCTCTTCTATTCCCATATATACTAAAGAGAATGAAAACAGAGTCCACACAAAATGCCAACACAGTTGCTCATAGTAGCATTGTGGAGAGCAGACTCAAAGTGGATAGAACACAATTGTCATCCACTGATTAATGGGTGAATAAAATGTGGTGTAACCATATAATATAAATTGACTTGACTATGAATGACAATGAAAAGTTGATCCATGCTACAAATAGAGTAATCTTGAATGAATTTCTGGTTCATGAAAGAAGCTAGTCTGCAAAGGCCGCATTCCTCTGAAATTAAATGTTCAGAGCAGGCAGTCCCCAGAGAAAGTAGATAAACTGTGGCCTCGAGCTGGGGGGTGAAGGAGAAATAGGGAAGATAGTCCTCTCTGCAGAGCTGAAAGCTCTCCTAATTGTGGCAAAATCCTTTGTGTACAGTATAAGCCATTGAATTCCATGCTTTAAGTGAATCATTTATGTGGAATATGAATTTTTTCTACTCTAGCATGTGAAATGTGACCAAGATGTTAGCGATGATAGACTGACAAAATATTTATCACAAATTACTGGTTTAGCACCTCAAAATACTTGGTACAATTGGCATGCCTTATTGATGCAGTAATTTTATTCTAATTTCTTTTGGTCGTTTTGAGACAGGGTCTCCTAGTAGCCACAGCTGGCTTGCAACTTACTATGTAGACTGAGCTGGCCTCCATCTCACAGAGATCCTCTGGATTCTACCTCCCAGGTGCTGGGATTAAAGGCATGCGCTACCATGTCCAGCTCTTTTTTAAAATTTATTTAATGTTTTTTTAATTTAATTTTTATTGATGCTTTGTGCATTTCATACATTTTTTCCAATTCAATTTAATGTTTTAAAATTGTTGACAATTTCATACATAAACACTGTGCACTATATTTATATCATCACCCCATCCTGTCCTCCACTCCTTCTCAACATGACCTCCTTGATTAATAATTCTCTCTCTCTCTCTCTCTCTCTCTCTCTCACACACACACACACACACATACACACACACATACACACATACAGAGTCCATTTAATGGCCTCATGTCATATGTACACGTGTATATGGCTGATTGCTTGGGACTGGATAACTTGTCTCTGGGGTAAACAGACTCCCCCTTTCTTAGCAATGATTGATTACCTTTAGTTCTTCTTCTAGGGATGGGCCTTTGTGTAACTTCCCCACTGCACACTGACATGTCAACTAGTGTTATCATCATGCAGGTCTTGTGTTGGCAACCATAGTGTTGTGATTTCATGGAAGCAGGTTCTTTTTCCATGTTGAGGATACACGATCTACCATCAGGCATCCTGGTCCTCTGGATTTGCAATCATTCCACCACCTCCTCTGTGTTCGCTGAGCCTCAGGTTCAGGTTGCATTGTAGATGTTCCACTTGTGGCAAGGAACTCCAAGGTCAACTCATTCTCTGTGATTTGACCAGTTGTCAAACCTCGTTTTCAGTTGCCATCTGTTGCAAAAAGAAGCTTCTTTGAGGAGTGGTGAGAGTTACACCTACCTGTGAATTAAAGATAAGAATATAGAATATAACCAGGCGTGGTGGCGCACGCCTTTAATCCTAGCACTTGGGAGGCAGAGGCAGGCAGATCTCTGTGAGTTCTGTGATCTACAAAGTGAGTTCCAGGACAGCTGGGGCTACAGGAAGACCCTGTCTTAAAAAAGACAAAAAAAAAGTTATTTAAAAATATAAAATTTATTTAAATATTTTATTTATTATCTTTATTTTATATGTATGTGTATATTGTCTACATGTGCGTTAGTGCCCCATGTCCTGCAATGCCTGCAGAGGTCAGAAGAAGGTGTCAGAAGAAGGTATCATCCCCTGGAAGTGGAGTTACTGACAGTTGGCAGTTGCCATGTGAGTTCTGGGAATCAAACCAGGGTCCTCTGCAAGAACAGCTGGTACTCTTAACAGCTGAGCCATCTTTCCAGCCCCTGTTTATTTATTTTTATGTGTATGAGTGTACTGCCTTCACGTAAGTGCACCCATGTNGACAGGGTCTCCCTGTAGCTCTGGCTGTCCTGGAACTCACTCTGTAGAGCAGGCTGGCCTCGAACTCACAGAGATTCACGTGCCTCTGCCTCCCAAGTGCTAGGATTAAAGGCGTGCACCACGCCCAGCATTTATTTATTTCTGTATATGTATCAATGTACTGTCTGCATGCAAGTTTGTGCACCCATGTCGTGCAGTGCCGCGGAGGTCAGAAGAGGGTGTCGGATTCCCCTGGAACTGGAGTTCTCCTGGAACTGGAGTTTCAGCAGGTTCTCAGCCACCATGTGGGTGCTGGGGATTGAACCTGGGTCCTCTGTAAGAGCGGTCGGTGCTCTTAACCGCTAGGCCATCTCTCCAGCCCCTCTTGGTAGTTTTCATAGCACCTTCTAATAGTGTGAAAGCTAGCCTTTAGGAAGGAGAATTCTGGGTCAGTTCCAGCTCAAATTCTGCAATGTCCTGTATCTGAAATATATGGTGTTTCAGCAATAGGGTCTTACCATCAAGTTCTGTGTGGCGACTAAGGGGTGTGGCAGCAGGGTACATTGTTTTAGGACTTCCTTGGACTACCTGACCGATAACTCAAAGGGAGGTTTCCCATGGGTGGCACTGGGATTTTTGTTAGACAGTCTTTAGATATACACACGCATGTGTAAACACGCACACACACACTATATCCATATTTTAAAAGTAAACTTACAAAATATTTCTCCATGTCTCCCTGTTCCGTGTGTTCTCCTCCTTCCTCCCTTCCAGGCAAAGTCCCCCTTCCCATTACCCCCGTTTCTCTGATAGCACCTGTGACTTGCTATTACCCCTCTAGAGTTCTTCCCTTGTCTGATGTATAAGTTTGTTGGTAGTAACATTATTCTTTTCAAAATATTTTAGTGTTTCTATTTTTATGTGTATGTGTATGTGTATGTGTATGTTTCGTCTCCATGTATGTAACTGCACCACACATGTGCAATGCCTGCAGAGGCAAGGAGAGGCTGTTGGAATCTCTAGAACTGAAATTATGGATGGTTGCTAGCCACTATGTGGGTGCTAAGACTTGAACCCTGGTCCTCTAGAAGAACAGTAAGTGTTCTTAACCACTGAGCCCTTTCTCCAGCCCCAACACTTCTTTTTTTGTTGTCCATTTGAGATAGGGTCTACCTGCATCCACAGATGTCCTAGAACTCACTTTATAGACCAAGCTGGCCTTGAACTCACAGAAGTCTGCCTGCCCCTGCCTGCCTCTGCTGGGATTAAAGGCATGCACCACCACACTCAGCCACTATTCTTAATAAAAGTAGAAACAACTGAAATGTTAATCAAGAGAATGGACTATATATACTCATATAAAAATATCCTCCATGTATGTAAAAAATGGTCTGAATGTCAGGTATCCCATTCCATATTCACTATTTAAGTCATATGTATATGCTGAATATGAGAGGTATATATTGAGGGATGGGTATCAGGACTTCAAAGTGTCCCTAAAATCAGTTATGGGCTAACCTTTTTCTACATTGAGCCCATTAACACTGGCCAGTGTTTTTAAAGAACATGAGTCTTTTAATATGTCGCACACAAATAAGGATCCATAGTTAAATATCTTTATATAACACCACTAAATATAACCCCCTTTGGGACATTAACATGCCTAAGGCTTTTTTGAAGGTGAACTGTGAAGAAACTTTTTCTATTCTAGTTATCTTAGTGCCCATAAACAATTTTCAAAAAAGGAACTGAAATCTCCTTCTTATAACTGATTTAAAAAATGTATATGATATCTTAAAGAGCCTAGTCTTTCTTGCAAAGTATTGTGAGAAACATTGATGCACAGTTCTGGTTGTGGAGTTATAAAATGAAAGACCCAGGAGTATATAAGCAAGCTACACAATAGCTCAATACACTAATGAGACTGCTGACAGCAGAACTTACACATTAGCTGAAATCACCCAGCCCTGTTTGTGCAGTCAACTCAACATTCACCAATTTTAAGAAATCCCACTCTCTCTTGCATTCATAATTTCTGAGCCTGTGGTCTCATTTGACAGAAATCTTAATCTTACATTCTATATTCCAAGCATGTTCCTCTCTTTATGGAAAGCTAGCTGTGATCCCCTATCAGCATGTTTGGTAGACCTTTCTGAGGATTGGGTTGACAGAGCAATTTAAGACATAGAAAAAGAAAAGACCTTAAAACCATTTCAGATTCTTGTGCCTCTGATAAGTCGTGCAGTCCTCTGTCACCAGGAACACAGCTACCTCCTGCTAGAGGGACCTACTTTCTATTAGATGCTCCTGACCGTTTACCTTCCTTTCAGAGGCCCTCTCTCTGTGTTCAACATTTTCAGTTCTTATTCTATGGGGGAGAAGTCTAGTTGGGTCTTTTTTATTGCTCTGTGTGACCTAGGATCAATCTCACCTTCTATTCTCTAATTACTAAGTCTTGTTCTAAAACAATTCTTGCTCTCTGTTTTCATTTTTCTTTCTACTTATTCAACAAGAACACATTGAGCATCTCCCCTGTGGCCCAAATGTGGCTGTTTGACTGTTCTGGGTTATAGCTCTGTGTCACTGCAGCTTCCTATGATGTCTTTCACGCTTCTCTGGGGGCACGTTTTCCATGCACATGCAAAGGTAGGCATTCAAACGTCTTTTTCCAGGACACAACACTTCCTTTCAGAATATAATTAGGAACAATATTATAAAGTAGATAGAAGTATGCAGTCATGACATTTCTTGTTTCGGATATCATCTCTTTAAGATCCAGCAACTCGAGTGTGTTCAAACCCGATTATTTCAAACATACTTAGTTGACTTGTGGACATATTCATTTTTCTTTTGGCTATAAGCTTGATAAAAGTGCTTTGTCTTTATCTAATTTGAACCATGCATTCATATATAAAGAAAAGTGGGGCACATAACCTTTTTCTACTCCTCATCTTTCTGACCTCAAAAATAATCACAATTTGCAAGTAAATGAATGGAACTAGATGCTGTTATGCTAAGTGAAGCAATGCAGTCTCAGAGAAACAAATGATGTATGGTGTCCCTCATTTGTGGATCCTAGCACCAAATCCTTATTTATAAGGCAAATGGTAACTTTTTATTTTTTAGTAAATATAATACTGGATGCTACATTAAAATATACATCGTTGGTATGTGATTTAGGAATATAAAGTAATATTTCCTTTTACCTGCACACAACTATTCTGTTAAAGGTGAATCCCTAAACATGCTTTGGAATTAACCTATAGTTTATTTTCAGACATCATAATTTTATCTGTGTGGGTGTATACATGCATATTTTGGAGTGATATAAAATGAAAGGGAACAATAACAACAACGAAAAAGGCTTGTTCAAAGAACTGACGGAAACAGTAAACTTCTGCTCAAAACAGTAAACTTCTGCATTGAAAAATTTAAAAAAGACTGAGAATAAGATGCAAAACATGTATGGCAGAATGCATGAGCTCTAGTGGGGTGGGGGACATGGAAGGGGGAAATGGGTCTAAATTTGATTAAGAAATGTATAAAATGCATATAAGCTCAATAAAATTTTAAGAAAAATTATTGTTATACTCTGAAATTCCATGACTGCTGCTTTCATGCTATTAATTAGGAACTACATCATTGGTAGTATGCAGTATTCATTCTTTCACACTTGAACTCTTCAAACATTGTTGAGTAATATTTTTAGCCCCACCAGGAGCTGTGCCACGCAATGCATCACATTTGGTGATGTTTAGAATCTATGCGCCTCTCCTTCCACGATGGTCTGTGGCTATCCTTCTTTCATGATTGTGCCTTTACTAGCTTTTGACAATTTCTTTTCACCAAATAAAAGACAAAGCTCAAATGACACAATGGACATGGAAAATGTGGGAAAATTTTCCTTGATATTGATGGCTTTTCATTCAGAATATTTCTTCCCACGTGACTTTTTTCTGTTTGTTTATTTCAAAATTCCTTAAAAGGCCTACTAGAAGAAAAGACCATTGAGCTAGTTTGAGCTTGGCTTCATGGGACAAGAAGCATCTCTGAGCTGAATTCACTTTCAATATAATGAGATTTTGTGTGAGGGATTTGGTATTGTGGGATTCAGAAAGGTTATCAGCCAAGCATTTGTAATAAAAGTCTTCCCTGTTTCCCCTAGCATGCACTGGGTTGATGAGAGTGCTATCAGTTTGACATTTCTGTCAGAACTGGTATTTGAACCATTGGATGGTTCTGACAAATGTCATGGCTGTCATTGGCTCAGTTTTAATTACACCTGATGGAAGCTTTCAATGGCAGCAAGCAGAAAACTTAATTAGTTGGAGTCCAGAGTGTGAGCTGGCAGGAGGATTCCCAAACACTGAATGTGGCTTTCAGTGGAAACGGGACCACTCGAGATCTACCAGCCGTGGCAGCATGACTTTCAGACTATTTCCGAAGGCTTCAAAGATTACTAATCATTGTAAACTGCACTTGAGAGTACACTAGATGTATGTAATTATTTCTTAATTTTGTGGCAGAAGATAGTAGATAAAATGTATAACTATGAAAAATGAAAAAAGGATGCTCTCTTCCATGGATGTGGCAGTATGCACACACAGACACACAGTCATATACACACATACACGAATACTCATACATACACACAAACATAAACAACATGCATATAGACATACATATACATACATATATCACACACATGCACATTACACACATATGCACACAGCCACATGATACACAGGCACACATATAACATCCACACCTACACACGTATATACAAATATATATGCACATATACACACATATATACACATATACATTCACACACTTACACCCATCCACACACACATATGCATGCACACAAGCACCGATGAACATATGCAAACACATATACACACATACACAAATATGGGCACATACTCATATACACACATACACAAATACACATACATGCATACATATACACACAAACACACATGCACACATGCACATAGACATATGTATATACATATACATACATATATCACACACATATACACACATATGCACACAGCCACACAAACATATAACATACACACATATGCATATATATACATGTATATCTGCACACATACACACATCTATACACATATACACTCACACTCATACACCGACCCACATATGGGCACACACACTTAAACATATACAAACACATATACACACAATACAAATACACATGCAGATACACATGTCACACATATGCACATACATGAGCATATATATACAAGACATGTACATGCACATATACACACATATACTCACACAGATAAACATGCACACATCCACATATACATACATACACACTATACACTTATATACATACACAAATGCACTTATATACACATACACACTTATACATTACACATACACATTCAAACATACACACATATACATACATGTATGCACACACAGAGATACATACGTATGCACATGAGCACATATGTGCATGCATACACACCGTGGTGGTTTGAATGAGTGTCTCCTATAGGCTCTTCAGTTTGCGGCAGTGTGTATGCAACGGTCAAGGAACCTTTAGGAGGTGTTGCTGGAGGAAGCACGTCACTGGGAATGGCCTTTGAGGATTCTTCACCCTTGCAGGGTCTCCCATCACCCTCTGCTTCCCCTGCCTGCTTGGAGATGTGAACGCTTGGCTTTCTGCTCCCATCGCCTCTGCTGCTGTTCCTCCCTACCATCATGCACTCTTATTCAGTGTAAGCTCGAATAAATGCTTCCTTTTCTAAGTAGCTTTGGTCAGTATTTCATCACTGCAACAGAAAAGTAACTAGTATACACACTTACACATAAGCACACACACAAACAGCCATACACATGAACACACACATGAACACATATACACATATACACATATTCATGCACACATAAATATACACACATGTATATATATATTCACAGACGTACACATACACACAAATTCACACATACCCACTTACTGGATAAACATGTATGGACTGCTCAAGAAAATACCAAAATGATGATAGTAATGTTTCCATCCCATCTTATAGTCTCCGTGCTTATTGTCAAGGTTTGAATAGCATTACTGTCTGTACTATGCATATGTTTGGAAATACTTACGGGCAAGCTGTGATGTCATACTGTTAATATGCTGCAATTAGAAATTAGCATAGGTCTTGCTGGGGGGAGAAAGTCTCCCTGCCTTAGGAGTGATCTCTTAGTCACTGCTCTTCACTCAGTACCTGTGGAGCCCAAATGAGGCCACTCCAACCTCCCCTCTGTCCAATGCAGGCCGCTTCTGCTTTTTGATTTGCATATGGCTTTGGAGACTCCCCATTGCTTGTCACTCAGGCTAAGCAGAGCAGAAAGAGTTGTGCTGAATATTGAGTTTTGTCAAACACAAAGGATGATATTCTGTAGGGTTTTATAAATAAAACATGACAACGCTTGAGAAGATGCGGAACTTTCATCTTGATGACTCAGCCAAGACTCAGGACTGTCCCCTCTTGTCAGCTGTCTAGTTTGATTCTGCTGCTGCTGTCACCGCTGCCCGTAAATCCATTGACGCCTGTGGAACAGAACATTATTGGATACTGATTGACTACTTGGGTAAAATAACAGCCCCAGGGGTGCTGCTTCTAAAGGAAGGCGTGGAGGTGTAGGGCTTGGAGATTTTCTCAAGAGAGTTCCTATGAGAAAGGCTATAAATTTCTTCCTTTCAGGAATGTGAAAAATGCTGTGACTTGGCTCAAGTTAACCTGTTAGAATCTGGAGTTATTCCTTGGTGCTCTCCAGGGGTAACCTTGTCTAAGTTCTTTCAGCAACTTTGGAGAAAATGAAACCTTGGATTAAGTTGTTAGGCCGAGTAATATCAGTGGCCAAGATGAAGTTGCATCTGAATTATGCAACGGCACAGCCAGTTTTAAGCTGTGTGTTTCTTTGTAAGAGATCGCAGCAGCCCTTTCAAAGGCGGATTTGGCTAAGAAGTACTTCTCTTTCATCACTGAAAGCTTCTCTTCCTTGTCTTTGTGGACACTCATGAACTAAAGTGCTGAGTATAGTTGATAAGCTCCTGTCCTGAACCTTCTGGAACTGTAATAGAGTTAAAATTGGTGCTTAAAATTAAATGAGGTGAGGTTCCATGTATGAAGTAAATATAAAGTATTTAAAAGAAAATGTTACGGATGACAGAAAAGTACAAAAATTGTTCCTAACATGAATAATTCACCAACTCTTGGATAGCATAAGTCACCTACTAATGTGTATTACTTACCATTTAATAGTGGCTGTATCTGAAGAAATATGGAAATTGGAATATTTTAATAACTTGCTATATGAAAGATGATGACTCTGCCTAAATGATTAAGAGGAAGATATGTTATAATGAACTAAAGCCACTCGAGTGTAAGGTAATTTTAATTCAAATCTCCATCTGCTTATGTATAATTAAGACTCATTTAACAAGTTAATGCTTAACAGAGAGAACTGATAAGTTTGGTATTAAAGATCTTAAGAGAAGTAAATTAAACTGTCGGGGTTGAACTGGTCTTTCCTTTTAATTTCTTACACCTGAACCTTGATATGAATTTCAAGGTCCGCTTCTTTATCTCCAGCATTTATTTAAGCATGAAGTCAAAGACAAAAGGGGAGGGGACTTGGCATATCTTTTTATATTTTAATTCGGGAGAGGCCACCCTCTCTTAGGTATGACAGTACCTTGACTGGTATGAATATTTATACACTGTATAACTACTGTATAGCATCTATATGCTATCAGGGTGATGATTTCAAAGCCATAAAAATATTTATTCACAGTTGAGATTGGCAGCAGGATTAAATAATCTTAGAAAATAAGAAGAAAGCCTGTAACATGCCAAAAGGAGCTGTTTTGATCTTAGTGAATTTCATGAGTTTGTGGACTGTACAACTTCCTATTTCAATTTTTTTTTCACACTTACTGCCAAGGAAGATCAGCTCTCAAAAATATGATGCCAACTTTTTGTCCTCTACCATAAAAATTCAGCTTCCAGTGTAAGATTCCTCATTGATGAAGAAGATGAATGGGTCCCCTCATTACATGCTGCTTAACATTTTCAGGACAGAATTAAAGCAGGATATTTGAGAATGCATGTGGTTTTCCCAGCAGGATTCTACTGTCAAGGATTATCAGGCATGCTTGCAGAAGGCCAGGGTTGTGAAGATTCAGCCGAACCTGAAATTCTTGTTCAATGTCATCCATCACATATGGCTTGCATCAGGCCACCCAGAAGGGACATCTTAAGACATATTTTTCACAGGTCACAGATTAATAGCTGATATTTTTGAGTGCTGTCAAAAATTCATACCTCTAATCATATTCTAAGATGCAGTGTCTGATTCATTTCTTATTTAAGAGCTAGGAAGTTTCATATTGCTTAGATGTTTTATTTTACTGTAAAATAATTTGCCCAAGTTCATAAAGCTAACAGAGAGGTGTGTCTGATCATTTCAGCATTCTTTCTACCTCACATTGTTCCTTGTATCCATTGAATACACTATGGAATGTTCACACACATATATTTATACAAGGGCATTAGTATCTTTATTATGAATATGAGCCATACCTAGACAATTAAAATATTAGTATATGAACATTTATTTATTTTGTCTTCTGCTTCTTAAAAAGTGCTAGTATATGACTTCTTAAAAATATATCTTTTTTTATTTGTTTGTTTGTACACCACCATGCCTGGCCCAAAAAAAAAAAAATATATAATATATATATATATATCTTATAGACCAAAAAAAAAAAAAAAACAAAGCCAGGTCAAAATCTTGTGGGGTGGTGATGCCTTTAATTCTAGCACTTGGGAGGCAGAGGCAGTTGGATTTTTGTGAGTTCAAGACCAGCCTGGTCTACAGAGTGAGTTCCAGGACAGCTGGGGCTACAGGGAGACCCCATCTCTAAAAGACAAATATATATATTTGTCTGAAGCACAGCTCTCTTCACAATAGCAAGGAGCTGGAACAAAGCCAAGTGCCCCTCAACTGATGACTGGATAACAAAAATGTGGTACATCTACACAATGGAATTCTATGCAGTAGTAAAGAAAGATGACATCATGAACTTTGCAGGAAAATGGATGGAACTAGAAGATATCATGTTAAGTGAAGTAACACAGTCCCAGAAAAGCAAACAATGAATGGTATCCCTCATCTGTGGATGCTAGCACCAATTACCTAGTTGTAAGGCAAACTGGGCAACATTAGTGTTATATTCCTCGTGATCTGAAAACAACTGTGCTCTTCTATTATGACTCCCTTAACAGGTTCTAGAACTAAGCTACCATTTATTTTCAGAGTTAGGAATTTTTGGCATATGGATAGAAGATATGTATACATATTTTAGAATAATATAAGATCTAAGGAATGCAGAAAAAACTAGTTTGTCATGACATTACATCTAACCACAGTATTTATTTTATGGGAGTGCTTCTTAGTATTTCTTATATAAGGCTGCTTGAGCTTTTGTCCAAGTCTTTTCTAAGATATTATAGAGTAGTTAAAAGTATCAGGCTGGAGTAACTTAGCTTTTCTGGATGTTTAAAAACCATACTTAATGCCCCTACCAATTTGGCCGAGGGTCTTAAGGGATAACTTTGTTCCTTGCCCTCAGAGGTCAACTAAGTCCCAGGGGACTAGGCATGGGGGCATCTCTTGAAATGTCCTGCAAATGTCACCAGTGTTCCCGTGCAGGGAGGTCTTGGAGATCCACTAATGGGACTTCAACCAGTGTCTAGTCTATAAAGAGGAAAGTCTGCTCATGCTTCAAAAAGGGAAGCCTGGTCTAGCAAGACCTGTCTTTGTTCTTGAGTAGATGGAACTGGTGATTGAAAAGCCAAAAGGAGCCAGGGTCGTCCCCCCCCACCCAACCTGAGTTACTCTTGAGGGCCAGATCCTCAACTGACCTTGAGAAAACAAAAACTTTGGTTAATCTGGGATAACTGTGTGGCCTTAAACATCCAAAAGGAAAGTATATCCAGAAATAAATAATTAGTAAGGCCTGAGAAATTATACTTCAGGTATAAAACTTGAGATCTTAGTAAAAAGACAAAAAGTGGCCCAGCCTGGCCTCCAGGTTAGAGATGGTCAGGAAGGGTTGTCAGGGGCACAGGAGGTCAGATTAGCCATGGTGGAGGCAGTGGTGGAGACGGGGAGCTGCGTTAGCCTTTCTGTGAAAAAACGGGTACTTGGCTGTGGAGCTGCCTCTACAATGGCCAAGTCTGCTGAGATGCCCATCATGGTAGAAGACATCATACACCTGCTGTGTTCCATTTCCCAAGAGAGAAAAATGAAGGTGGCCATGAAGCACTCTGGGAAGGGTGCCCTGGTCACAGGGGCAGTGGCCTTCATCGGTGGTTTGGTTGGTGGCCCACCAGGACTAGCTGTTGGAGGAACTGTCGGGGGCCTGCTAGGTGCCTGGATGACAAGTGGCCAGTTTAAGCCAGTTCCTCAGATCCTAATGGAGCTGCCCCCTGCTGAACAACAGAAACTCTGTAACAGAGTGACTGACATCATCAGGAACCTGGACTGGACAGACGCTGTGCAGCGGACTGTGCTGGTCATGAGCAGCAGTGCCCTGCAGCAGAAACTCACGGCCATGCTAGTGACCTATATCACCAATGAGCTGCAGGCTGAGATCTGCTACGATGACGAGGCTGCCCCCTGGGGAGTGGGACTTTCATTTAGGTGATTCTGTGACTCTCAGATGGTAACTGGGGAATGGGAGATGCCTGGCAGATCTCCCTGAAAACCTGCAAGTCACCAGCACTGACTTTAGGTGGGAGCGGAGCATCCTGCTGGCACATCCTGCTGGAGTATCCTGTGGGCTCCATCCGTGTTGGCTGGTGGCCCAGCAGTCAACTGAGGCAAGTGTCCTGGGCTGTGTGCTACAAGGTCCCCCCATCACTGGTCTAGAGGAAGTCTCCATGTTACAGTGATGGCAGACCATGACAGGTTCTCCTCCCCATCTTTAGATAGCGCCTCCCTCAGGCACCTCCTGCAGGACCGAACCCCTTTAGGCTCCGTAGTCTTGAGCCTCAGAGTCAGCTCTGCTGAGGGTATGTACCCCTTCCCTGCCCAGGGTCTTCCTAGTTGTCTCATGAAGACCTAGTGCTTTGTCCTCAGTGAGGCCACAGATGACAGGCAGGCTCCCCATCTGCCACTATCTACATCCTAGGCTCCCTCAGATTACTTTGGCTCAGCTTCTAGGGTCTTCTGTCCCTGTATGAAAAAATCTCAGCAGTTCTTTAGTTTGTACTTCACTGTCAATTGTGCTATCTTATTGTTCTATATACATAGGTAGCCTAAGTTAATCTAATTCAGAACATTTGCTTTTCCTCTCACTGTGTTGCCTGGGCTGATGTTGAACTCCTGTGCTCAAGGGATCTTGCTATACAGATGGAACTGCAGGCTTGTGGCACTATCCCCAGCTTTACCTCAGAGACTGCCTCTCCATGCCCCTTGTCCCCAGTAAGTTCTTTCCTGGTCTTCATCCCAGCTGCCTTTCCTCTGTGCACTGATCACAGTCTGCAAGTTACTCATGTGAGGAAACAAAATTAACAATGAATTTGGTTTCAATATCTTTTTTTTTTTTTTTTTTTTTTTTTTTTTTTTTTTTTTTTNCCCTGTAGCCCCAGCTGTCCTGGAACTCACTCTGTAGACCAGGCTGGCCTTGAACTCACAAAGATCTGCCTGCCTCTGCCTCCCAAGTGCTAGGATTAAAGGCCTAGGATTAAAGGCGTGTACCACCGTAGGCCCGGTGGTTTCAATATCTTAACTGAGCTGCTGTGACTAGCCCCAGCTAATTGGAAGCCCAAAGCGGGAGCATCCTTGAGCCTAGGGACTTGAGACTCAGCAGCAGGGCGAAGGCCAGGAAGGGTTAGGTGCAGGTGCTGGAGAACCAGCTCAGTTGGCCTTCCAATCACAGAAGGAAGGTTTAGGGAGTCTTCTGATAAGCCCAGCCACAGAGGAAGATCCAGCAGGCCAAGGAAAGCAAGACAGAAAGCGCTTTGTTTCAGACTTCTTGTTTGCCAGGGTTAAACCACCTTCTCACTCTGCTGAAACTGGCTTGTTGGGGGTTTAGTGAGCTCGTCCCCATTTCCCATATAGGGACTAGGAGTGGCTCAGAATTGACCAGTGGCTTGTTTGGTATTCTTCTTGTGCTGTGGCTGGATCCCAGGGCCTTGCAGAGGCTGGGCAGATACCCACCGCTGAGCCCAGCCCCAGCCCCTCACTGCTCTACTTCTGAGCCTTGTCTCAGCCCTTGAGTAGCTGGGTTTTGATTTGAACAGTTGGTCCTAGTGCTAAGCTCAATCCAAACCAATGACCTCACAGAGGTTTGATGAAACATCTGTCACTTCTTTTTGTTCCATTTGAACTGGAAATGTGAACTCAAGGGGGACAGGAGCTGGTCTTGGCCAACACTCCTGTCTTGAGCCTTGTACTTGCCCTCCATGAGGTGAATACTCAATATGTAGATTTATTAGTTTTTGGCTTTTTGAAATAGGGTTTCTCTATGTAGCCCTGGCTAGCTTTGAACTCATTATCCTACTGCTACAGCCTCTTAGTCATTGAGATTACAGGCAGGATGCATTGCTATGTTAAGTTCAATAAATAGGGTTTTCAAATTGATTTAAAAAAATAAATAAACAAAGAGAAAAAAAGAAAAAATTACAAAAAAAGACAAAAAGTAAAAAAATTAAAAAGCACAGTTGTTTTGCCTGTCTTACTGGCAAGTGCAGCTATCCTGTGGATTCCACTGCTTTTGCCATTCTTGAAAGATGTGAGAAGACACAGCTTTTCAACCTTCCAATATGGACTGAAGACTCATATCTCTCCAAGAATCCTCCAAACCTTCAGTGCCAGATGGGGGTTCCTGAGACATCCAACTTGTGGATGGAGCTACTACTGAGGTTTCCACCTCTTCAGAGTCTAGACTGCCATTGTTGGACTACCCAGGCTGTATCATGGAGACCAGTACAAGAAGATCAAGACAGGATGAGTGCTTACTGGACCTCATTTGGTGACCATGGGAAGGGAAAACCCCAGTGTGGAGCACAAGGGCAGAACTGATGGTGATTTGGGCTTGCCAAGGAGGAGACTTCAAACATGGCATCTTTCAGCTTAATTAAAAAATATATCATAAGCTGAAGATGCTAAAACATATGATATATGTGGCATGCATATGTGCATATTTTGGAGTGATGCATATTGGAAGGAGGAACAACAACAACAGCAACAACAACAACAGAAAGACTGCATCAAAGAACTGACTGAAACAGTGAACTTCTGCTCAGAACAGTAAACTTCTACATAGAGAACTTTGAGAGAGACTGAGGAAAAGATGAAAAGTGTGTTTGGCAGAATGCATGAACTCTGGTGGGATGTGGGGGCAGGGAGAGGGCATGGGTCTAGATTTGATTTGTAATGTTATTTTGTATGAAATCCACAGAGCTTCAATAAAACATTGGCTTTGGAATATATATATATATATATATATATATATATATCTTACAAGGAAAGTAAAAATACACTAGAACTTTGAAGATTAACAGACAAGTCTATGCTTAAGAAATCCTGGATGTCCATTCAGTAAGTGTATACTATTCTTCCTAGAAAAGAAGTAGAAAATCTCTAGCACATTTTAAGATACTAAGTTATCAAAAAGACCAAAAAAAGAGATATTAAGTTGAATTTTTTCTAGCATGTTCATGTTCAAAGGATTCAATTTACTTCAGAATTGTTCCCTCAGTAACAGACCTCCTGTGTATATCTAGTCATCAGGACTAGAGAAATTCCTGGAGATAGTGAGACCTTGTAGTTTAAATAGGTTAAACTGTTTTATTTTATTATTTTTTACTTTATGTGTGTGTGTGTGTGTGTGTGTGTGTGTGTGTGTGTGTTACTTGGATGCATGTAAGTGCACCCACATGGTGCAATGCCCACAGAGGTCAGATGGCATTGGATTCCCCTGGAGTAACAGATGCTTGTTAACCACTGTGGATGCTGGGAACTGAATCCAGGTCCTCTGCAACTGTGGAGCCATATCTCCAACCCCTGGTCTGTTTTTTTAAGGATTGAATATTCTCAAATGTTTTCTCATATGTGACTGTTGAAAAGACACTGTCTAGAGAAATTGAAGACGGAAGATGCTGCACATGCACAGGGAATAAACTGGAGAATGCTAGATAACAATAGCAGAAGCTGTGGGTGGCAGCCAAAAATCTCTAGTCTAACAGCAAAGTAAAATAGGATGCGTTGAAATGCAGAGGGGCTTCAGCAGGGCCAGCTGGAGCACAGGGTACTGGCCAGGTGCTTCAACCAGGCAGATTATTGGATTATTGGATTATTGGCTTGTGCAGCTGTGGGGGTGGAGCTACCCAGCCAGCTGGAACACAGGTGGGCCTGTTGCCATTAGGGGACTCAGGTGCATAGAGATTGGTAGGCTAAGCAAGCAACTTGCCTCCCCCTCATCCCCCAAGTGGAATTGTGGAGTAAGTGTCCAAGTGGGGCTACAGTAGTGATTCTGTGGTGCAAGGGAATGAAACAGCTAAACTGACAGGACTCCAGTCCGGCAACACCAAGCCCCACAACCAACCTAGAGGAACTGGGTGGCAGGTAGCCAAATGAGCATAGTGCTCAGTAGGGTACTGACCCAGTTGTTACCTACCCAGGTTTTAGAGAACCTTCACAACAGAAAGGGAAGAGTGAGCTAGACCTTCCAATATATAACCAAAATTGAAAGCCTGAAACCTAGACAAGTCAACACTCCATAAACAAGGAGAAAACAATGAAGGCATCTGAAGGAAGCAAGCAAAGCAAGCCTTCAACACAGTGAAGAAACATTTGAGATTTGCATCAGAACACAAACAAACAAACGAACACGAAAAAAAACCAAACCCACATGCCCAAAACACAATGAAAGAACAACACAGGAAAAGCACAGAATAATTCCACACCAAACTTTACCAACCCTATAGAAGATTCCTACAATGAGATCTCCTTAGAGATAACCCAGGACACAGATCTTAGCGCAATCATAGACATGTTCAGGAAATCAAACAATATAAAGAACAAATCAGAGAACTAAGGGGAGAGAATGAAAAACTCAGGAAGGACCAAGAGAGAGAAAGAATGACAAACCAGAAATAACTAGAGGGGGAGAATGACACTCCAGAAGGAAGTGGAAACACTGAAAAGAGCCCATGCTGAAATGAAAAAGGAAACCAACCAGTGAAGCAAGGAGCTACAAGAAGAGATTGAAAGGCTCCAAAAGGAAGTGGAAATACTAAAGAAATCACAGGATGAAATGAAAAAGGAAATTGAACACTCATCCAATCAAGAGGAAAGGATGGGGAAAAGCCTCAGAAGCAGAATGGAGGAAGCAGAGCAAAGAATATCAGACCTGGAAGATAACACAGAACAAAAAAAAGCTCAGGTAAAGATTATGAAAAAATTAAAAATACACAAGGGTGGAAGAACCAGGAAATGTGGGAAACTATGGAAAGATCAAACCTCCTTCATAGGAATAGAAGAAGGAGAAGAATCTCAAGAAAATAGTATTGATCAGATCTTCAATAGAATAATAGATGAAAATTTCCCCAAACTAAAAAAAAGACAAACCCATCCAAATACAAGAAACACATAGAACACCAAATAGACAAGATCAGAAAAGAAACTCCACATGCCATATCATAGTTAAAATGCTAGCCGCCCCAAACTAACAAGTTACATATAAGGGGAAACGCATCAGAATTACAACTGACTTTTCAGTGCAAACTATGAAAGCAAGAAGAACGTGGACCAAAGCATTCCCAGTGCTAAACGGCTGTAGATGCCAACCCAGGTTACTATGCCCAGCAAAAATGTCGATTCTAGTTGAAGGAGAAAGAAAAATCTTCCATGACATAAATAAGATGATAGAATACAGGTCTAGAAAACGAATCCTTCAGAGAATACTTGAAGCAATCCAAAGGACAGGAGTGGAGCAACTATCCCCAGACACCTAAAAAGAGAAATTAATAAAAGTATAACTATAGAAGTAGAAACCTAGAGCAAAAATGCAAATGGATAATAAGGTGAAAGGAAGCAACACACATTTCTCAACTATAACCTTAAATATTAATGGATTAACTCCCCAATCATAAAACACAGACTGGGAGAATGGATTAGGAAACAGAACCCATCTATATGCTGTCTACGAGGATAGGTACCAATTTAAGGCGAAAGAATGGTAAAAAATATTCCTAGCAAATGGTACCAAAAAGCAAGCCAGGAGTTGCTATTTTAATATCAGACAAAATAGACTTCAAAGTAAAAGTAATCAGAAGAGACAAAGAGGGCCATTACATCCTTATCAAAGGAAAAAATTAATGGTGAAGATTTCATAATCATGAATATATATGCACCAAACTCTGGTGCACCAAACATTATAAGCACAATTGTCCAGGACTTCAAGGCACAGATTAGCCCCAGCACAGTCATAGTAGGGGACTTCAGTACCCTACTGTCCCCTTTTGGACAGATCAGCAAGACAAAGAATAAACAGATCTCCAAAACTGACCACACACTGGGACACAGAAAAAAAACTGAACTAATACAAAAAGATTGAAATAATTTCATGCATTCTATCAGACCACAGTGCAATAAAGCTCAATATCAACACTAGGATAAGCCCTACTTATCCTAGTAAGCCCTACCTATCCTACTTTGTCTACACATGGAGACTAAACCACACACTCCTGAATAATGAATGGGTCAAGGAAGAAATAAAGAAATAAATAAAAGCATTCCTGGAACTAAATGAAAATGACAATACAGTACAACAAAACTTATGGGATACTTTAAAAGCAGTCCTAAGCGGGAAGTTTATAGCCCTTGGTGCCTACGTTAAGAAAACCAGAAAGAGCACAAATAAACGAGCTAATACTGCAGCTAAAAACCCTTGAGAGACAACAACAAATGTAACCCTAAATGCAACAGACAGGAAGAAATAACAAAAATCAGAGCAGAAATGGATGAAATAGAAACAAAGAAAACAATACAAAAAAAAAAAATCAATCGATCCAAAAGTTGGTTCTTTGAAAGAATAAGCAAGATAGACAGACCTGTAGCGCAGTTAACCAAAAGAAAGAAGTAGCAACTCCAAATCAATAGAATTCATGATGAAAGGGGAAATATCACAACAGACAATGAAAAGATCCAGACAATCTATACAGGAATACTTCAAAGACCTAAACACTACTAAATTTGAAAACCTAAGAGAAATGAATGAATATCTGAAATCCTGGGAATCACTGAAGCTTAACCAAGAAGAGATTGACAGCTTAAAGAGACCCATAATACATGAAGAAATTAAAAATGTGATAAGAAATCTCCCAACTAAAAAAAGCCAGGCCCAGATGGTTTCAGGGCAGAATTCTATAAAACATTTTTTTAAATTTTATTTATTTCTGTATGTGTATGAATGTACTGTCTGCATGCAAGTCTGTGCACCTGTGACGTGCAACGCCGCGGAGGTCAGAAGAGGGTGTTGGACTCCCCTGGAACTGGAGTTCTCCTGGAATTGGAGTTTCAGACGGCTCTCAGCCACCATGTGGGTTCTGGGAATCGAACCCGGGTCCTCTGCAAGAGCCGTCGGTGCTCTTAACCGCTAGGCCATCTCTCCAGCCCCTCTATAAAACATTTAAAGAGGACTTATAACCCTTTACTAAAACTTTCAGAAGGATACAAGCAGAGGGAAATCTCCCAAATTCCTTCTATGAAACCAGCATCACTCTAATACCAAAACCAGGCAAAGATACAACTGAAAAAGAGAACTATAGACCCATCTCATTAATGAACACAGATACAAAGTTTCTCAACAAAATACTCTGAAACTGCATACAGACCCACATCAAAAAGATCATCCATCATGACCAAGTTGGATTCATACCAGAGATACAGGGATGGTTCAATATATGAAAATCAGTAAATATCATAAAACACATAAATGAACTGAAAGACAAAAACCACACAATCATCTCAATTGATCCAGAAAAAGCCTTCGATGAAATCCAGCATCCCTTCATGCTTAAAGTCCTAGAGGGAACTGGACAGGAGGGATCATTCCTCAATGTAATCAAAGCCATATGCAGGAAACCCACAGCCAACATCATCCTAAATGGAGAAAAGTTAGAAGGATTCGCCTTAAAGGTAGGAACTTGTACAACCACTATGGAAAGCAGTGTGGAGAACATTTAAAAGACTCAAAATGAGCCTACCACCTGACCTAGTCATAACACTCCTGGGTATATGCCCACAAGACTCATCCTATCTCAGAGATACATGCACAGCCATGTTTATTGCAGTTCTTTTCACAATAGTGAAGAGCTGGAACCAATGAAAGTGCCCCTCAACCAATGAGTGGATAGAGAAAGTGCGGTACATCTACACAATGGAGTTCTATGTAGCGGTAAAGAAAGATGACATCATGAAATTTGCAGGTAAATGGGTGGAACTCGAAGCCATTATGCTAAGTGAAGTAACATAGTCCCAGAAAAACAAACGATGAATCGTATCCCTCATCTGTGGATGCTAGCACCAAGTACCTAGTTGTAAGGCAAAGTGAGCAATGTTAATGTTAATGTTATATTCCTTGTGATCTGAAAAGAACTGTGCTCTTATAACAGGTTTTAGAATTAGCCTACCATTTATTTTCAGACTTTGGAATTTTGGTATATGGGTGGAGGGTATGTATGCATATTTTAGAGTAATATAAAATAAAAATGAAAAAATGTGAATCCTGAAATATGATTTGGAAATAACATACAGTTTGTTTTCAGACAACATAATTTTAGTATAGGCGATATATATACATATATATATATATATATATACACATATATACACACACACATATATATATATATATATATATATATATATATATCCGGAAGAATCTAGATTACCTCTCAGGGATTAATGTTGGTTGTGGAGTTCTTCCATTGAGCCACACTTAGAGAGAGAGTCTCCGAAAATTAAACTGTATTCTGGGAAGCAGATGCTTTAAAGAGAGAAAACATAGGGGAAGATGGGAAACAACATTTGTGCAGGACCATGGCAGAGGGAGAAGAATGGTGGGAAATCCCGCTCTGCTTGGCACTGGACTGGAATGAGAGTGAGGAGCCAGGACGGTTATTTTAATTGTCAATCGACTTGGAAAAAGAGTTTCAAATGAAGGACTGTCCAGAAGGAGTTGGCCGTGTCTGTGGGGGATCATCTTGAAGCCTTGCCTGATGTGGGAAGCCAGTTAAGTGGGTGGCATCATTTCCTGGTTTGGGGCCCCGCATTGTGTAAGAGCAGAGGAGGCTATCTGAACACCGAGTGTGCACCAAGTGTTCTTGACTGTGGATGTGACCAGCTGCTTTACGTTCTGCCACCTTGAGTTCCCTGCTATGAGGGACTGTAACCTGTAATTGTGAACTGAAATAAAATCTTTCTCCCCTAAGTTGCTTTTTCCCAGAGCATTTTATTGCAGCAACAGAAATGAAAATAGAACAGAGGTGTTGAATCTGATGCTTAGTGGCCCCAGGCCCTCTGTGAATGACACTCTTAGGAAACTCAGAGCAATTGTCACAAGACTATACACTAAACCTGCCCATAAGCATTCTTTCAGACTGTAGGGAAGAAAGCACATCAGAATCCTTTGGTACACAGCAAGATGGAAACCTGGTCAGATGGAGCTTGCAGAGGCGTCTAGACCTAGATTCCAAGTGTCACACCAAGCTTCAAAAAGCACAGCCCAAGAGTGGGGTCAGAATTTGCAACCAGTCTTCTGAAGGCTCACTGTCATATAGGATTACCTTCTGAGCCAAACAACCCACCATCTACAACAGTTTGGCTTTGCCTGCTTGCAAAATATCGTCACTTGGCTTGGTGACTGTTGTGAAAGGAAGGGAAGGGAGGGTCACAGACACCTGAGTATCCAGCTGTCCTGGATGGCTTTAGTGTCAAATTGACACACCTGGGTTGAGGAAGCCTGAGTTGGGGAATTTCCTCCATCGGACTGGTCTGTGACTATGTCTGTGGGGGTATTTTCTTGATTGTTGAGTGATGTGGGAGGGCCCAGCCCACTGTGGGTGGTGCCATCCCTGAGCAGGTTGTTGTATATTGTATAAAGAAAGCAGGTTGAGCATGGGCCAGGGAGTAACCCAGTAAAGCAGCATTCCTCCATGGCCTGTGCTTCAGCTCTGAACTGTAACCTGGGAGATGTAAGATGAATAAACCCTTTCTTCCCCAAGCTGGTTTTGGTCAGAGTGTTTTGTCACAGCAATTGAAGAAAAACTAGAACACCAGCCATTCCACCCAACCCGATGTATGCAACTCTTCCCTAATTGCCTATGGTCTCCCAGAAGGGCGAGAGCACATAGGCCAGGGAAGAATGGGGGAAGGGGCTCCATCTATGCAACTATGGGAAGTCATGGTTCATGATGGGTGAAGACACTCACTCTCTTATAAGTGACTCTTCATCTGTGATCCCTAAGTAGGCCCAATAAACCCATTGGTTCCCCCAGAGTGAATTTTGGTGGACTCATAGCTTGGTTTGCCATTGGGTCTTAGGGGAGAAAGAACAATGTTATTTATGTCTCTAACAGGGAAGAAATTTTTGTGGCAACCACCCAGAGGTGTGACCAGCATTTGCGACCCAATCTGTGAAGAAATTACCATTATCAATTTGACCTGGCAGTGGACTGCCTCAGGGGTGGAACAGCATCTGGAAGTCTAGGAAAAAACTCCAAGACTGTTGAGTCTACAACAGACAACCAGGTGCTGCTGAATGCAGACTCTGTGCTCCCATCCTGCTCTGCCCTTTGCATTAAATTCTTTATTAACAGTCAGTGTCAATTTAGCAGGCCAGCTCTGCTTGCCTGCCTTCCTTCCTTCCTTCCTTCCTTCCTTCCTTCCTTCCTTCCTTCCTTCCTTCCTTCTTTTCCCTCCTCCCTCATCCTCTCTTCCCTCCCTCCTTCTCCCCTCCTCTCTCCGTCTCCTCCTTCTTCTTCCTCCCTCCTCTTCGTCCTTCTCCTCTCTCCCCCTACTCCTTCCATCCTCTCTCCTTCCTTCTTCGTCCTTCTTCTTTCCATCTTTCTGTTTTTTTTTTTTTTTTTTTAAGATACAGGCTATTTAGGGTATCTGTATCTCCTTTTTTAAATTTTTTTTTGAATTTTTTGTGTTTCATACAATCATTTCACTCAGTTTTAATCATTATTTTTACCATTTTCTGCATTGCAACCTCCCAAGCCCTGGAATTCAATGCATTCGTATTTTTTTTTTTTTTTTTTTTTTTTTTTTTTTTTTTTTTTTTTTGGTCTTTTCGAGACAGGGTCTCCCTGTAGTCCCAGCTGACCTGGAACTCACTCTGTAGACCAGGGTGGCCTTGAACTCACAAAGATCCGCCTGCCTCTGCCTCCCAAGTGCTAGGATTAAAGGCGTGCGCCACCACGCCCGGCAACATTCTGTCATTTTTGTAAGGGCCTATTGTGCCAAATTAGTGCCTGTGGCTGTTCCTCAGTGCAAGTGCACCCACTGAGCTCTAGTCAGCCTAGCATGGAGGGTCCCTCTCTTTAAGAAGTTCAAGTCTTCTGTGCTCGCTTCTGCAGCACATATACTAAAATTTGAACGATACAGAGAAGATTATCATGGCCCCTGTGCAAGGATGACATGCAAATTCATGAAACATTCCATATTTATTTTTTAAAAATAAGTTCAATTCTTCTTCACCCCACAGTAATCAGCTACCAATATTTCTTCAGCTAAGATTGGCTTCCACTGCCCATTTCTCCAGTTCCATGCTGGGTTTTTGTCTGCTTGAGTTTGCATGGGTCCTGTGCCTGCAGGCACCATTGCTGTGGATTCATATGAGCAGGGTCCCAGGTGCTTGTAGGATTCTATTTCCATATGGTCATGCACCTCCTCCATGGCTCTTACAATATTTCGACCCTATCTTCCAAAATAGTCCCTGAGCCCTGGGTGAGTGAAGCTTAATATAGGAGACCTGTCCACAGACCCACAGTCTGCACACTCCTAATCTCCATGTTTGGCCATTTATGAGCTTTTGAGTTTCTGGCCCCTGATGTATGGCGGAGCTTCCTTAATGAGAGTTAAGAGATTTATTAGTGTCCTCGTGGCCCCTTGTTCTATGTTGCCTGAGTCTTAGCTGTAGAGGTTGCACTGAAGATGTGCTGCTTAGGCTTGGGCAATTCACAGACAATGTCTGTGTGTGACCGGTTTTGGTACTCTGTAATAGACTTTGCATGGTGCAAAAGAAGCATTTTTGATGAGTGGTGTCTGGGATATTTGTCTGTAAATATAAGGATACATATTTTGTACTCAGTAAGAAGTTCCATGAGTCTAAGGATATGACAGCCTTGGGAATTTCTACAAGCTTTCTCAAGGATCATAAGCTAGCCAGTTTTGTGGGGTCTCTGTGTCTCAGCCTCTTGCAACTTAGTTATCTGATTGCATTTCTTTTCAAGCAACAACAATTATTTATTGAGTACACTGGAAAAGGGCAAGGGTGAGGGACCTCCCCCCACATCGTTGTGTGTTCCCACATTGTCACGCAGAGTGATACGAATTAAATTCAGTTTCAGCAGCAAGCACCAGACTGCAGCTCTTTGTGGCGTCATCCTTGACGTCAAGAGTTCTGAGTCCATGGAACTTTGTTTGGAGATAGATGGCTCTGGCTCTAAAACGTTGGACTAAAGGAAAGTTGTCCCTCTTCTGATCTCTGGTTGGGTGGATGGGACTCCGATTGTAAGAATGTTGGGTGGGTGGGGACTAAGGCATGCAGATACTCTGGGAGCCGGGCGTGGTGGTGCACACCTTCAATCCTAGCACTTGGGAGGCAGAGGCAGGCAGATCTTTGTGAGCTGAAGGCCAGCCTGGTCTACAAAGTGAGTTCCAGGACAGCTGGAGCTACAGGGAAACCCAGATGTCATTTCGTGACCACCGGAAGAGCAGACACTACCCAGTGTGGAGCGCAAGGGCAGAACTGAAGACGCTTGTTTGGGCTTGCCAAGGAGGAGCCTTCAAACAATTCCTTAAGGAATAAATAAATACATGACATCTTTCAGCCTTCCGGTTTAGGTCAAAACTTTGGACTAAAGGAGAGAAAGTTGTCCATCCTCTGATCCGAGTGTCTGGCTGTCGGCTGGGGGCCTAGTCATGCCAGTCCTCTGAAACATGGCGTCCTCCAGGAAAACTTCCGCTAAGCCTCCGAGTAGAAGAGGCCCCGCTCTCGCAGCACTATGGGATTCTGCTCTCTAGTTTCTTCTTTCAGTGGATTCAGAGTTGTTCCTCCCTCCAGATCACAGGGAGGGAGACCACAGAGGAGGAATCATGTTTCTCTTGCTCAGCATCACTCCCCTAACAGAGCATAGAACACAGTACTCAATAGATGCATGTTGAAGGTCATGGCCAAAGCGGCACATACCTGAAATCTCAACACTCAGAAGGCTAAGCCAGAAGGACCTGACTGCATTTCTTTACCTCTGCTTTTCATTCTACTTTTAGCCCCAATAGCCTTATTTTCCTACACTCTGTCACTGTTGTTTTTTTCTTTCTATTTGTATTTCCCTCTTCCATTTTGCTCTGTTGATACAATAATAAACACTAACTACTCTGATTCTTTACATCTGTACTCAGACCATAGTTATTAATGTCTCAGTGCACAGTGTTCTGTCAGTGTGCTTAAAATGATTGAAGCTTATAGAATGATTATTTGACTATTACTACATGTTCACAGTCAACCTATTCTTTTATCCTAATTGTTTGTGCACACACTATTCTGCTTTAAACAATCCATCTAAGGACCAAACCCCTGATGTCAAGCCCCAACGCAAACTCACAGGAAATGTGGAAAGCCAAGGCCATATGATTTGTCCATTACTAATGCTATAGTCATGGCTTCTAATGAGTGTGAAGTACTTGAAATCTCAGAGAAACAATCTGAAAGAATGATTGCAAGTATCTTCAAAGCAAATGGTGATCCAAGCTGGGCATGGTGGCACGCACCATTTGTAGAAGAACAAAATTAAACCCCTACCTCTCACCCTGTACAAAAATAAACGCCAAGTGGATCAAAGATCTCAACCTGAAACCTGAAACCCTGAAGGTGATAGAAGAAAAAGTCAGCAGCAACCTACAAGACATAGGGGTAAGGAAAAGACCTTTTAAATCAAACAGCAGCTGCACAGGAAATAAGGACAACAGCTGACAAGTGGGACCTCATCAAACTCAAAAGGAACAATCAAGGAAGTGAAGAAAAAAACCCACAGAGTGGGAGGAAACCTTCACCACTGACACATCTGACAGAACAATAACATCCAGAATATATAAACTACTTAAAAAACAAAGAAGTGGGGCTGGAGAGATAGCCTAGCGGTTAAGAGCACCGACGCTCTTGCAGAGGACCCGGGTTCGATCCCCAGCACCCACATGGTGGCTAAGAACCGTCTGTAACTCCAATTCCAGGAGAACTCCAGTTCCAGGGGAATCTGAGACCCTCTTCTGACCTCCGCGGCCGTTTTCAAAATGGCCCCTCCCTCTATAGCTAAAACCGATCCATCTTTGTAGTTAGCAGGCTGTTTAATGATTAAAATCTATTTCAAAAGACGACATACTTTATCCCTCATCTTACAAATGAATACTTTTTCAACAATCAGGCTTCTTGTTTTTATCCAGATACTCATATTTGATACACGGATGTAGCAAAAATATAGTTATTGAGTCGTTATCACATCAATAGAAAACAGGAGATGGGGGAAAAAGAAAACTTAAGGTCATTCACTTGTATGCGGGATGGATATTCTAAACTCTGAAAATGATGGTGTATTCATTGCTGTAGAAAAGCACATTAAATATTGTAATACAGGATATAATTTGAGTTATGTGATTGGGTTTCATAATAAAAATCTTATGTCTTGGATTGTTCTGATGGACTTCTTCTGGTTTACATGGAGGACATGTGCCCAGATGGCTCGGAGAAGAGCAGCTATTGTAAAACTGCATGAAGATAAAAAACACGGCACGTGGCTGGCCCACAGTGAAAACTAAGATAACTTATTGTCAGTCATCACCAACCACAGAAAGTGTAATGTGAGATAGAGAGAGAGAGAATAGTTAATCATAGATGGTGGCTAGTTTTCTTCTCTTGGGAATACATGAATCCCTACTATGGTTCCTTACCATATGGAAGCTATTATTTATTTTTAAAAAAAAAAAAAAAAAAAAAAAAAAAAAAAAAAAAAAAAAAAAAAAAAAAAAAAAAAAAAAAAAAAAAAAAAAAAAAAAAAAAGATTTATTTATCTTATTTTATTTATTTATTTATTTATTTATTTGTTTATCTTGTTTTTTTTTCAGACAGGTCTCCCCACTATGAAGCTCTGGCTGGTTTTTGAATGTACTATGTAGATCAATAAGTACTATGTACTATGGCCTTGAAGTCTTAGTGATCTACCTGCCTCTGCCTCCCCCAGCTGGTGTGGATTAAAGTCTGCCCTATATCTAGACCTTTTCATTTTTTTAAAATTTTTCTTTTATTGATTTTTTCTTGTTTCACACATAATTTTCAGTCTTAATTGCCAGTATACCTTCCTTCTCCCTTGGCACCCTCCTGTGCCCTGCTGCCCCAGAGTTCACACATTTGTCTTTTGGTGCCTAGAGGACCATTGCACCAAATACTCTCCCCACCCACTCCTCAGTGCAAGATTCATCTCCTGAGCTCTCGTCACCCTATCCAGAGTCTCTTTTTCTAAAGAAGCCCAGTTCTTCCTCACTCAATCACCATCTGTTGTTAGCCTTTCCTCAGTGAAGTTGGGCTCTGCTACCCACTTCTGTGGTTCTGCACCGTTTTTGTCTGCTTGAATGGGTCTTGGCATGCTGATACCAATGCTGTAGGTTCATATGAAACAGGGTCCCAGGCGCTTGTAGTATTCATTTCCGTTTGGGTCTTGCATCACTCCCTGGCTCTTACAGTCTTTCTGCCCCTTCTTCTGCTAATTTTCTCTGAGCCCTGGGTGGGTGAAGTGAATATAGGTGATCTGATCCATGGAACCACACTCTGTAGAGTCTTAATCTTCCACAGTTTGGCCATTCAGCCCCTTTTGGGTTCCCAGTCTCCTGTTGCATGGAGCTTCTTTAATGAGACTTAAGAGGTAGTTAGTGGCTCCTTGGGTCCCTGTTCTATGATGCTTGGGGACTTATGTGTAGCGGCTGCATTGTGTGTCACCTAGGCATGAGCAATTCACCGACCCATGCCTGTGTGTATCTAGTTGTGGGACTCTAAACTATCCTCGTCTGGTGTAAGAGAAGCTTCTTTTCTGATAA
Organism: Rhizomys pruinosus; assembly: GCA_009823505.1. Taxonomy (NCBI): domain Eukaryota; kingdom Metazoa; phylum Chordata; class Mammalia; order Rodentia; family Spalacidae; genus Rhizomys; species Rhizomys pruinosus. The sequence goes on along the minus strand of VZQC01009175.1, from coordinate 4,036,427 downwards.
TGTCTGGGATATTGTCTGTAAATCTAAGGTTACTTCTTTTGTAGTTAGTAAAAATGCTAAACTTAGACTAGGGATGTGTCTACCTTGTGGAATGGTCTTTGATTCACTATGACCTCTCAAAATATGTGCATCTGGGCTATGTTTAAAAATGCCACTAATGAGTTTCCTTTCACCGAGTGAACTTTAGGTCCAATTGATTATCCATTTGATTTCCCCTAAGATAGAAGAGCTGCTATTGCACCACTCGTTGTATGCTGTGCTTTTCATTGACATGGATATTTGGACTTGAGTCCGATGTTGTACCATCAATTGATGATCTCCATTAGTGGCTTGCACAGTACTCTCCATAGCTATGTGAGCTAGCTTTCAGGGGTGGTGGCTTCCAGGCCAGGTCCAGCTCCATTGGTTAAGATATGTTCTCTGTAGTTTGTCTTGTCTTCAGCAACAAGACCTTACTCAGGTTCTGGGAGGGAATCAAGTGCTATGCCAATACCTGTGTAAATTATGTGAGTGTCTCTTGGACTCCCCTGGCCAGGCAAAAACTCCAAGGAGGTTTCTCCTGTCTGGCATTATTTCTTAATATACAGCTCTCATCTTTGCATATGTACTCATGTAAGAGTTATTGTATGTGTAATTTGTCCATAGCTAGTTAGACTAACATGATTCTTACTTTTTATTTTAAAAAACATGATTTTTAAGGTTTTCCTTAAAAAAAAAAAATTCTAAGGGCCTAGAGTGACCGTTCAGCAATTACGAACACTTACTGCATTTTCCAAAGGACCTGGATCAATTCCCAGCACCTACATGGTGGCTAACACTTATCCTTAACTTTCCCATTTCAGGGACCTGATACCCTCTTCTCGACTCTGTGGGCACCAGGGATGCAGCTGGTATGCTTACATGCATGCATGCAAATATCATACACATAATAAATAAATCCAGGCCTAAGCTTCCCTGCCCTTGGGCCCAGATTCAGATGTTTACAACCAGCCCTGGAGATCCAGTAGGCAGACCTGAGTTGCAATGGATCTGTGGGTTCAAGCCTGCCTGATTGTCTTCAGCCTAGGGAGGAGCTCCTGACTAGCAGGCTGAGACCTAGCTGGTCTCTTCAGTACAAAAATCAGAAGTGAGAATCTGAAGCCTAGACTTACCAGCCTTTAATACCTCATAAGAAGACAAGGAAGGCACTGAAGGAATACAAGCAAAGTCAGTCTTCAACTCAATTAAGAAACACTTGTGTTTCATACCAGCATTCACAACCAACAAAAGACATCCCTATGCCCAAAATCACAACAAAAAAAACATCATAACATTGAAAAAAACCCAAACTAATAAGTCTCTTCACTAAATACTGCCAATCTTCTGGAACAGTGCTACAATGAGGACCCACTAGATGTAACCCAGGATACAGAATTTAAAAGAACTATCATAAACATTAAAGAATTCAAGGAATTAAAAACCTTGACAAACACAATAAAGAACTAAAGAAGAGCGATAAAGTAAAAGATGCTAATGATAAAACTTTGGACTGACTAACCAAAAAGAGTGAATTTCCCACTGAAGAAAAAAAGTGGTGAAATGAAAAAGGAAATGGACACTCAATAAGCCATCTGGAAAAGATGGGAGAAAGCCTCAGGAAAAAATTGGAGGAAGCAGAAAATAAAATATGAAGACTGGAAGATAACGTGGAGAATGGACTTACTCAGCAAAGATATGAAATTTCAAAAAGCTATGGAAGTATATTAAGGACACCAAACCTACACATCCTAGGTATAGAGAAAGGAGAATCTCCAGTAATGGTATTGACCAGGTCTTCAACAGGATAGTAGAAGGAAATTTCCCAAATTAGGGAAGCACGGTCCATACAAAATAAAGAAGCACCATAGAACCACTAAAATAGATAGGACCCAGCGAACGAAATTCCCCATGGCCAATCATAATAAAAACACTTACAGCTTCAAAACACAAAGAGAGAAACTGAACGCGCAAAAGACAAACATGTCACATATAAGAAAATCTCATGTGAATTATAGCTGACTTTTTTCAATGCAAACTACGAATGCCAGAAGCGAGCCTAAACCAAAGTATTCCCAGTTCTAAATGACTAACGATGCCAACTGAGAATATTTTATCCAGCAAAAAATGTCTATTAATAGTTTAAGAGAAAAAAAATCTTCCATGATATAAATAGGCTAAAATAGAATTCATGTCCAGAAAATTGCCCTTCAGAGAATTACTTGAAGCAATAAAAGACAGAAGAAGGGAACAACTATACCCAAGCAGCACCACTGGAACTAACCTAACATTGCACACTGAAGACCTTAAAGCCAGCAACAAATGAAACCCAAAAACTCAGCAGGACAAGAAGAAATAACAAAATAAAATCAGAGATTATAGGAAATCGAAACAAAGAAAAAACCAGTGCAAAGAATGAGTCCAAGAGCTGGTTGCTTGAAAGGATATACAAGATTGACCGAACATTAGCCCAGTAACCAAAAAAGAAAGAGCAACTCCAAAATCAACCAAAAATTAGAGATGAAAGGATCTTTTATCACGACAGATAAGAGGATCCAGAACATTCTAGAATTCTTTAAAAACCTTTATCTATTAAATTTGAAACCTAAAAGAAAATAGATGAATCCCTGAAATCATTGGAATCAACAAAGTTTAACCAAGAAGAGATCACAGCTTTAAACAGCCCCATAACACATAAAGAAATTGAAACAGTAATACAAGCCTCCCAACTAAAACAGCCCAAGCCCCAGGTGGATTTATAGCAGAAACAATTTTTTTTTCTACCGACATTTAAAGGGAACCTACAACCAATATTACTTGAGTTATTCACAAGGATAGAAACAAAGGGAATTCTCCCAAAATCCTTCTATGAAACCAGCCTTATTCTAATTCCCAATCAGGCCAAAATATAAAACCAAAGAAGAAAACTATAGACCAATATCTCTTATGAACACAGATGCCAATTTTCTAAACAGGATACTGGCAGATCACTTACAGACCCACATCAACAAGGTCATCCACCATGACCAAGTGGATTTATTCCAGGATTTGGTTAAAATACTATTGTCTTGTTGTCCTTTAGTAATGTGTGGCCGCAATCCACACAATGTTCTTTCCTTCTAGAACCATGGCTGGCACCTTCACAAGGGCTACAAGCCTCCTGCCCGAGGAGCCCGTTCCTAGGGCTGTGCTCTGGCAAGGGAGTGGGGAGGGGCCCACGAGAAGTCACCAAAGAGAAATGGAAAGGAAACGGACTCAAAGGGACATTCCAGGAGATAGACTCAGTTTATTCATGCCAGCAATGTATTTCTATATTGAAGGTTACTGTGCTCTGGGCACGGAAGTGGGGGGCAGGAGGAAGGGAGGGTGAAGCCCACTTTGGCTCCTACAGGGGTCTCAGAGTTCCTGTTTGTGCAACCAGTACACTAGAGGTGTGACATTTTGCTCAATACCTTAAGGGAAGAGGCCATTGGGTCTGGAACGTTGCAGAGATAGGCGAGTCAGGAAAAAAACACTGCATTCTCCCAAACCCATGGAGCTATTAGATTAACTCACAGAGATCAGCACTCTGCCCATAGAGATATTCAGATAACTCTAAGGAGTTCTCGGAAAGGTCTTACAGGTCCGCCCTTGAGCCAGGCAAAATTTCATTCCTACACAGGGATTCCAGGATGCTTCAATATGCATAAGTTCATAATAAATGTCATAAATTATATAAATGGGCCCAAAGACACAAACACAAAAAACAAAAAAAACAAAACAAAACAAAAAAAACACCTGTCATCTCAATTGATGCAGAAAGGTCTTTGATAAAATTAAACATGGCTTTATGTTTAAAGTGGCTAGAGGGCCTTCCTCCCTCGGCCGACTGGAGGGAACATACTTAACATAGTTAAAGCTATATACAACAAAACCCACATCCAACCTCATTCTAAATGGAGAAAAATTAGAAGCATTCTCTTTAAAATCAGGACACCCCTTAAGGCTGACCACTCTCTCCACTCCCTTTCAATATAATGCTTGAACTGTTGTAGGAGCAATAAGACAAGAGAAGGAAAATTAAAGGAGTTCTTTAATTGGAAAAGAAGAGGTCAAATTCTCTTCTTGCAGATTATATGAAATTATACTAATGAATGCCAAAAAATCCACCAGAAAACTCCTAGACATAATTAACACTTTCAGTAAAAATTAAAGGTTACAAAATAAACCTAGAAAATTAGTACCCTTTCTTTATACCAATAACAAGCAATTGAGAAGGAATACAGCGAGACTTTCCCATTCACAATTGCCTCCCAAAATTATTCTTAGAAACAAATCTGACCAAGGCATTAAAGCTTGCAAAATGAATATTTGAAGAGGAGATTGAGGAATACAGCAGAGGATGGAAGGATCTTCCATGATCATGGATCAGAAGAATTAATCAAGTAAAAATGACCATCCAGCTCAAGATAATATAGTCAATGGAATCCCAATGAATATCCTCATGACTTTTTCACAAAAATAGGAAAAAAAAAAATTCTTTTTTATTTTTTTAAAGGCTTGAGCCACCACACTGAGCACACTGACCACAAAGAAACCAATGCAGGGGATCTGTATACCAGATTTCAAAAACTATACTACAGGGCTAATCGCATAAAAAATACATGCGAAACTGGCACTAAATAGACATGTAGATCAATTGAACAAAATAGAAGAGTCGAACTTGAATATATGCAATTTAAGTCATCTGATATTTGACCACGGGCCAAGAACACTCAATGGGAGGAAAGGCAGCATCTTCAGCAAAATGGTGCTGAAACCCCAATTGGATCACCACTATAGAAGAATGAAACTTAACCTTATACATGTCTCACCTTCTACAAAGGTCAACTCTAAATGGATCAAAGACCTCAATGTGGAAACCCCAAACTCTGAAACTATTAGAGAAATATTGGCAGTAACCTACCAAACATAGGTGTAGGAAAAGATCTTCTAAATTAGAAAGCAGTTGCAGAAATAAGGGCGAGTTAATTTGCCACAGTGGACTTTTGGCACAAATGACAGAAGGTGTGAACTTCGGGGTGGGGGCAGCGCGGGAGTGAGGGAGGGTGCCAACGGAGACGCAGGTAGATTAAGACTGACTGAAAAGTTACATATGAATGTATTAAACACCATAAAAAAATCAATAAAATATTTAAAATAAAATAATAATATTGATTATTTGTGCACAAATAAATCTTTTAAAAATTCTGTAGTTTTTTGAGAACTTTATCTAAGGTATTTTTATCACATTTTCCTCTTCCCCAACTCTTCACAGATCCACCCCCATTTCCTTACACACCCAACTTTATTTTATTGTTTTATTTTTCCCCACTGAGTCCAGTATTTGTTCCCCTAAATAGGCTTGGGTTTGGAATTTATTCCAGAATATGGCAACTCACCACACCCTTTAAGAATACTGACTCTTGGGCTGGAGAGATAGCCTCGCGGTTAAGAGCACCAACTGCCCAAGAGGACCTGGGTTCAATCCCCAGACACCAACAACCCCCCCCCCCCCCCCCCCCCCCCCCCCCCCCCCCCCCCCCCCCCCCCCCCCCCCCCCCCCCCCACCCCCCCCCCCCCCCCCCCCCCCCCCCCCCCCCCCCCTTGGCAGCTACGAACCGTCTTTTAACTCCAATTCCAGGCGAACTCCCGTTCCAGGGGAATCCGAGACCCTTTTGTGACCTCCGCGCATTGCACGACCGGGTGCACAAACCTTACATGCAGACGTACATTCAAACACATACAAATAATAAAATGTAAAAAAAAAAAAAAAGATCTACTGACTCTTCCTCTTCCTGTAGCTATCAAATACCAATAACTCCTCAGTAAGCTTGAGCTTCTTCCATGCCGTCCAACAATTGTTGTGAGGTTCATCTAGCAAACTTCACACTGTCTGGAAAATATATTTTATAGGGAATTATACAAATGTGATATCTTATATTCATCTCCCCCACCCACACACATTCATGAAGATCCCTGATCCTTGGTGTGGGAGAGTTATGATGTAGGAGTCTCATTTAGGGGTGAGCACTCCATGTCTCTTTTTCTCTGTACATTGACTAGTTGTGAGTGTTCATGTTAATTGCTTTCTATGGTATGATGAAGCTTCTCTGACAAGAGTTAAGGAACACACTAATCTATGGGTAAACACTAAGTCATTAGGAATCAATTGAATACTATGCCCTTTTAGTAGAATATTAGTAGCAGATTTTCCCCTATGCCCTGTGAGTTGTCTAGCCACAGGTTCCTAAACCCAATATCAATGTCAGATATGGGTTCCATCTTGTGGAGAGGGTCTTAAGTCCAATCAAAGACTAGTTGGTTAGTTTCATAACATTTGTATCATTATTGCACACTAGTGGGCATATTGTGCCAGGCCAGTCAAAGCTTTCAGGGTTCGCAGTTGGGTAAGGTTCTTTACTTTTCTCCTCCAGTGTCATACATATCACCTTCTAGCACTGTGAAAGCTTGCCTCAGGAATAAAGCTTCAAGACCAGTACCTGCTTGCATTTTCTATGTTTTATGACTCAAGTATTTATCTTCAGGCATCAGGTCTTACTGTTAAGATCTACAGGATAATTAAAATCAATGGCAATAGCGTGTAATGTTTGGGGATCTATGGAGACCCTGCAAACAACTCTAAAAGAGGTAACTCATTCCTGGTACTAGTGTTTTATTTGCTGGAATGAAGTGTCTAATTGGGTTATTGTCCCCCTTTATAGGGTACGTGCATTTACACTCTTTTTATATATGTATGAGTATAAATGGCCTTTAAAAAAACCTATATAGAAACCTATTCCTGTAGAAACTCCCTTTAAAGAATTAAACTGAAGGCTAGAGAGTCTGGCTTCCGAAAGTGAAGAGCCACTGGCTGCAGTGGACCCAGATTCAGTACCCAGAAGTTACATGAGAGTTAGCGATCATCTGTACACTCAGTTCCAGGGAATCTTACTTACACCCTCCCCTGGGCATTGCAGACATTTCATGACACTGGTACACTTTCCGCACACTATCGGCAAAACATTCACACATACAAAAATTAGTTAACTAAAATTAGACTGATGTTAAAACATACTTGGAATTATTAATGGATATGATATAATATTTGATATTAAATCAGGTTAAATATATCACCTTTAAAATTTATCATTTCTTATGGTGCGAACTCAAAATCCTTTCTTCTAGGGTATATATATAGTTGTACTTCTTTTTACCTGCATGCAACTTGACTGTTAAAATGTGAATCTCTAGATGTGTTTTGGAATTAATCTATAGTTTACTTTCAGATTTTGTAATTTTGATTTATGTGTGGAGTGCATAGATGCATATTTTGGAATAATATAAAATCATAGGGAACAAAAAAGAGAGAGAAAAACCTATTCAAAGAACTGACCAAAACAGTAAACTTGTGCATTGAAAAATTTATAAAAGACTGAGAAAAAGTTGCAAGACAGGACTTAAATGTATGACAGAATTCATGAGCTCTGGCGAGGGATGGGGGGGCATGAGGGCTGGGCATGGATGGGGGAATGAGTCTAAATTTGATTAAGAAATGTTGTATGAAATGTGCTCAATAGAAATTAACTTAAAAAAAGTAGAATTTAATACAGAGGTAAAAATACTATCCCAGTGCTGTATCGCTCTTGTTTTGTCTGGTTGTGATAGCCCATGTCTTTAATTCCAGTACTCAGGAGGTGGAACAGGAGGATTTGTGTGAGTTTGAGGCCAGCCTCAACATAGTGAGACCCTGTATCAAAAAAAAATAGTGAAGAAACAAATGAAACTGAAATATTGGAAATGAGAAATTCAGTAAGTCAAATGAAAAGTGTGTGGATGCCTCACCCATGGAATGGACCAAGGGGAAGACAGAATATTAGGGTTTGAATACAAAGTAGAGGACTTGGAATATTTGAACAATTACAAATAAATAAAGTGCAAATGAAAGAGTTAATATCCATGGATATCATGAAAAGACCAAGTCTATGAATCAAGGCAATTCCTCTCATAATTCCAAAGTCATATTCATAGAAAAAGAAAAAATTCTAGATATTCACATTGAACCACAAAAGTCCTGGATGGCCAAAGCAATCTGAACAAAGAGAATAATATTAGAGGTATCACCAAATGATCTCAAATTACACTACAGAGACAGAGTAACAAAACCAACATGGTACACACAGACATGCAGATGAATGGAATAGAATAGAGGACCCAGATACAAATCCATACAGCAAGAGCCCTGTTATTTTTCCTACACATTTAAAAAATGCACGTTGGAGAAAAGACATCATCTTCAATAAACAGTGCTGGGAAAGGGGCCATCTCTATGTAGAAGAAAGAAACTAAGTCCCTATCTCTTACCCTTTACAAATACCAAATTCAAATACATGAAAGACTTAATGTAAAAACTGAAACGACAACTTTTAGAGGGAAAATTCTTCAAACTTATAGGTACAGGCAAGGACTTTCAGTCACTGAGGAAATAATGTCAACAACTGACAATGAGGACCTCATGAAATTTTTTTTGAAAGCTTCTGCACAGTAAAGGAAACAACTGACTGCACAAGGGGATAGCCTACCAAATAGGAGACTATCTTTGCTAGCTAAACACCTAGAATCTGCTAAGACTTGATATTAAATAACAAGAAAATAAAGAACCCAATCAATAAATGAGGTAGTGAAATAAAAATACAGTTATGGAAAATGAAATGTAAATGGCCATGGAAGTGAATGGGAGAAGTGTTCAACCTTACGAGTCATCAGAGAAATACAAATTACATCTACCCTGAGATTCCATCTTCCCCCAAGTGAGAATTTCAGTCACTGAGAAACTACAAATACTGGTGAAGTATGGACAAATGGTAAGCCTCATGCACTATTATTGGAAATGTAGTATATACCAGCTACTATGAAAATTATGATAGGTATTCTTTAAAAAAATCTAAAAGTGGATCTACCATATGACCCACCTATATCAGTTCTGGGTATTTACACAAAAGATTCTGGGTACTTGTACATCGATATTTATTAAATACTATTCACAATAGCAAAGTTATGAAACCAACTTAGGTGTCCCAACAACAGAGCAATGGATAATGAAATTTTGATTATATTTTTTCAGCTATAAAACATGAATCAATATTGCTTTCAGAGAAAAGGATGTAACTAAATATGTTTATGTTAAGTGAATTAATACAATATCAGAAAGACAAATAGGTCTCTTCATTTGTAGTTCCTATCCTTACATAGATACATAATATGACATATGCATATATGACATGAAAATTATATCTTGGGCCACAAATGAAAAATGAGAAAGAGGAGGGAAGAAAGGTATGGGGGTGATATGTTCAATATGTAATTACAGCTTTATGAAACTGCCCTTGTGTAGCACAGTAGGAATGAACAATGAATATATCCAATGAAGTTTAGAAATAAAATGTTAGTAGCTCTCTGGAGAGTATTTTAACAATTTAATTGAAGTAGATTATGTCGCAGAGAATTTTTCCTCCTGGGGAGTGCCCACACACATAGGTTCCCTCCCGGTCACTGCGTCTGGTTTCCCCAGTTACCAGGCACAGAGAGCAGTGAGCAGACTCTCCAATCTTAGCTAGACTAGAGGGTTTATTAGGCTTGCCTACAATGTGATGGAGGACAGCATCCACTCACAAGCTAAGGAGCTGTTCTCGTTTCCCAAAATGGCCCCTCCCTCTAAGTAAACCAGACTCCATCTTTGTAGTTCGCAGCTTGTTTAATGATAAATCTATTTCAAAGAAGACATACTTTATCCCTCATCTTACAAATGAATACTTTTTCAACAATCAGGCTTCTTGTTTTTATCCAGATACTCATATTTGATACACGGATGTAGCAAAAATATAGTTATTGAGTCGTTATCACATCAATAGAAAACAGGAGATGGGGGAAAAAGAAAACTTAAGGTCATTCACTTGTATGCGGGATGGATATTCTAAACTCTGAAAATGATGGTGTATTCATTGCTGTAGAAAAGCACATTAAATATTGTAATACAGGATATAATTTGAGTTATGTGATTGGGTTTCATAATAAAAATCTTATGTATGGATTGTTTAGATGAATTTCTTCTGGTTGTCATGGATGGACATGTGCCCAGATGACTAGGAGAAGAGCAGCTATTGTAAAACTGCATGAAGATAAAAAACACGGCACGTGGCTGGCCCACAGTGAAAACTAAGATAACTTATTGTCAGTCATCACCAACCACAGAAAGTGTAATGGGAGAGAGAGAGAGAGAGAATAGTTAATCATAGATGGTGGCTAGTTTTCTTCTCTTGGGAATACATGAATCCCTACTATGGTTCCTTACCATATGGAAGCTATTATTTATTTTTTTTCTGAGTGTCTTTGGCTGAATTAGCTAATAAGCAGTGACATTTCCCAAAGATCCTGTTCAAATTCTTATAAGATACATGATTTATTTATTTATTTATTTATTTATTTGTTTATTCTTGTTTTTTTTTCAGACAGGGTCTCACTATGAAGCTCTGGCTGGTTTTTGAATGTACTATGTAGATCAATAAGTACTATGTACTATGGCCTTGAAGTCTTAGTGATCTACCTGCCTCTGCCTCCCCAGTGGTGGGATTAAAGTTGCACTATATCTAGCCCTTTTAATTTTTATTTAAAATTTTTCTTTTTATTGAATTTTTTCATGTTTCACACATAATTTTTCAGTCTTAATTGCCAGTATACCTTCTTCTCCCTTGGCACCCTCCTGTGCCCTGCTGCCCCAGAGTTCACACATTCTGTCTTTTGGGCTAGAGCCCATTGCACCAAATTACTCTCCCCACCCACTCCTCAGTGCCAGCTCATCCCTTGAGCTCTAGTCACCCTATCCAGAGTCTCTTTTCTAAAGAAGGCCAGTTCTTCCTCACTCAATCACCATCTGTTGTTAGCCTTTCCTCAGTGAAGTTGGGCTCTGCTACCCATTTCTGTGGTTCTGCACTGGGTTTTTGTCCAGGTGATCTTGCATGGGTCTTGTGCATGCTGATACCAATGCTGTAGGTTCATATGAACAGGGTCCCAGGAGCTTGTAGTATTCATTTCCGTTTGGTCTTGCATCACCTCCCTGGCTCTTACAGTCTTTCTGCCCCTTCTTCTGCAATTTTCTCTGAGCCCTGGGTGGGTGAAGCTGAATATAGGTGATCTGTCCATGGAACCACACTCTGTAGAGTCTTAATCTTCACAGTTTGGCCATTCAGCCCCTTTTGGGTTCCCAGTCTCCTGTTGCATGGAGCTTCTTTAATGAGACTTAAGAGGTAGTTAGTGGCTCCTTGGGTCCCTGTTCTATGATGCTTGGGACTTATGTGTAGAGGCTGCATTGTGTGTCACCTAGGCATGAGCAATTCACAGACCATGCCTGTGTGTATCTAGTTGTGGGACTCTAAACTATCCTCGTCTGGTGTAAGAGAAGCTTCTTTTCTGAGTAATGTCTGGGATATTTGTCTGTAAATATAAGGTACTTCTTTTGTAGTTAGTAAAATGTTACCTTAGCCTAGGGATGTGTCTACCTTGTGGAATTGTCTTTGATCTATGACCTCTCAAAATATGTGCATCTGGCTATGTTAAAAATGCCACTAATGAGTTTCCTTTCACCGAGTGAACTTTAGGTCCAATTGATTATCCATTTGATTTCCCCTAAGATAGAAGTGTTGTTATTCCACCAATGTTGTATGCTGTGCTGGTCATTGACATGGATATTTGGACTTGAGTCCGATGTTGTACCATCAATTGATGATCTCCATTAGTGGCTTGCACAGTACTCTCCATAGCTATGTGAGCTAGCTTTCAGGGGTGGTGGCTTCCAGGCCAGGTCCAGCTCCATTGGTTAAGATATGTTCTCTGTAGTTTGTCTTGTCTTCAGCAATAGAGCCTTACCTTCAGGTTCTGGGAGGGAATCAAGTGCTATGCCAATACCTGTGTAAATTTTGTGAGTCTCTTGGACTACCCTGGCCAGCAACTCAAAGGAAGGTTTCTCCTGTCTGGCACTATTTCTTGATATACAGCTTTCATCTTTGCATATGTACTCATGTAAGAGTTATTGTATGTGTAATTTGTCAATAGATAGTTAGACTAACATGATTCTTACTTTTTATTTTAAAAAACATGATTTTTAAGGTTTTCCTTAAAAAAAAAAATTCTAAGGGCCTAGAGTGACCGTTCAGCAATTACGAACACTTACTGCATTTCCAAAGGTCCTGGATTCAATTCCCAGCACCTACATGGTGGCTAACACTTATCCTTAATTCCCATTTCAGGGGATCTGTGACCCTCTTCTCACCTCTGTGGGCACCAGGGATGCAGCTGGTATGCTTACATGCATGCATGCAAATATCATACACATAATAAATAAATACAGCCTAAGCTTCCCTGCCCTTGGGCCCAGATTCAGATGTTTACAACCAGCCCTGGAGATCCAGTAGGCAGACCTGAGTTGCAATGGATCTGTGGGTTCAAGCCTGCCTGATTGTCTTCAGCCTAGGGAGGAGCTCCTGACTAGCAGGCTGAGAACTAGCTGGTCTCTTCAGTACAAAAATCAGAAGTGAGAATCTGAAGCCTAGACTTACCAGCCTTTAATACCTAATAAGAAGACAATGAAGGCACTGAAGAATACAAGCAAAGTCAGTCTTCAATTCAATAAAGAAACACTTGTGTTTCATACCAGAATCACAAACAACAAAAGAAATCCATATGCCAAAATCACAACAAAAAAATAATAACATGAAAAACCCAAATAATAAGTCTTCACTAAATACTGCCAATCTTCTGGAACAGTGCTACAATGAGGACCCACTAGATGTAACCCAGGATACAGAATTTAAAAGAACTATCATAAACATGATCGAATAATTCAAGGAATTTAAGAAACATGCAAACAAATTAAAGAACTAAAAGAAGAGAGGCATAAAGTAAAAGATGATAATGATAAACTTTGGACTGAATTAACAAAAGAGTGAATTCACACTGAAGAAAACTTGGGTTGAAATGAAAAAGGAAGTGGGACACTCAATAAGCCATCTGGAAAAGATGGGAGAAAGCCTCAGTAACAGAATGTTTGAAGTAGAAAATAGAATATGAAGACTGGAGGATAAAGTGGAAGAATTGGACTACTCAAGCAAAGATTATGAAAATTTCTAAAAAGATATGGGAATGTCATATTCAGGACACCAAACCTACACATCATAGGTATAGAGAAAGGAGAATCTCAGTATAATGGTATTGACCAGATCTTCAACAGGATAGTAGAAGGAAATTTCCCCAAATTAAGGGAAGACGTGTCCATACAAATATAAGAAGCACATAGAACACTAAATAGATAGGACCAGGAAAGAAATTCCCCATGCCATATCATAATAAAAACACTACATGTTCAAAACAAAGAGAGAATACTGAAAGCTGCAAAAGAAAAACATGTCACATATAAGAAAATCTCATGTGAATTATAGCTGACTTTTCAATGCAAACTACGAATGCCAGAAGAGCCTGAACCAAAGTATTCCCAGTTCTAAATGACTAAAGATGCCAACTGAGAATATTTTATCCAGCAAAAATGTCTATTATAGTTTAAGGAGAAAGAAAAATCTTCCATGATATAAATAGGCTAAAAGAATTCATGTCCAGAAAACTGGCCCTTCAGAGAATACTTGAAGCAATAAAAAGAGCAGAAGAAGGGAACAACTATACCCAAGCAGCACAAATGAATAACCTAACATTGCAACTGAAGACACTTGAAAGCCAGCAACAAATGAAACCCAAACTCAGCAGACAAGAAGAAATAACAAAAATAAAATCAGAGATTAAGGAAATAGAAACAAAGAAAACAGTGCAAAGAATGAGTCCAAGAGCTGGTTGCTTGAAAGGATATACAAGATTGACAGAACATTAGCCCAGTTAACCAAAAGAAAGAAAGAGCAACTCCAAATCAACAAAATTAGAGATGAAAGGATCTTTTATCACGACAGATAAGAGGATCCAGAACATTATAGGGAATACTTTAAAAACCTTTACTCTATTAAATTTGAAAACCTAAAAGAAATAGATGAATCCCTGAAATCATTGGAATCAACAAAGTTTAACCAAGAAGAGATCAACAGCTTAAACAGACCCATAACATATAAAGAAATTGAAACAGTAATACAAAGCCTCCCAACTAAAAAAGCCCAAGCCCAGGTGGATTTATAGCAGAATTCTACCGAACATTTAAAGAGGACCTACAACCAATATTACTTGAGTTATTCACAAGGATAGAAACAAAGGGAAATCTCCCAAATTCCTTCTATGAAACCAGCATTATTCTAATTCCCAAATCAGGCAAAGATAAAACCAAAGAAGAAAACTATAGACCCATCTCATTAATGGACATAGAGGCAGAAAAATCTCAAAAAAATACTTGCAACCCACATCAAAAAGGTCATCCACCATGACCAAGTTGGATTTATTCCAGGGATGTTGGTTAAATATATTGTCTGTTGGTCCTTTAATCACGTGTGGCCGCAATCCACACAATGTTCTTTCCTTCTAGAACCAGGCTGGCACCTTCACAAGGCTACAAGCCTCCTGCCAGCAGGAGACAGTTCCTAGGCTGTGCTCTGGCAAGGAGTGGGGAGGGGACCACGAGAAGTCACCCAAAGAGAAATGAAAGACACGGACTCAAAGGGACAGCCCCGGAGATAGACTCAGTTTTATTCATGCCAGCAATGTGTTTATATATTAAAGGCTACTGTGCTCTGGGCAAGGAAGTGGGGGGCAGGAGGAAGGGAAGGGTGAGCCACTTTGGCTCCTACCAGGGTCTGCAGAGCTCCTGTTTGTGCAACCAGTAAACTAGAGGTGTGACATTTTGCTCAATACCTTAAGGGAAGAGGCCATCTGGGTCTGGAACTTTGCAGAGATAGGCGAGGCAGAAAACACTGCAATATCCCAACCTCATGGAGCTATAGATAACTCACAGAGACAACTTGGATGCCCATAGAGATATCAGATAACTCTAAGGAGTTCTCGGAAAGGTCTTACAGGTCCGCCTTGAACCACGCAAAATTTCATTCCTACACAGGGATTCCAGGATGCTTCAATATGCATAAGTCAATAAATGTCATAAATTATATAAATGGGCCCAAAGACAAAAAACAAAAAACAAAAAACAAAACAAAACAAAAAAACACATGGTCATCTCAATTGATGCAGAAAAGGTCTTTGATAAAATTCAACATGGCTTTATGTTTAAAGTGCTAGAGGGAATTGGACTGGAGGGAACATACCTTAACATAGTTAAAGCTATATACAACAAACCCACATCCAACATCATTCTAAATGGAGAAAAATTAGAAGCATTCTCTTTAAAGTCAGGAACCCCTTAAGGCTGACCACTATCTCCACTCCCTTTCAATATAGTGCTTGAAACTGTTGCTAGAGCAATAAGACAAGAGAAGGAAATTAAAGGAGTACTAATTGGAAAAGAAGAGGTCAAATTATCTTTCTTGCAGATTATATGAAATTATATCTAAGGAATGCCAAAAATTCCACCAGAAAACTCCTAGAAATAATTAAAAGTTTCAATAAAATTACAGGTTACAAAATTAACCTAGAAAAGTCAGTAGCCTTTCTTTATACCAATAACAAGCAATTGGAGAAGGAATACAGAGAGACTTTCCCATTCACAATAGCCCCCAAAATTATCTTAGAACAAATCTGATCAAAGGCATTAAAGCTCTCTGCAATGAATCTTTGAAGAGGAGATTGAGGAATACAGCAGAGGATGGAAGGATCTTCCATGCTCATGAATCAGAAGAATTAATAAAGTAAAAATGACCATCCAGCTCAAGATAATATAGTCAATGGAATCCCAATGAATATCCTCATGACTTTCTTCACAGAAATAGGAAAAAAATCCAAAATTCATATGGTAATATAAAAGACACCAGATAGCTAAAGCAACACTGACCACAAAGAACAATGCAGGGGGATTTGTATACCAGATTTCAAACTACATTACAGAGCTATAGTCATAAAAATAGCATGGAACTGGCATAAAAATAGACCCATAGATCAATTGAACAAAATAGAAGAGTCGAACTTGAATATATGCAATTTCAGCCATCCGATATTTGACAAAGGGGCCATGAACACTCAGTGGAGGAAAGGCAGCATCTTCAGCAAATGGTGCTGACAAATCTGGATCCCCACCTATAGAAGAATGAAACTTAACCTTATACCTTTCACCTTCCACAAAGGTCAACTCTAAATGGATCAAAGACCTCAATGTGAAACCCAAAACTCTGAAAATGTTAGACGAAAATATTGGCAGTAACCTACCAAACATAGGTGTAGGAAAAGACTTCTAAATTAGACAGCAGTTGGCAGGAAATAAGGGGAGAGTAATTTGCCACAGTGGACTTTGGCACAAATGACAGAAGGTGTGAACTCGGGGTGGGGGGCAGCGGGGAGCTGAGGGAGGGTGCCAAAGGAGAAGCAGGTAGATTAAGACTGACTGAAAAGTTATATATGAATGTATTAACACATAAAAAAATCAATAAAATATAAATAAAATAATAAATATTGATTATTTGTGCACAAATAAATCTTTTAAAAATTCTGTAGTTTTTTGAGAACTTTATCTAAGGTATTTTTATCACATTTTCCTCTTCCCCAACTCTTCACAGATCCACCCCCATTTCCTTACACACCCAACTTTATTTTATTGTTTTATTTTTCCCCACTGAGTCCAGTATTTGTTCCCCTAAATAGGCTTGGGTTTGGAATTTATTCCAGAATATGGCAACTCACCACACCCTTTAAGAATACTGACTCTTGGGCTGGAGAGATAGCCTAGCGGTTAAGAGCACCAACTGCCCAGAGGACCTGGGTTCAATCCCCAGCACCCACATGGCAGCTAAGAACCGTCTGTAACTCCAATTCCAGGAGAACTCCAGTTCCAGGGGAATCCGAGACCCTCTTCTGACCTCCGCGGCATTGCACGACACGGGTGCACAAACCTACATGCAGACAGTACATTCAAACACATACAAAATAAATAAAATGTAAAAAAAAAAAAAAAAAGAATACTGACTCTTCCTCTTCCTGTAGCTATCAAATACCAATAACTCCTCAGTAAGCTTGAGCTTCTTCATGCTGTCACAATTGTTGTGAGGTCATATAAGCAACTTCCACACTGTCTGGAAAATATAATTTTATTGGAATTATACCACTGCTAATTCTTATATTATCTCCCCCCCCACCCACACACATTCATGAAGATCCCTGATCCTTGGTGTGGGAGAGTTATGATGTAGGAGTCTCATTTAGGGGTGAGCACTCCATTGTCTCTTATTCTCTGTACATTGACTAGTTGTGAGTGTTCATGTTAATTGCTTTCTATGGTATGATGAAGCTTCTCTGACAAGAGTTAAGGAACACACTAATCTATGGGTATAACAATAAGTCATTAGGAATCATTTGAATACTATGCCCTTTTAGTAGAATATTAGTAGCAGGGCCCATGACCTATGGAGCCACAGCTTCTTGGCTCTGAAAATGCTGCTAGGTATGGGTTCCATCTTGTGGAGAGGGTCTTAAGTCCAATCAAAGACTAGTTGGTTAGTTTCATAACATTTGTATCATTATTGCACACTAGTGGGCATATTGTGCCAGGCCAGTCAAAGCTTTCAGGGTTCGCAGTTGGGTAAGGTTATTACTTTTCTCCTCCAGTGTCATACATATCACCTTCTAGCACTGTGAAAGCTTGCCTCAGGAATAAAGCTTCAAGACCAGTACCTGCTTGATTTCTCCATGTTTTATGACTCAAGTATTTATCTTCAGGCATCAGGTCTTACTGTTAAGATCTACAGGATAATTAAAATCAATGGCAATAGCGTGTAATGTTTGGGGGCCTGTGGCACTCCACTGGCCAACAACTTGAAGAGAAGTAACTCATTCCTGGTACTAGTGTTTTATTTGCTGGAATGAAGTGTCTAATTGGGTTATTGTCCCCCTGTTATAGGGTAAGTGCATTTAAACTCTTTTTATATATGTATGAGTATAAATGGCCTTTAAAAAAACCTATATAGAAACCTATTACTGTAGAAACTCCCTTTAAAGAATTAAACTGAAGGCTAGAGAGATGGCTCAGAAGTGAAGAGCACTGGCTGCAGAGGACCCAGATTCAGTACCCAGAAGTTACATGAGAGTTAGCGATCATCTGTAACTCCAGTTCCAGGGAATCTTACTTACACCCTCCCCTGGGCATTGCAGACATTTCATGACACTGGTACACTTCCGCACATACAGGCAAAACATTCAAACACATACAAAAATTAGTTAACTAAAATTAGACTGATGTTAAAACATACTTGGAATTATTAATGGATATGATATAATATTTGATATTAAATCAGGTTAAATATATCACCTTTAAAATTTATCATTTCTTTATGGTGAGAACTCAAAATCCTTTCTTCTAGGGCTGGAGAGATGGCCTAGCGGTTAAGAGCACCGACCGCTCTTGCAGAGGACCCGGGTTCGATCCCCAGCACCCACATGGCGGCTGAGAACCGTCTGAGGCTCCAATTCCAGGAGAACTCCAGTTCCAGGGGAATCCGAGACCCTCTTCTGAACTCCGCGGCGTTGCACGACACGGGTGCACAGACCTGCATGCAGGCAGTACATTCATACACATACAGAAATAAATAAAAAAATTAATAAAAAAAAATCAAAATCCTTTCTTCTAGCTTCTGAAATGTATGGTGCATTGTCATTATCCATAGTCTCCTTGTTACACAGCAGTACACCAGGGATTCACCCTCTTATCTAGCTGTAGCTAAGTTTGCATGGTGGAGCACTTCCCATCCCTTGTCTTCCCACTCTACTGGCTTCTCCTGTGTGCCAATCTACTCCAAAGTGTCATCAATCAAATCAACACTTTTAGATTACACCCAGGCGTGAGATCACACAGCACTTTTATCTCTGTTCACTCAACAAATTTCTCAGTTGCAAAGTGATGTAATTTCATTGATTTTTAAAAATGGTTGAATGATAAGGCATCATGTTTACATACAATATTCATCAACTGATGCACTCATAGGTTATCTCTCTTTCTCCTAGTAGTGCTACAGGAAGTATGGGATAGAGGCATTGCACATTCCCACCAGCTGGGTGTGAATTCTACCCCACTGCTCTTTCCTTAACCAGCCCTTGTTAACTTCAGTATTTTTGGTGATAGCCATTCTTAACTGGATGAGGAGATATTTCATTTTTTATTATTTTTATTTTCTCTGTATTCATGTATTGCCTGCATGTGTGTAAGTGCATTGCTGTCATGCAATGACTATGGAGGTCAGAGGAGGGCATCGAATCCTCTGGAACTGGAGTTCAGACAGTTTTTAGCTGGCATGTGGGTGCTGGGATTCAAACCCAGGACTTCCGCTAGAACAACCGGTGTTCTTACTCACTGAGCCATCTCTCCAGCCCTGTGGAGATGTTTTATGAGATGAGGCTTTCATTTGCATTCCCCTTATGATTAGTGATGTTTATCTTTTTATTTTATGTACTTTATGCCAATGTTATTTTTTTTTAGAGAACTGTTTATATCTATTGTCTATTTTTATTTGGGTTCTTTATTTCACTGTTGAGTTTTATGAGTTCCTTATATGTATGTTCTGTATATCAACCCTTTGTCAGATGCATATATTACAAATATTTTCTCCCAGTCTGTAGGCTGTCTCTTCATTCTGTAGATTATTTAAATTTTTTTGCACAGAAGACTATTAATTTCATGTAATCCTATCTGCCTATTTTTTACTTTATTTTCTGTGCTTTTGGTGTCTTGTTTAATTAAGTGCCACATCCACTTTAGCCCCTTTAACTAGATCCAGAGGAAAACACTTGTGATTTTTACCTTGTCCTATTTCTAGAGAATGGGGCCCTGCTTCATGTTATGCTGCCCAAGGTTGTAAGAATGTTGGTAAATGTAGTTCCCTGGTGCCCCAGGCTGATGCTAATCTGGGGCATGCTTGAGTCTTACTGCAACAGGAACATGTAAATTCTTAGAAGTATGCTGGGGTCCATACTGCCATGGGTGATTATGCTAATCAACACACAGTCATCCCGGTGGAGTTCAGGTCTCTGCCTGGAGTCCAAAGAGTTCTAGAATCCCATCTATGAGCACTGGCTGTCAATAGCTATACTACCTTGGGCTGGGGGAATGGGTGGAAAGACAGTCCCTTGGCTAGGGCTAAGCAGGTTCAGATCTGATTCTCATAGCTAGAAATATCCATTTCTTGGGATCTATTTTCTCACTAGTATGACAGTCAAAGAGAGAAGAATACAGATGTCTCTTTAGAATATCTTCATTACTCCCAGGTCAATTATGCTACTTTCTGGCTCCTTAGAAAATAGATCCCAAGAAATGGATACTTCCACAGGAGTTTCCTGACAGGAGGAGAAGGTTAGTCAGCTGGTCTCCTGGAAAAAAGACCTTACCCGGTTCTGACAACCTGTCAGACTCCTTTGCTGGAGAGACTAGGACAGAGATAATGGTGTCAGGCAGGACCTCATCTTGACTAGGACTGCTTAGTTATGCCTTTCTCTTGCTTGTATTTGTCACAACTCTGAAGTAGATTGAGGGAAGGGTCAGTGGACCGCTTGGTCCTTGTTTCTAGTGTAGCTACATTGGCTAATCCTGCTTTTCATCAATACTTGTCTGTTCAATGGGCCTGTTGAAGACAGGTGGCTGAAGTTGGCTTTTTAAGGCTGCCGGTCTCTTACCTGTACAACTCCAGTAGGTGTCGTGGGGCTTTGCGGGATACTGGGTTTCATGCTGGTGAGTCTGCTACTGTTAGGTAATAGTTAGTGCAGTCTTGAAGGTTATTGAAGATGACCCCTTCTCTCATAATCAGCCGTGGACACCTCTTCCTGTTCCCCTGGTAATACACTAATTTGAAGGAATGAAGAAAGCATCATAACTGTCCCTCTTTAGAATTTGAAAAATCATGCAAAAGGAGGGTAGGAACATGATAATTGCCCATCCTTAGGACTTAGCAGAACATGTGAATGGAAGAAGGCCTAAGTAGCAGGGCTTTGTTGAGGCCTGTTCAAGGAAGACTACTAACAATTTCCTCTTGGCTATATGTGTGCATTTAATATTATTCTATATAGTCTTCCCTTAATCATTTAATTTAGTATGTGATATAATTTTTAGTGAGAAGAATAGGATCTGAGTGGTATCATTGGTCCTGGGTGGAGATATGACTTTCTGTGACCCCAGGAGGATTATAAGGTTGCTATTTAGAAAAAGATTTTGCTGATAAAGAACAGACTTGCTACTGTCTCTCCCTTAAGAGTGAGTCCAACCTGGGTATGGTGGCACACCCCTTTAATCTTAGCACTTGGGAGGCAGAGGCAGGTGGATCTTTGTGGGTTTAAGGCCAGCCTGGTCTACACAGTGAGTTCCAGGACAGCTGGGGCTATAGAGAGACCCCGTCTCAAAAAGAACAACAACAAAAAAAAAACCCCAAAAATCCAAAAAAGAGTCCAAATGAGTCTGTCAATCATGAGGACAAGAAAATGCCCCTCAGGAAGATTGTCAGCTCCATAGACATTAGAAAATAATAAACATGGAGAGTGACACCATGGGCTGGGTCCCATGGACACTCTGGCTGTGTCCACTTTTGTTCCATGAGGGTGTTTTCCTCTGTCATGATCCATTTTGACACCGTCCACCCTTGAGAGTGCATCATATGATTATGTATTAAACCCTGCTGTTTTCTACATTATGCTCTGTGTCTTATCTGAATTCATTTGGCAAGCACTGGGGAGCTGAAGGGAGGCCAGAGTGAAATCTGGGTTTCACCAAATGTCAGACCTAGATGGAGTTTTCTCCTCCTTGCTAAATGCCAGGCCACTCTCTGGACTGAGCTGCATGGATCTGGGAAAGGGATGACGTAGGCATCTTTTCCTTCCTGCTTTGTTCAATGCATCTTTTCACTTTGTTATCCTAAAATCAGGCACTGCAGTCTCCCTCCTGATTTCGTTAGCTCTTGGGAGGGAGTTTGGTACATGATTCATCTGTGACTCATTGTTGCTTCCATTTGGTGTATCTGTGGAGAGACAATCATTGTTGCTTCCATTTAGTGTATCTGTGAAGTGACAATCATTGTTGCTTCCATTTAGTGTATCTGTGAAGAGTCAATCATTGTTGCTCCCATTTGGTCTATCTGTGGAGTGACAATCATGGCCACCATCTTCCCCTGCCTTCCTATTTTTACATCTTTCAATTGGAACAAATTCCACAAATTATAGCAGATTGTTCTAAAATATGTGTATGTTGTGGTGTTGCTAAATTGAGCTGATTAGCATATTTGCTTAAGAATAATATATTTATCCTTTATTTGTAGTCAGGACACTTAAAGTTTCTAAGCAACTTTCAGGAATACATGGATTGTTATTAACCATAGTCGATATGTTGTACCATAGCTGGCAAGTTTGATTGGTTCTGTTGATCATTACTTTTGGTTGAATAATGTTCATGCTCTGATCATCTTCTTAAGAACTAGGGCAGGAAAATAGAGGAGAGAGAATGAGGTCTGGAAAACCTTGTAATGCAACAAAGGCTGTGAAATTAGCATATGAAAAGCACAATTTGGCAAAGAGAAAGGCTGGAATCCAGCCTCTCAGGGCAACTAAATCCAGCCCTGGCACCGGAGCCAAGGCAGCCCAGAGAATCTGAACATGATTGGTGGCTTATTACAGTACTGAAATGCACATCCAGGGGATGCCCCATGGGTGAAAATTCAAGATGCTAATGATAACTGTGATGGATGAAGTTGTATATAAAACTACATGTAACAGATAGAGCATGCCGGAGAAAGCCCACACTGTACAAAAGGGTGAAGAAGCCTGTGCTGTGTAATTCAAAAGCCTCAGGCTTTGAGCAACATGGTTGTTTAAACTAAGAACTCTCTCTTTGCTCCAGCCTGCCCCCTCCCTTAGAAGTACCTCTTTACTTAATAAACTGGCTCTGTTTTTTTTAATGACTGCATGTTTCTGCTTAATTCTTTGTTCAGGAACATAAGAACCTGCAACACATTCAAAGGCGCTGCCCAAACCCTAATATCAGCTGAAACCAAGAAGACACTTGAGCTGGGATGTGACTCCATTGGTAGAGTGCTTTCTAGCATGTACAACATGACAATGTGTGTCGGTACATACCTGCAATCCCAACATTTGGGAGGTAGAGGAAGGAGTATAGTGTTTCAAGGCCATTCTTGGCTACAAAAAACTTTGTCTATAAATAAATAAATAAATAAATAAATAAATAAATAAATAATTTGTGGCCTAAATGCTCAACATTGGGTACAATCAACTATAGTTAGAGGCAAGGACTTTCATTAAAAAAATTTGTTAGAATAGATTTAGTGATTCTGAAACTTAGTTTATCCAGTACAGAGTCTCTCTAATATTGTCAGTACTTATTTCTGATCCCTGTAGAAGGGTCTCTATTAAAAACATAGACTTGGGGCTGGAGAGATGGCTTTTGCAAAAGACCCAGGTTCAAATCAAATCCATGACCACAAAGAAGCTAACAACCATCTGTAACTCCAGTAGTTACAGAAGAGCTCTCTTCTGTCTTCTGTGGGCACTGCATGACACGGATGCACTTACATACATGTAGGCAATACATTCATAAATAAAAATAAATAAATCCAAAAAATTAAAAAAACAAAAGCACAGATGTCTAAAAATAGTTCCTCCATCTGTTGTAAATAAACCATTTGTAATTATATATTTCCTACTTGATGAGCATAGCAACTTAGAAACATATTTGAGTCCCTAAAATACTGATTTGAACAGGCACTTAATGTTAGACTTTTTGTAGGTAGATTTTCCTTCTAGGGAAAGGGTATCTAACATTAATGCCAGTCTGAACAATGAGAGCCTGAAGTAGTTTTCAGTCCCATGCTGGGAGCGCAAAAGTGTCCTTAGGTAGGAAAGTGGGGCCTGGTTAACATGTGACCTAAGTAGAATGACAGTAAGCAGGCTGCTTACTGCCTTTGACCTCTGAATGGAAGGAAGGCTGAGTATGTTTCTTCCTTGTTAGCTAGCAGTCCTAGTTACCTAGAGGAGCTGGGTATTCTAACACTTAATCCCAAGAAACTGTATACTATATATTGGCCACATAGTTGAGGTTTCACTTTCCATCTTCAATGTGGTCATGAACACTCACACACAAACAAAAGAGCAGCTCTATCCAAGAATCTTATTTGGGGATATGTTTACTGAGATCATATTGAGGATCACTGCATTACCTTTTCTGGGGAGATGTGAATCAAAGAGAGGGCACCAATGACAGGCCAAAGCAGTGATTCTAGCCAAGTCCAACCTAATGAACCAGTTTACTGGACTTACTTACAGGAGTATGAAGACTCAAAATAGCACCATCACCCAAAAGTCCCACCAAGCATGGATGGTGGCCTCAAGGAACCTGAACATTCACTCCATAGTCAATATTATGAACATACACGTGTACTTCACTGCTAATGATTTGTTTGTTCTGAGTAATCCTACAACCTAGATATCATCCAAATGGAAAGCTCAGAAGGAATGCAAGACTCAGTGGCCTTGGAGTGTGTGAACCCTCCCCTTCTACAGATAGATTCAGTGATGAGAGGGGGAATCCAATCTCACTACAGAGGAGAGATAAAGAAAAACGCTAACACATCAATCTTAGAAACCAGACTGACAACCTGACCAGAGGGGCAAGACTAAACTTCGCAGTGATGGACTGCCTTTGTTTCCACTCCCTATGTAATCTGCTGGGGAAGATTAGATATAAAACAGATCATGAAGATGTTACTCCACTGTCTTCTCAGATTGCTGGCTCTCTGAACAAAGTACACCTTAAAGATTTGGTTCCAGTGTTGTCTTTGTGTCTGGGAGCATGGACTGATTACACAGCTGTACTATGGAGTCACACCTTCAGTTAATCTTTCACTGCCTGCATATTGTAGACCCTTGAGCCCCTATGGATCACCTGAGGACATGGGTCAGGTAGGGGTAACGCCCGGAATACCAGCTCAGGGTCCTGCAACCCTCCCCTCCTCTCTATAATGGAGTATTAACTCAATTACTATATTATTCTGATTATTTTTGCTGTGAATATCAGGCCTAACATTTTGTAGGTCACCATAGCAGCCATGGTTATGTCACACCAGAGGAAAGTGTTTTACCCCAAAAAAGACCAAAATGAGTACTGGTTGCAGTGTATGCAGAAAAAACAGGAATTGCTTTAAAGAAAACAGTCTAATACTTGGGATCCAGTAAGGGTGAAGGAAAAGTTGAGAATGAATTAATTCAGAAATGAGAAGCTGTGGGAATTCACTACCTGCTTTCAAACCTGTGGAAGGTACTAGGGATCAGTCAGGCTTATGTGATGGAATCTGTGACCACAGTCTGCTTGTTTGGTGAGAGCTATAGCAGAAGACAGGGGCAGCTTCTACCACAGATGCTGTTCCGGGGGAAGAGAGAGGAGCCAGAGGCAGACTGGACTCTGTGAAAGCTGAATCGGTTCCCCTCACTTTTCCCCAAAGGCCTTGGGAGTGGCCCAGGCAAGGGACTCATGCAGACACTGGAACTGGAATTATTTAAGGCAGCTGTCTGCCTGGACTTGACTTTCTTCATATCAGGAGGTGATGGAGCAGCCATGGGCAGTGAGAGTCGATGAGTCAAGAATAGAATTGTTTTTAATGTAGTAGATACATTTGTGTGTGTCATAGGTACATGTGTATGACATGAGGTCATTTCTAGCTGTCTGGTGTATGAGTGGTTCTTAGGATCACCTTCCATGTGAACTAAAGACGTCATACAAAAGAGGAGTCATGTCAAGCTGCGAATTTGTCCCACAACTCCTAGAGTCAACAATATGACCAATGGAGGAAGAACAAGGTTTAAAATACACAAAGGTAGAAACAAATCTATGGTAAACTTTTCAAAGTTTTCCAGCTTGTGTAAAGAAAGAACTCGAAAGAGGGTTTCCCAACATTCAAAACAATCCTGCAAATTTACATGACATTACAATAATGAGTTGAGAAGATCATGTATTTTAAATCACATTTTATTTTATGTATGTTCATATGTGACTGTGTGCGAGTGTGCGTGTGAGTGAGTGTGTGTGTGTGTGTGTGTGTGTGTGTATGATGGCAGCACAAGTAGAGGACACAGCTTGTGGGACACAATTTGTGGGAACTGGCTCTTTCTTTCTACCATGTGGTCTCTAGGGATTGAGCTCAGGTTGAAATGTTTAGCAGCAAGCACACTTTACCTCGCTGAGCCATCTTGTTGGCCCATGATCAAATATTTGAAGCTGTCAGTACTAATCAAAGACATTTCGGTGAGTCACGCATAATCACACAATGTTTGTCCTTTAAAAGGAGGATCAAAGAGTAGGCAGTCAAAAACCCTAGGAAGAATAGATAATAAATACACATATTTAGTAGATAAGATGTAAAAATCAATTTAGACATTTTGTGATATGGTATTGATAAATTTTGTAGTGTCCATTTTCCTTTCATTTAATTATTTACTTTTGAACCTAATTTTGAATGGATAATTTAAAAACTATTTTTTATAAATATTCCAGTTGCTGGTCCCACAACAAAATCCAATTATGAATATAAATGCCAATGCCTTCCCTCCCTTTCGGCCTCCATTCTCTTACTGATTATTTGATTGACTGATTGATTGATTGATTGATTGCAGTGCTAGGGGTGGAACCCAGAGTCTCCAACTTCCTCTCTAAGCACTCTTCCCCTGAACAACAATCCCAATCCCATTCTCAGGTTATTGACACACGTTGACTGAGTCTTGGTGACCTGATCATTTTTGTGCGCTGGAACTGTGTTAATTCACCTATTACGCATGTTATGATTGCCTCCAACCTTTAGCTGTTGCAATTGATGTCTCATTTAATAAAGTGCATTATATGTCTGAGTGGGTGTGTCCCAGATAAGCTGCTACAGGGGATTCTTGGAGCATTTGGGCATGTATGATTTTGATGGTCACTATTGGAATCGCCCCCTGTAGCTGGCCTGATTTCAGCCTTTACCTGTGGAGTATGGACACAGCTCTTGTCCAGCTTCCTTGTGTGTTCTTCCCACTTGTCTGGCCCCTAGAGCATAGCTTTCCCTTCTCCACCGATCCTAAGTTTGCACTCCAAGCTCCCAAGGTAGCTGCCATTCCCGGAGAGAAGGGGGAGGGGGAAGACTTTATAGATGGTGGTGGAATGCTAAGAAAGGGGCTGTACAGCTCTGTTTCCATTGATGAAACTGAGGTTGGGGACTGATAAATCTCTGAAAATGCTTTTCCATAAATAATTGACTTACAGCTATTTATGAGTTGAAACACTCATGTATTTTGCTACAGAAATACTTATGAATTTGGTTACAAGCTGCTTCCCAGAGATTAAAGGGGTTGATTCTGATGTTTACTTTCTATGCTTGGGGTGTCTCCAGAGAAGCGTGGGGCATTTAGATGGGGGTGATTTTTCTCTCCCTTCCTTAAGAAGCATGGATATGACATATAAACAAGGGCCCAATAGAAGAAGAGCAGTGATAATAAGTATGCTCCCTCCTCTCAACACCAAGCAGGGTTCTGTTCATGGTTCTTGATCAGGCCTTTGGTCAGAGAACAGCCTAGTTAAAAAAGAGAAAAATACATTAGATGTTGCATTTGGTACTCTGGGTAAATTTCTCTAGTTTCTTGTTCTGCTCTCTCTCTGTCATGCGTATGTGTGTGTGTGTGTGTGTGTGTGTGTAATTTTTTGAGACAGAGTCTTCTTGTAGCCCCAGCTGGCCTAGAACTCATTAAATAGATGAGGCTAGCCTTGATCTCACAGAAATCCACCTGCTTCTGCCTCTCGGGTTCTGGGAATAAAGGTGTGAGCCAACCTGCCTGGCTGAGTTCTATATTCTGAATAGCTTACTAGATATCTCCTGTTGGGGTGTTTTATTGGTACCTTCAAATCAACACCTCAAGATTGAATTGTTCATCTTCCCTTCTAGAACATCTTTCTGGTGTTAAGGCAGTCCAGAATAGTAACATCATCGTCCAAGTTACCAGCCTCCTCAACAGTGTGCGCTGTATCCAATCTGCTCCTCTCTCCACACACATGCGCCATCTTTTCTTCTGGAAAAATAGAATACCATTCTAATTGATTGCTGTTCTTAGTGTAAATGCTTTTCTATACTCCAACCCCAAAGAGATCCAAATTACTAGTCGACTGAGTTTTCTGTGACACATTCTATCCACTACTCCACTTCTCTGCATGACCCTGCATGACCTGGTTCCTGCCTAATCCTCCGTTCTCTCACGCTTCTTTTAATTTTCAATCATGCTTTATTTGAAGGAGCTAGACAACCCATCTGCTGGATGGCTGCAGAAGCTGCCCCTCCTGCAGCTCAGCAACAAGCCTCCGTACTCTAAAGGGCAATGGAGATATATCTAAAGGG
Organism: Rhizomys pruinosus; assembly: GCA_009823505.1. Lineage (NCBI taxonomy): Eukaryota > Metazoa > Chordata > Mammalia > Rodentia > Spalacidae > Rhizomys > Rhizomys pruinosus. Next base: position 4,007,859 of record VZQC01009175.1, on the reverse strand, counting down.
CTACAGGGAGACCCTGTCTCGAAAAAGACAAAAAAAAACAAAAAAAAAGGCGAAAAGTCACTCAAAAAAAAAAAAAAAAAAGGGGGCTGGAGCGATGGCCTAGCGGTTAAGAGCGCTGACTGCTCTTGCAGAGGACCCGGGTTCGATCCCCAGTACCTACATGGTGGCCGAGAGCCGTCTGAAACTCCAGTTCCAGGGGAGTCCGACGCCCTCTTCTGACCTCCGCGGCGTTGCACGTCACGGGTGCACAGACTTGCATGCAGACAGTACCTTCATACACATACGGAAATAAATAAAATTAAAAAAAAAATACCTGACCAAGATAGATCACCTCTTGAGTATCAAGGATTTGGGGTGAGGTGTTAAAGGATTCTGGGGTGAGAAATATTCAATCGTGTAACCACTTTCATTGAAAACAGGATTAATTTGCATTATAACAGTTTTGTAAGAACCATCCTTGTATAGTTGAGGAAATAGAGACCATACTGCTGACCCTGTGGAGACTCTTTTTGGCCCCACAATACCTCTCCTTATGGCTTCCAAGCAGGGCATTCTCCTTCTGGGGACATTCTTGGCACCTGCTGTTTTGTTTACTAGATAAACTCTTCCCTACCCCTGTGTGAGCTCTCCTTAGTGTTCACTGCAGGTCTCCTCACTCAGCTCTGCTGTGCTTCAAAGTTATGAAATATGCAACAAATTTGTCCTGGTATATCTTTTACTAAATAACAGCTGTTCAGGATGTGGGGTATCTAGCATGTTTCATGTATTCTAGCCAACAATGTTGTCTTCTAATCTTGTTGTATTAGACAAGTTACTTAAGCTTTCTGCTGTGTGTACAGTAGAGACGATCATAGCTCTTTTTACTGGTGAATAATTAAATGAGTTCATACATATAAAAAGCTAGGTGAGTTTTATCCCAGAAAAGGCTGATAGGATTGGAATCAACTTAATAGGATGTTGAACCTTCTAGGAGAGGTATTTCCAGAGGATATTGACTAAAGTGTGCAGGTGTGTGTGCTGTGTGTGCACATGTGGAAGCCAGAGGAGGATGTCAGGGGTCCTGCTCTATCATTCTCCACCTCACCTCTTTGACACAGGGCCTCTCACTGAACCTGGGGCTAGGCTGCTGGCCAGAAAGCCTGAGTGATCTTCCCATCTCCACCTTCCTCAGCACTATGATACCAGACATGCTCAGGACCAGCTTCTGCACGACAATCATCCTTATCTGCTGAGCCACCTCTCTAGCCCCAAGCCTGGCATTTTTAAGAGAAGCATACTTGATATTCATTCACCAATTTGAATAAGAAATTAAACAATATATTTACTTTACTACTCTGATGATGCCAAGAACCATTTAAATAGAAGTCAACTGACCAATCATCTTGTGAGGTATTCCAGAAAAGAAAGGCTAACCTAATGTGTTAAGAAATCAGTCCCAGGGCTGGAGAGATGGCCTAGAGGTTAAGAGGGCCAACTGCTCTTGAAGAGGACCCAGGTTCGATCACCAGCACCCACATGGCAGCTGTCCTGGAACTCACTCTGTAGACCAGGCTGGCCTTGAACTCACAAAGATGCATCCGCCTGCCTCTGCCTCCCAAGTGCTAGGATTAAAGGCATGCGCTACCATGCCCGGTGGTCAGGTATTTTTTTAGTAGTTCCCTGTAGTCACTGTTTATTCCTGGTACTGAATAGTTTACAGAATTTTCAAGTCCTTTAAAAATATATTACGTTTTTTTGAAGTATTTCTAAAGACATATTTTGGTAGGCTGGGGACTTAGGTCAGTGGTAGAGCACTTGCTTAGCTAGTGTAAGTTTCCTGTTCAGTCCTCAGCTCTGAAATTATTGTGTAAAAGATAGAGGCATATTGGAAAAGAAGAAAATACAAAATTCAGATCAGTAGGAAATAATTTGCTGGGAGAGTTTAATTTTTTACTTTGTGTCAGTACTGTTAATTAGACAGATTAATAGGACGCATGTAGTTTGTACTGATCATATTCCCAGGTATTTTTCTCCCATTTCCTTGGCGTTCTTCTACATCCTTAGTGAATAAGAGGTGATAGAGATGATTTTCCCCATTTATTGCAGAGCATGGACTCATTATGCCTAAGAACAATCTCTTATTCCCAAGTGCTTAGCCAGTTATGAGTCTCTGGAGTAACTGTTGCCCAGTGGAAAAAGTTTCCCTTACCGATCAACCAAGGTTGACAGGACTGGTAATCTATGGTGGTAGAGACAGATGTTTAGAAAGCAGTTTGACAAGCATGTCACATCCACTATCAAAGCAATAGCAACAGTAAGGTTTATATTCTCTGTAGCCACAGGTTTTGATCCTTGCTTGTAGCCACAGGCTTTGTCCCCTACTGGGAAGTGGTCCCTAAATTCGACTAGAAAGCAGTTGTTTGCTCTCATAAAGTCATGCAATTATGGTATCAATGGAGGTGCCTTGCCTGTCATGCTAGCGTAGCATACAGGATCCATACCTGAGCATCACTCAACACCTTCCAGTCCCAGGAAAGATTTAGGCAGGGAGCTTCCATCTCAGTCCCAGCCTGGTTTTCCCATGTCATACAGCCAAAGTGTACAATGTTTTCAGCAATAGGTACTTTAAACCTAGTTTTGGCATTCAATCTATATTAATGGTGAGAGCCTTTATAGTGTGTGATGCCACAGGGCCTCTCAGGCCAATAACTTGTAGGGAGATAGCCCAACTCTGGACATGGGATTTTTTTACCCACAACTTTACAATGTCTAGGAGTGCCTTTTCACACATATAGTGCTTTCAAATACTTTAACTGGTATTTTTACTCTTTTTCCAGATACTTTTCCAAATCTGTAAGACAATTAAGGGTTAGCATTACATAATGAAACCTTTTTTACAGAGGATGAGTGGATCCTGAGGGTTCACCATCATCTGCTACAGGCATGGGTCAATTTGCTTTAGACAGCTAAATAGATGCTAAAATGAAACATCAGCAGGGTCCGATAGAGTACCCCAAAGAAATCTCATCATTTATAGCAGCTATTTCATCAGAAGAACAATGCTGAGTACAGTGACATTCTGACCAAATCCAGCCCTTCAAATCCACAGTTGTTTTCTATAAGCCATTCAGTCTTTTCAACCTACTTCCTCCTTTGGGGTTCCAGGAAATGCACAGATCCCTTTTTTGCTGTCTTTCTCATTCTCCCTTTTTCTTACTTTTCCTCCTAGATCAGATGCTGATTCTGAGGAGAGCATTTGTACCCCTTTCCCTGTCACAGTTCTTTAAATGGGTGCTGAACTAGAGAGTATATTACCACAAATGGGATGAGATCATCAGCCAATTATGATGTCAGATGTGTGGTCTTCATTGCAGGTGATAGACATTCATCTGAAGTTGAAATATTTCCATTTGGAGGCAAAGCTATGCAATATTATTAGTTTATTTTCAAGCTGACTTCTTTTTCAGGTTCCTCACGTGAGAACGATGTAGTACCTGTCTTTCTTTGTCTGACATCTTTCATGTTCCACCCATTTTGCCATTAACAATGGGGTTTCATTTTTTATGAATGTACTGAACATACTTTCTATGTACTGTATTTTCTTTATCCATTTTTCTGTTGGTAGGCACCTAGACAGAGTCTACATCTTAACTCTCATGAACAGTGCAAATCCAGACATAAACATGTAGGCATCTATTTCGTCTGCTGACATAATCTCCTTTGAATATATATCCGAGAGGTTTACAGTGGGGTCCGAATTCTCTTTAGCTTTCTTGAGGAACATTTACACAGTTTACTCTAGTGGCTCTGCTAATTTACATTCCTACGAACAGGATTTTTCCCTCCACATTTTCATCAGTACTTGCTATTATTACTTACATGTAGCCATTATCACTGGGGTAAGACTGTATCTCACTGTAGTATATATTTCCATTTTCATGATGGTTAATGCTATTGAGCATTTTTTCATGTATTCGTTGATCATTTGTAGTTTTGTTAGAAATGTCTGTTCAGATTATTTTCTCACTAATTCAGTTCCTCATTTCCTTTTTTGAGCTAGTTCTGTGTTTGGGGTAATAATTCTTTGTCAGGTAAACAGTGGTAAACATTTCATCTAATACTATAAGTATCACTCTGTTTGTCTTTTCCATTGCTGTGTGGCTTTCTACTTTGCTGAAATCCTATTTGTAAAGTTGTCATGTTTGTTAACAGTTATTAGAATCTTAATGAGGAAATGGTTGCTTGAGCCAATATCTTGAAATGTTTCCCTTATGTTTTCTTCTGGTTGTTTCAGAGTTTCTAGTAATTATATCAAGGTCATTGATATGTTTTTGGTTAGTTATTTTTAATTTTTTTAATTTATTCTTTATGTGTATGAATATACTGTCTGCATGCAGGCTTGGGCACCCATGTCGTGCAATGCCATGGAGGTCAGAAGAGGGCGTTGGATTCCCCTGGAACTGGAGTAAAAGATGGCTCTCAGCTGCCATGTGGGTCCTGGGGATAGAACCCGGGTCCTCTGCAAGAGCAGTTGGCCATCTCTCCAACCCCTGGTTAGTTTTTATGCAGGAAGAAAGGCGGGAAGGAGAAACAGTGGAAGTTTCCGCCCCCCGTCTGTGGATATCCAGTTGTCTTAGCAGCTTTTCCTGAAGAGGCTGTAATGCCTCCAATTGTTTTTGGCATCTTTGTCAAGAATCATTTGGGTTCATTTGTTGATTTGGTTCTGTTCAAATGGTCTATATCCATTCTACTCAAATGGTCTATGTGTTTCTTTTATGCCAGTCCTATGCTGTTTTGGTTAATATGGCTCTGTAATATAACTTGAAATCAGATATGAGGGCTCCAGTCCATGTCTTTTTTGTTCAAGATTATTTTTTGTTATTTCAGGTTTTTAAGCTTCCCCATGAAATTTAGGATTGTTTCTCCAATTCAGTGAAGAATTCCATTGGTATTTTGATGGAGATTGCATTAAATCTATACATTACTTTTGGCAGAATTGTTCATTTTAATAATATTTTTCTAGTGAAGAAATATGAGAGGTCTTTCCATCTTTAAGTTTCTTAAATTTATTTCATTGGTGATTTATAATTTTACTGTAGACATTTTTCACCTTCTTGTTAACTCCTAGGTATGTATTATTTGGGGTTATTAGCAATAGGATTCATTTCATGATTTTTTTAAAGCAAATTTGTTATTGGTGTGTAGAAAAGCTATTGGTATGTGTATATTTTGTGACCTGCTGAATCTCACCAGTTTGAGTAATTTTCTAATAGATCTTTAGTTTTCTTCTGTGGGTTAAATGTTATTATCTCTAAACAAAGATAATTTTAGTTTTCAGTCTCCTACTTTAATGTTATTTATTTATTTATTTATTTATTTATTTATTTATTGTCTTTTTGAGACAGGGTCTTCCTATAGCCCCAGCTGGCCTGGAACTCACTCTGTAGACCAGGCTGGCCTTGAACTCACAGAGATCCTTCTACCTCTGCCTCTCAAGTGCTAGGATTAAAGGCATGCACCACCATACCCAGCTTGTTTTTTATTTCTTACCCAGGCCCAAGTTCTTGGCCTAAAATTAGTAAGAGTGATGATAGTGGGTACCTTGGTCTTTTTATCTGTTTTAGAGGAAATGTTTTCAGTTTTCTCTCATTTAGTCAGTTGTTGGTTTTGTGCTGTGGTTTGGCCACATTTAGGCTTCCTTATGTATTATGTTGAGCTATGATCAATCTCTCTCTATACCTAATTGATCCTGGTCTGGGTTCATGTCTCATCATGAATGGATGTTGAATTTTTTTTTCCACATAAATTTATTTATATATTTTTTTTAACAAATCTAGACCCATGTTCCCGCCCATTCCCCCACCCCGCAAGAGCTCATGCATTCTGCCAAACATGCTTTTCATCTCTTTCTCAGTCTTTCTCAATATTCTCCATGAGGAAGTTGACTGTTTTGAGCAGAAGTTCACTGTTTCAGTCAGTTCTTTGATGCAGTCCTTTCTGTTGTTGTTGTT